>OX463850.1:40538995-41084070 GCA_949825065.1 Odontocerum albicorne | reverse complement strand
AAAAATATTATCTATAATAAAGGCTTCAACCTCAAATTGAGAATACACGTTGTAGAATGTCACATATTTTAAAACTTCTTTATGGAGTGGAGATTTGGTCACTCACTCAAGCCACCTCAAAATGAATAGAAACATTTGAAATGTGGTGCTATTGGTGAATGTAAAAGATTTCTTGTGTTAACAAAGTACGCAACGAAGAATTCTTCAGACGCATGAAAAAGATAAAGAAATACTTACTTGTATTAAGAGAAGAAAATTAGAATACTGTGGGTATTTTATGAGAGGGTACAAATAAGAAATCATCATTGTCATATTTCAGGGGAAGAAACAAGGAAAATTACGTGTAGGAAGAAGGAACTCTTGGCTGAAGAACATAAGAGAGTGTTCCACTGTAATAAGAAGACATAGTTAAAAGAAACTGCAGACAAAACTAATATAATCATGATTATTGCCAACTTCCAACGGGGTGATGAACGTTAAGAGAAGAGATTTTTTTTTCGTTTGCGGTTTTTAGTTTTGTATGTTTAAGCTTTATTTTTACTTGAATATAAATGGCTTAAAACTTCATCTAATATTTGACTCTTACTTAAGTCTAATCTAGTTGGTTGGAAGAGATTATATATAATACAATACATAAGTCTTTATTTATTTAACACTTCATTTTAAAAACAATCTGGTGGCGGATTTATTGCCAGGCGGCATTCTGTTCGTGACATAAATAAAGGAAATATGTGTGTGAAAGAAGTACGGTTACAAAAATTATTCAAATCATTGTTTATTTGGACGAAATTCATCAATAAACATAATAAAAGTAAAGGTGAGATATCACCAATCAAAGGAAAATAAAAATATGGTGGAGAGAAAAGAAAACTCAGGAATGAAACACGTCATGTTACTGAATAGAAATTCATTATTTTTCAGTCGTTTCCGTAAGCATGCCAAGAACGGAGAGAGTCTAACATTGATTTGTAGCTGGTTCCAGAGTCTCACTACATGGACAGTAAAGAACGACGTAAAGTAAATAATAAAAATAAAATTAATTTGAACATGTTTTTTTTAAATTTATACAAATTAAATATTTTGTTTAGACGAGTAACTAAACTTGAATAAACTTTTTAATTTCTAGTCATTAATATAATGTGTTTCATTCCTGATTTTTTTTGTTTCCTCTCCACCATCCCTTCATTTTCCATTGATTGATGATATCTCGCTTTATATAAAAAGGAATGTTCAGGTGGTTGTCCGTCTTTGTGGGGTTTGTGGGTGTATGCTAACGTATGTGTTCATGGATTTCGTGGGGATAAATAGTCATTGAATATTTTTTGCGACCATGTACCTTGCTTCATTTACTTTTTTCTGGTTAGCTGGAAGAGATTGCCGCCTGGCAATAAGTCAGTCAGATTGTATTTGCAACAAAAGTTTTAAATGAATAAATAACATAATGCTAATATTTTAAATTAGATGTATACTAACGGGATATTATATTTTGTGCTTTTGAGAGAAAATGCATTAAATATTATATATGAAACTTACCTAAAAGGTTTTAACCTTAAAATAAAAATTTAATTAGATAAATACGAGAAAAAGTTCGATTTTTTAATATCTATTTTGATGTAGTGTATTATATTATTTATTGTATTGCACTTTTATTGCACAATCAACCAAGGTGTTGAAACAAACCTTAATTGAAAATCAGACAAAACCCTTTTTAAAATTAGAGGTATCAACGGGAAAAAATAAGTAATAAATAAATAATAAATTAATAAATATAGGTTTATTGTTGATAGCAACATAGTATGTACATAATACATTTAAATATACTTCAAGAACACATAAATTGCAGAGAATACATTAAAGACAGAAGCTATCAAAAGGTCTGGGCTCATCTAATAAAATCACCCCCGGCCAAGATACACCCCACCAATATAGAGCATGCCTAGCCACGTGGACACCAGATGTTTTTCAGCCCATACCCTTGCACATGTAGAATAAGAAGAAGAGAAAAAAAAAGCACAATAAATAGATGGTAGAAAAATACGTTTAAGAGAGAATACATTAAAAGGTCCGGGCTCATCCCACAAACATTCCTCCGGCCGAAATACACCCCACTTATGTAGGGCGAGCCCGACCGCAAGGACATCGGAGTGCTTTCAGCCGACATCCCCGTATATTTAGATTTCAAAAAAAAAACCAAAAAGTATGGCACAAAACAAACTAAAAAGAATACACCTTTATCTCCAGGTTGAAAGACAAGCACCTTACCAACTTTATCATTGAAGTTGTCAAATCAAAATAAAGAAAATAACAAAAAATAATAATGGTCGATAAATACACAATTATGTGCAAGTACCTAACTTGATGCATGAAAGGGACACTTGAGCTTTTTGTCGGAGAAGGAAAACGTACCCAATCAATCACGAGGGATTGTCTAAAATCATATTTTGTACAAAAATCATGTCTAAAATCATATTTTGTAAGGTTTGATTTATTGTTATTTTTAAAATTACACACACCAATCGCGGAGCTTTTCGTGTTAATTGATTAATTAAAAAAGTTATAAACTTGGCTTTCGGATAAAAAATTTCACTCTGGAATAAATGTTCAGCTTGAAATACGAAACGTTAAAGTTTTGACACTTCAACTGACATGCGTACAAAATAAAACTGTTTGAAGGAAACCTTTTCAAATGGCATGAAAAGGTCGATTTTCGTACGAAGGCTTTTTTGAATGTCGTGAAATAGGTTTAATTTATTTAGTAAACGAAATTTCATTAAATGATGTTGAATACAAGTACGTTTATTGACTTAAAGTCGGACGCTATTTATATTAAAAGCCTCCATTTTATATTTGGCAGCCATCAAGTACTAATGTAAGACCAAATCTAGATTAAAAAAATGTAATTTGTTTTATCAAACACTGTTTATTCCACTTTTTGTAACGGTATTACCCTACCGGTTTCAAGGCTTTCACCTCATCTTCAGGGAGCACAAACAAGCATAAATAAGTCTTGTTTGTGCTCCCCTGAAGATGAGGTGAAGCCTTGAAATCGGTATGGTTATACCGTTACAAAAAGTGGAATAAACAGTGTTTAATAAAACAAACTACAATGTCTTTAAACCTCCACAACGTTAATGCCTTAACTATAAACAATATATTAAAAAAATGTCTTAAAGTAAGTAAGTTAAATCGAGGATTTACAAAAAATTAAAAAGGAAAGTCAGAATGTTTCTAAGTAATGTTGAAAATAGGGCCATGGTTTCTAATAAAAAATTTAATTTGAATATTTTATGATAACCGTAAAGTTTTGAATATCTAGTACTTTACAAAAACAAAGCTGCTGACTGTAGGCCGAGCGCAACACCAGATGAGAATAGTGATGTCGGGTAAACCACTAAAGAACACCAAAGAGTTTGTCTACCTCGGGAGCAAAATAACATGGGACGGTCGGTCTAAGAGCGAGGTCGACAGCCGTATACATCAGGCCAGACTTGCATTTAATAAAAGGTCGAAAATAATAGAATCAAATAATATAGACCTAAAACTGAGAATACTCCTCATCAAGACCTATGTATGGAGTATCTTGATGTACGGCTGCGAGACATGGTGCCTATCCGAAAGAGATAGACGGAGACTAGAGGCTTTTGAGATGTGGTCCTATAGAAGACTATTAGGAATTTCCTGGAGAGACCACATCACGAATGAAGAGGTTCTCCAACGAATCGAAGGAGGAAGGCACCTGCTCAGGATCTTGTCCGAAAGGCGTGCAAGATGGATCGGTCATATAATACGACAAGAGGGCCTTTTGCATGCCATAATGGAGGGTATGACCGAGGGGACAAACTCTAGGGGACGCCCACGCCGAGAGTACCTGGAGGACCTGTTGGTGGACGTGCGCTGCTCAACATATACAGATTTAAAAAGAGCCGCACAGGACAGGGAGGAATGGAGGAGAAGAGTTGAAATTGCTGCAAACCAGTCTTAGGACTGCAACCACAGAGAGAGAGAGTACTTTACTGTACGGTGTAGAAAGTAGTAGATTTACTTTTAAGTGGTAATTTCTTCCAACCAACCATTAAATTATTTTATAAAGCAATAAAGGTGGAGGATTTATATTTGTGATGTCGAGAAAAAAAACCATTATACGAGTATACCAAAAAAAAACAAAATGAAAAAAAATTAAAACAAATTTCACAAGGTTTCAAATATCGATGGCCACGAGACAAAACGTGATATTGGGAAAAAAATTATGGAATATCAGGAAAAACGTGCTACGTCGCTGAAGGGAAGGACTTTAGTTCACCTTTCAAAATAATATCTTAATTATCAATTAATTAGAATTTTATTATGCTTAATGAACACTTAAATATAACATAATGGGGTCAGTGGGATTCGAATATATTGTATACGTTCGTCGTTTGCCTGGCTTGTGTATTATCTATTACACCACAGGTTTTCAGAACCAGTAATTCGTGTTATATTAACATATTCCCCAAAAATTCGTGTTATATTAACATATTCCCCAGTAATTCGTGTTATATTAATAAATTCCCCAGTAATTCGTGTTATATTAACATATTCCCCAGTAATTCGTGTTATATTAACATATTCTCCAGTAATTGTGTGTCCAAATTAAATTACCAGTTGTTTTTTCGCAAATTATGTAAATTTCTTGTCATGTGTAAAACAAAAAAAATTAATTAAAAAAATAAATAACATATTTTTTCATAAGTTTGTAATATCAGTAATATTAATATATTTCCAGGTTATTCATAATTGCAGTAATATTGAACTTTAGTAATAATAATATATTGTCCAGTAATTCGTAATTCCAGTAACATATATTTTTCATTAGTTTGTAATTCCAATAATACTCGTATTAGTATATTTTCAAGTTATTCATAATTGCAGTAATAATAAACTCCAGTAATAAGAATAATATATTCCCTAGTAATTCGCAATTCCGGTAAAACATATATTTCATTAGTTCATAATTCCTGCAATATTAATATGTTTCCCAGTTATTCATAATTGCAGTAATATTAATAAATTCTAGTAATAAGAATATATTCCCCAGTAATTCATAATTCCAGTGATATATATACAATATTTAATTTGTTAATAATTCCTGCAATATTAATATGTTTCCCAGTTATTCATAATTGCAGTAATATTAATAAATTCTAGTAATAAGAATATATTCCTTAGTAATTCGTAATTCCAGTGATACATATATTTAATTTCTGTAATATTAATATGTTTCCAAGTTATTCATAATTGCAGTAATATTAATAAACTCAAGTAATAAGAATATATTCCCCAGTAATTCGTAATTCCAGTATTACTTACATATTCCTCAGTAGATAGTAATTCCAGTAATATTTACATATTCCTCATTCCTAAACATATTCCCAAGTAAACGATCTGGCAGGAAATTAGTCTAGTGCTAAATTAAATATATGCTTAGAAAAATAGCATACTTCTAAGAAGAAATGCTTAGTATAAAGCCAGCGATGTCATTCAATAAAATATTTTTTTAGGAACTCATTATAATTTAGAAAAAAGTTACAGTTTTCCCAGATGATTATTTTGTAGATTTCCATTTCATCCACAATTATCATAACTTTGGTAACATCTAAAGGAAAACACCGAAATAAAAAATTTTCAGGTTTAAGGCATATGTTTCTACCCGTACCTCGATTTATTTTTATATTTTTTTCAGCGTTCTTTTAACACAATGTTTTGTTTACAGTGTATTAAAAAGTACTCTTTGAGATATTTTGATGAAGGTACTACAAAAGAATACGGTAGATAATAGAGGAGCAAAGAAGTCCGGCTCGGTATGGAAACAAGAATAAATAAAAAGAAATAAATTGAAATAATATACAAACATTCCTGAAATAATTCCTGAAGAAATAATAATATTGTACAAACATTCCTGAAGCAAACATAGTTCAAATAAAATAAGTTTTGATCGGATCATATAAAATCAGTTTAATAGTTCACAAAAAATAAACGTAATTTTATTTATATATGCGTTGGAAGATCTACAAAGGTTTCATTGCAGTTTGTCTTTCCGTGGTTCTTTTTCTGCGGTTTTCTTAGTAAATAGGTTTTCTAAACATATACAGATGCGGGGAAGTTTCCAATCTAATGGCCACAGCTACCACCTTCCCACTTTAACACTCAACTTATATTTATGTTATAATATTTTAAATCTATTAATAATGAATCCCGAGAAAAACCGTCCTTGAGGAAACACCGTTATTGTACTGTATTGTTTATATTTTACTGTATTGTTTACACTTTACTGTATTGTTTACATTTTACTGTATTGTTTACACTTTACTGTATTGTTTACACTTTACTGTATTGTTTATATTTAACTGTATTGTTAACACTTTACTGTATTGTTTACACTTTACTGTATTGTTTACATTTTACTGTATTGTTTACACTTTACTGTATTGTTTATATTTTACTGTATTGTTAACACTTAACTGTATTGTTTACACTTTACTGTATTGTTTACATTTTACTGTATTGTTTACACTTTACTGTATTGTTTATATTTTACTGTATTGTTAACACTTTACTGTATTGTTTACACTTTACTGTTTTGTTTACATTTTACTGTATTGTTTACACTTTACTGTATTGTTTACACTTTGCTATTGTTTACACTTTACTGTATTGTTTACACTTTACTGTATTGTTTACATTTTACTGTATTGTTTACATTTTACTGTATTGTTTACACTTTACTGTATTGTTTACACTTTACTGTATTGTTTACACTTTACTGTATTGTTTACACTTTACTGTATTATTTACATTTTACTGTTTTGTTTACACTTTACTGTATTGTTTACATTTTACTGTATTGTTTACACTTTACTGTATTGTTTACATTTTACTGTATTGTTTACACTTTACTTTATTGTTTGCACTTTACTGTATTTTTACACTTTACTGTATTGTTTACACTTTACTGTATTGTTTACATTTAACTGTATTGTTTACACTTAACTGTATTGTTTACATTTTACTATATTGTTTACCCTTTACTGTATTGTTTACATTTTACTATATTGTTTACACTTTACTATATTGTTTACACTTTACTGTATTCTTTACATTTTACTATATTGTATACACTTTACTGTATTGTTAACACTTTACTGTATTGTTTACATTTTATATTGTTTACACTTTACTGTATTGTTTACACTTTACTATATTGTTTACATTTTACTATATTGTTTACACTTTACTGTATTGTTTACACTTTACTGTATTGTTTACATTTTACTATATTGTTTACACTTAACTGTATTGTTTACACTTTACTGTATTGTTTACATTTTACTATATTGTTTACACTTTACTATATTATTTACCCTTTACTGTATTGTTTACAACTTATTCCCATGAAACAGTCTTTTACAATCAACCAGCAAGATGTTCAACACGCCTTAAGTGAAAACGAGACTAGAAAAAAAAAATCTAGGTTCTGACGGGTATCGAACCCGCAACCCCTAGGCTGGAAGATAGGTGTCTTACCAACTAGACTACAGAGGTCGTCGCTATATAAAAACTCATTTTGTTACACCTTGATTGCATTTATTGGGTAATGACTATGTTGTAGTCTCGGACATATTTGGTTACCGCCTTAAATGCCTTTTAAAGTGATCTTATGATAGAGAGAGCATTTTTGTTTGTCTGAATTCGTTCAGTTTAATGCCACGGTGTGATTCTCTTTTCTCTTTCTTTTTGTTGACTTTGTTTCTCTCAAACTTTTCGAAATATCTGTAAACATGTTATATTTTCAATGTACGTGTTTTTTTTTGCGTCAATTTTTTCACAGACGAGTTCAGATGCGCCATACAACTCAAACACTTTTTTTTACCGTCTTCTTTCCATCAGGTAGTTCATTTTCCTGTTCCAAAAAATTAGAAACACGTGGTGCGTGGTGTTTGTGAACGTTTGAGCGGGAACGCGCAATGGCAACACCGATAGAAATATTTGTACGTTTGTAAACCCGCTTAAAGTGACAGCTCACAAGTTCCATTCTAAGTGTCAGACACCGTAAAGTTGAACATTACCGAAGGTCGTATGAATTGAACTGAGAGCACTTTGGTGTTGAAAATATGAAGATGAATTCAGTTATGACACCTATTTTAAAAGAATAAGTAGGCGCAAGGATGCAATGCGCCACTTGCAATCATCCAATGCGCCACGGTTTGGATATCCTTGGTTTAGTGCATTGGAGTGGATTGATTGTGCTTGTGCATGTTTTTGTTGTTATTCTCTTTGATAATTTTTTCTTTCTTTTTGTATGTTAGGGCCTTTGATTACCTAAGCCTTGACTTGTCTCAGGTTTGAATTTTATGTGTGGTGGGTGGTATGCATTTGCGTACTGCTTTTCGATTATTTTTCTGTATGATTCATGTAAATTATAATTTTGTGACAAATTATATTTGTATTCATATACACTCAAAATACTAATTTGAGTATTACATTAGTTACCTTTTTAATGGTACATCGTAATAAAATAGTAAAATAATGATTATTTTATGTATTCAATGAAAATACCGTAAAATAATGATTATTTTATGTGTTAATATAGTAAAATAATAATTATTTTATGTAATAAAATAGTAAAATAATGATTATTTTATGTAATGAAACAGTAAAATAATGATTATTAACTGAAATAAAATAGTAAAATAATGAATATTTTATGTATTCAATGAAAATACCGTAAAATAATGATTATTTTATGTAATAATATTGAAAGATAATAATTATTTTATGCAATAAAATAATGATTATTTTATGTAATGAAACAGTAAAATAATGATTATTTACGGTAATAAAATAATGATTATTTTATGTAATGAAACAGTAAAATAAAGATTATTTACTGTAATAAAATAGTAAAATAATGATTATTTTATGTATTCAATGAAAATATAGTAAAATAATGATTATTTTACATAATAATATGGTAAAATAATAATCATTTTATACAATAAAATAGTAAAATAATGATTATTTTATGTAATAAAACAGTAAAATAATGATTATATACTGTAATAAAATAATGATTATTTTATGTAATGAAACCGTAAAATAAAGATTATTTACTGAGATAAAATAGTAAAATAATGATTATTTTATGTATTCAATGAAAACATAGTAAAATAATGATTATTTTACATAATAATATAGTAAAATAATAATCATTTTATGTAATAAAATAGTAAAATAACGATTATTTTATGTAATGGAACAGTAAAATGAGGATTATTTACTGTAATAAAATAGCAAAATAATGATTATTTTATGTAATAATATAGAAAAATAATATTTATTTTATGAAGTAAAATATTAAAATAATGATAATTTTAAGTAATAAAATAATGATTATTTTATGTAATAAAATAGTAAAATAATGATTATTTTACGTAATAAAATAGTAAAATAATGATTATTTTATGTAATAAAATAGTAAAATAAAATAAATTTTATGTATTCAATGAAAAAAATTAAAACAAGAACAATTTAGACTACGGTTAATATTTACAACAAGATAAAAGCCTAATTTTTATGGTAAAATTGTTTTTGAATATTTTATTACGCTCAAAAAATATTATATGTCACGAACAATTTACGTTATAACGTGTCAACTAGTTTTGACTTCAGGACTAAAGAAATTACAACAATTGTTTGACTTATACCTTAGTATGGTGTTAACAACCTACGAAGGCTTAACATAATGTAGGTAGAAGGATAAGAGTGAGATTAAATATCTTTAAGATGAATAACGTATAGTGAAAATATGGAAAAGGAAATTTATCGGAAAATTATTTTCCAGCCTTTGATATTTCATCATTGTTCAACTGTAGCTCTTTGGTAACTGAGTCTTAAATCTATGAACTATTGAGTTAATTAAACGAATGGTCTGATTCAATAAAAATATTAACGAACCCTGAAAAATTATAGTTTTTCAGGAATCTTGAATGAGTCATTAATTAATACGTTGAAATTTCTTTAGGTTTTCCTACGTAGAAAAATGAGTTATCATAAACAAGGCTTGTAAATGTCCGAATTTCTATTTATATCATCTTTTTCTTTACATATTTGGAACGTGAAGAAAAAGGCCTGAAAATGAATGCTACGGAATCTTAAGTTATTGGTATTGAAAAAGGGGATAAGGAAGGAAATGCGATAAATGGGGTGAATATTGAAATATTAGAACAAGTTGAAAAATTGTGTTATTTGGGAAGTATTGTATAAATGTTCTCAGATGATGAAAAGATAGAAAGAGTTATTGGACGGTAAGATTTTAAGGAAACGATGTCAATAGGAGACTAAATGATGTATATTCATATCAAGTAATATTCAATGGACCGTAACAGCGTATTAGTGTCAAATATGATGTTTGGGAGTGAAACATGGAAAATGAATTTAACTAGAGAGAAGTACGTGGTGTGTCAATGTATGACCAATTAAGAAATGTAATTATTAAGCATGAATGTGAGCAGAAATCTGATTTGTTAGAAAGGATGAAAAAATGGACGTTAATACTGTTTAAACGTATTGAATGGATATGTAATGAAAGACTGACTTAACAAATTTATAGTGCAATCGTGAGTGGAAGTAGTAGTCGAGGATGATCGAGAAAATTATGATTGTTGCAAATTTGCAAGAGAATGAAAGGTAAGTAATAATTTAAATAGAAGGAGGAACTTATAAGGAGATGTATGAATGTGGAGGATTCGAAGGATGTGATAGTAATGTTGGGCGTTTTGTCTTTTGGGAATAAAACGTGATGAAATAAATGTATGTACAGTACCCGGCGGTAAGTAATACACACCGGGCTTAAAAAAGAGACTGTCTGCCATAATCGGCTAACTTCGGCTTTGTAGACCGTCGTCTCTGTCATTTATACACGTGTTCCGTCGCGATTTGTCAGTCATTACTATATGGCCGTCATCGTGTGACAGAGACGACGCTCTACAAAGCCGATGTTAGCCGATTATGGCAGACAGTTTCTTTCTTTAGCCCGATGTGTATTACTTACCGCCGGGTACTTGTATTCTATTTAAAATGATTTAAATAACTTAAGGATTTTTGTTACGTATGAATTTAAAAAAAAACTAAAATACTGACTAAACTTAATCACGAAATACAATTGAAAACACTTTTAATTTTTCCTGAAAGACACTTTTCATTTTTTATCATTTCAGAATATACGAGTAATGAAACAACGTCTTCTATTGGCCGCAGTTGACAAGTAACTAAGGATAAATGTATAATATTTTAACTGTAACATTGCCTGACCATGTGAAGGCATGGTCGGTATCTGTCTATACACGCTCTCAATTGTTCAGACCGGAAACTATTGCACCTTAGTGGTGTTTTATCACGTTGAAGTTTGTGTAATATTGTACAATGCAATATAACCTGTATTATGATGCATTAAAAACAAATCACTCTGTATATTTTTCTGAAAATGATCATTCAGTAAAGAACAAATTTCAGAATCCAGTGCTAACTTCATAACCAGAGGTGGTCAGAAATCTCGCAAAAGCCTTATCGTTCCAAAGAGGAAGTCCTTCAGCGTCTAAGGCTTCGTCCGATCTCAAATCTATTGAATTCTCTCCTAGAATCAGATTTACTCAGAATTGCCTTTAGCCGCGCTCCATTTTGATTTTCTCCCGCTTTACTTCCTGATGAAATTAACTTCCTTTCGCTGTCTCTTTCCCATTCGGAAATAAAAAGGCTTTTAATAATCTAAAAAAAAAACCAATAATTTCAAGCGTAAGGGGATGAAACATGATTTTATTATTATCGAATGAAAAGCTAAAAAATGTTAAAGAATTTATTTAATGCAATTATAATTTATATTTTCCTTGTGTAGATAAAATATTTTGTTCCCCATTTTATCCTAAGAAAATTTAATCATTTTGTTATAAACAATGTTCTATTGCAGTGGTTTTCAGACTTGTTCTTTTATTGATACCATTGGTGAATATTAAAAATTTACCAATTGTTGAGACTGATTTTCCCCACACAATTTTTCAAACCTTGAATTTAAACCAGGGGTCGGCAAACTTTTTACGCTAAGGGCCAGATCGTAAAAAAATTAGACTCGACGGGTCAGGAAGCAAACTCGAGGATATTTATATAGATAATTCTACTTATATAGCAAAAAAAAACAGGTTAAACCTTTTTTTAGTAGGCGGTGATAATATTTATACACTTTTTGCTGACACACTTACGAAAAAAACGAATGAAATATTTATATTTATTAATCAAGATATAGAAACAAGCTCCCAATCTGCCTCGAACGGAAGGTATTTAACCAATGCATCTTGCCAGTACTAACATATGAATGCGAGACTTGGACTTTATCGGTACGAGTGATACAAAAGCTCCAAACAACACAACGCAGCATGGAAAGGTGCATGCTAGGTTATACCAGAAGAGACCGAAAACGTAATGAGTGGATACGAGCCCAAACAAAGGTTGAAGATGTTATAGAGGCTGCAAAAATACTCAAGTGGAAGTAGGCTGGACATATCGCCCGAGCAGCAGACCATCGTTGGACGTATGAAGTAATCCAGTGGTACCCAATAGGTATAAAAGGCCTGTAACAAGACATAAGGCGCGCTGGGTGGACGAAATACGTAAGCATGCAGGTATTATGTGGCAGCAATGTGCAAAGGACAGGATTTTGTGGAGACAACTTGGAGAGGCCTACATCCTGCAGTGGATGGGTACAGGCTGATGATGATGATGATATAGAAACAGATAAAAATTATATTAATGTATAACAAATGAAACATAATAATAATACGAGTAAGCTCTACTAATGAGATGTATGCAATTGTTTTTTTTCTGAGATAACATTTCATCAAACCGAGATTCAAATTTAGTACTTCCTATCATCAAAATTGACTGAAAATGGTCATCTGTTAATGCTGACCTGTATAGCAATTTTACGTACTTTATTTTTTAAAATGTCTCTTCACATATGTAGGTGCTGCCAAATACTAATTAAAACAATTTAACAAAACAAACAACATAAAACATGAAAATTATTAAAAATGAGTTTGGTTATTATTAGCTCGCGGATTTGGCCCGCGGGCCGTAGTTTGCCGACCCCTGATTTAAACTATACACAGCTACCCTCATGTACTATTACATATTAAGTTTTGAATAATATTCAGTTTTTATTGTAGCTACTGTTGAAAGCTTATCTTCGCGTTGTACGCATTTTTATTGCATTTACTCGGCGTAAAGAAAATACTGCCTCAATATTAAAATTCCTTTACTCCTTCTATGTTAATCTTTTATTGTTCATCCATGTTTCGTATTTACTTCCCCTTTTATACATTTCTTACGTCATCTTTATGCGTTTCGTTGCATTTATTGTCAGATCTTTCGCTTCGCATCTCTCATACAATTTATTTAACAAACTATAATTTTTTTTTATTTAACACTTTTATTGCAATACAATCTGGCGGGCTTATTGCCAGGCGGCAATCTCTTCCAACCAACCAGACAAAAGTAAATGAAGCAAGTTACGTGGTCGCATAAATCATTCAAATGACTATCCATCCCCACAAAATCCATAAACATATACGTGAGAACATGCCCACGAACCCCACAGAGACGGACAATCACCCGAACATTATTTTTCATATAAAGTGAGATATCATCAATTAAAAGGAAAGGAAAGGATGGTGGAGAGGAAAGGAAAAGAAAAATCAGGAATGAAACACGTTATTTTAATGACTAGAAATTAGGAGTTTTTTCTGTCGCTTCTTAAAGCATGCCAAGGACGGAGCGAGTCTTATATTGGTTTGTAACTGATTCCAGAGTCTCACTGCATAGACAGTAAAGGACGACGTAAAGAAAGAGGAGCGGTGAACTGGAAAAGCCAATAAACAATCTCTGTTTGAGCGTAGCGCTAATCCAGGATTGGAAAGACGCCGAAAATTTTCGGCGAGATAAGAGGGTGTGGCGGGACAGTTAAGGATATTACACAATAGAGACAGTATGTGAATTTGGCGTCTATTTCTAACATTCAACCAGTTCAATGCCTTCTGGTATGAAGTTATATGATCGTACTTACGTAGGTTGAAAATAAATCTTAGACACACATTTTGAAGACGCTGTAATTTGTCCAGCTGTACCTCTGGTTCCAACTATGTAATTCTTCCTCATTCTCCGCTAATACTACCATATTCACCGCATAGGTGCATGGCCGTGCGGTAACGCACTGGACTTTCGTGCGGAAGGTTGCCGGTTCAAACCCTGTGCTACTCCTCTCGAATGACTCAGGCATTTTTTTCGCCTAGTATTCGGATGTATAAAAAAAGGGAAAAAAGCATGCCGGTGTGCTCCGTTCGACTCGTTTCAGATGTGCCATCAGACAACCAATAGCTGCAAGGTAATACAATAGCATCTCATTGGCCATCTTTTGAGGTAACATTTTAATAATTGTTCTCAATACTGGCGATACATTCGTTTTAATAAGACTGAAATCATTTTAAGAGAACTATTGGGTATAAAACTCTTGAGTTTATAAATTGCTGTAAAGTTATCAATAACTGCCAAGTTACCAAAAACTGAGTAACTAATAAGACCGCCGAGTCCATCTCTTGAGGTATTGTTATAATAACTCATTCAGATACGAGCGATATATTCGTTTTAACTAGACTGGGGACACTTTTAAGGGAACCACTGGGAATAAAATTGTTGAGTTTGTCAGTAACTGTGCGGTTACAACTAATACCATGGAGTTCATCTCTTGAGGTTATATAACAATAATTGTGTTACATACTAGTGACGACTTTTTTTTAACTATATCGAAAACCTTTTTAGGAAACAATCAGGACTAAATCTTTTGAGGTTACTGATAACTGTGAGGTTATCATTAACTTGCGAGGCTATCAATAACTTCGGAATTACCAATAACTGTGCAACCAAGGACACTACCGAGTTGTATAATATTACAAAAATTACGTTACATACTTACTAGCTTTTAAAGTGAAACTTCTATAAGCGCGGTAGGGCAAATAGGCCTCAACGTCACGAAAAGTGAAACGCTTCCCCTTCTCCGACTTTAATGGTAATATTTCAAATGATCTTTAATATTTATTTATATTAATATAAATAAATAAATAATAAATATAAGTTTATAAATGTATAATTACAATAATAGAAATAAAAAAATTGATAAATGAACGAGAAATAAATAAGTTTAAAAAGTTTATTTATTTATTAAATATAAAATTTAATGCTAATTATATTATAATAATAAATATTTATATTTAATTTAATTAATTAAACAATTTTAAATTAAATTATTTGATTAATAATAATGAATTAATAAAAATAATTTACATAATTTAGTATCATATAATTAATACATAATTAATATATAATCAATAATAATAAATAATAATAATTGTGATTAATAATAATTAATTAATAGTATTATATAATATTATTATTATTAATTCATTATAATTAATTAAAATTCTTATAAATATTAATAATTATTAATAAATTATTAATAATTATAATAATTACTTGATTATAAATTATTTTATCAATTAATTAAATAAATAATTTATTATAAATTATTAAATCAATTAATTAATTAATTAGTTAATAATTATATATATTTATTAATATAAAAAATAAAAATTTATAATTATTCTTAACTAATTAATTAATTAATTGTTAATTAATGAATTAATTTTATTTATATTAATGAATTAATACAGCCATTTCCTAATCCTAAAAAAATAACAAAAATCGTTAACAAATGGAAAAAAGCAATGCATAAAATCAACTTTTCCTAAGAGCTAAGAAGTTTCACTTCTACCGCGCGAGAGTCTGACGCATCTGTTTTTTTTGTACTAGCTTTACATTATTTTTAAGCATACTGGGAGACTTTTGATGGATCCATCGGGATTAGACATATTTTTTGATAACTAAATATAATGATCCCAAAATCCTTGGGGGGAAATCGAGCTTTCTTTGACAGAATACTTGTTAAAATAGTTCACAGATATCATCTCATGGTTTGATATTTAAGAGTAAAATTCCTAAAAACATTTTGAATTGTTCGATTGATATCATTTTCAAAAAAATTCTTTTGAATGGTAATTTATTTTGCAGATTTATAGCTTTGACGGGATGGAATGATGGCGTTTCGAGAAGGCAATCAAGATGTACATAACGTAAGCAAATAGAGTAGGGAAGTGACGTTCGAAATTAAATATAAATTTGACGTCTTCCCGAATATTGCAGAGTTTTATCTTCCGCTATATTCTGTTTAAAATTTCCCATTTATGATTTGTACGATGGCTGTCAGGAAGAAAGAGAAATGAGATTACCCGCGAAGTTATTTTTAACGGGAAAATTTCTATAAATCTAGATGGAAATTGGGAGTCTGGCATAAATCATTTAATATTTTAAATTTTTTAAGTATATTTGTTTTCAAATTCATTTTGAACATAATTTTCAAGACGGTAATATCTCTCCCTCCTCCTTTTTTACCCTTGTTTAGAAAATTAGGGGTGAGGTCACAAAGAAACTTATATAAAAAAATTAATAAGGGTCTTAGGTTAGTTGAAGGGTTTGACTTTTTACAAAATATACATGTTTTAAAGATGTGCGATTGTTGTTGCTATTTTATTGCAATACCTTTTTTGTGTCTCAAATCAATCAACTGTCTGTTATTATGGAAATAAGAGAATCATCGCCATTCCGTTTTACCTCCGTCGTCCAATCTGGAAAACTCTGGAGCAAATAGACAACTGACCGATCGCCGATAAATGATGGTCCCGTTGGCTGGAATGTGACGTAAAAAAATTAGCATCTTGTGGTCAACACGGCGGTGGGGTTGCTTAGGTTTTCCCTACCTTGAAAGGAGTGGTGTAATTTAAATAGGATCAGATGTGGAGTGAGTCTCACTACGTATGGTTTGCACAAATGGTGCTAAGCGGAGTCGCCTTTCTCTGAGTGCGGTAAATCCAGGTCATGGACTACATCTAAACAGCTGCCCACTGTGTGCGTTCTCTGGAGGTGTGCATGAGCTCCTCCTCCGTGGTTGCATTCCTAAGACTGGTTTGCAGCAATTTCAACTCTTCTCCTCCATTCCCCCCTGTCCTGTGCGGCTCTTTTTAAATCTGTATATGTTGAGCAGCGCACGTTCACCAACAGGTCCTCCAGGTACTCTCGGCGTGGGCGTCCCCTAGAGTTTGTCCCCTCGGTCATACCCTCCATTATGGCATGCAAGAGGCCCTCTTGTCGTATTATATGACCGATCCATCTTGCACGCCTTTCGGACAGGATCCTGAGCAGGTGCCTTCCTCCTTCGATTCGTCGGAGAACCTCTTCATTTGTGATGCGGTCTCTCCAGGAAATTCCTAATAGTCTTCTATAGGACCACATCTCAAAAGCCTCTAGTCTTCGTCTATCTCTTTCGGATAGGCACCATGTCTCGCAGCCGTACATCAAGATACTCCATACATAGGTCTTGATGAGGAGTATTCTCAGTTTTAGGTCTATATTATTTGATTATATTATTTTCGACCTTTTATTAAATGCAAGTCTAGCCTGATGTATACGGCTGTCGACCTCGCTCTTGGACCGACCGTCCCATGTTATTTTGCTCCCGAGGTAGACAAACTCCTTGGTGTTCTTTAGTGGTTTACCCGCAAATACACACCAAACGCAGAAGAACATAACGGTAGTATTTTCAATAATTACAATGATGAACTATGAGCAGAATGTATATTCCAGTAGTTTTAAATCTGAAGTGAAAATTAGGCAGGAATATATAAACTACCAGCCTTAGGACGGGCATACTCCTTGTTTGTTAGGCAGGAGAATGTTTTGCATATTTAATTGCTAAAATTTTAAAGGTATAAATAAATCAAGAAATGTGTTAAGAAAACTCGTGCGACAACGGAAATCGAACACACAACACCAAAATAGAAGGCTGGTGTTGTAACTAACTAACCCATGAATGTAACTTGCTGCAAGAAGAAAATAAAAAAATGATGTCTACAACATATTCGTACTTTCAGGACAAAAGTATTCAGAGAAACGAAAATAAATTTTATATTTCCGGCATTCATGTACATTCATATCATATCATATCGAGTTTTGAAGGATCCACATAAAATTTGATTTATTTCATTAATAAAATAACCGTAAAATACTCGCTGAAAATCCTTTCCAATAAATGGGGAATAAAAACAATACGGCTTTTTTATAGCTGCAAAAGCATGCAGCTTTTTTTTAATAACGACGGTAGTGCAATGATATAAAAAGGAATTGAATAAAATTCAATATTTAAATATGAATTAACCGATTTTGTAAAATGAAAACGTATTAAGTAAACTGTAATTAATATTGTGTTATCCTAAACTTATGTTATATTATACTCGTATGATGTAAAAATTGGCGAAGTCAATGTGTTAACCAATTAAAGCGTTTCAAGAAAATTCTCGCGTTTGGTATTGGACTGTTATAAACTATTCGGTTTTATAATAAGAGTATTAAGAGAGTTTTACAGAACCTTTTTCCTGTAACATTGGCACAACTGTTTAATCAGAAGGAAAATTATGTAACATCAGCTCAAATAACGGGTCTTTCAAATTGAGGGGTTTTTTAATAATCTTTTTTTTTTATTCTTGGATAAAACACACAATTTGCTTTGATTTCCAAAAACTTTTTATTGGCCATTAAAGTATAATGTATGACATTTAAACACAAAAACCAATACCTACCAAATGTCTATCTTTTGCAGCTCCACAGATGTCCACTCTGTTGTCAAAATTTTTGATGAC
Organism: Odontocerum albicorne; assembly: GCA_949825065.1. NCBI lineage: Eukaryota > Metazoa > Arthropoda > Insecta > Trichoptera > Odontoceridae > Odontocerum > Odontocerum albicorne. The sequence continues at coordinate 41,065,186 of OX463850.1, read as the reverse complement.
ATTTTGGTAAAATTGCGGTTCTAACTCACCAATAACGCGAATAATTTCGTCCTTTAGCTCAGGAATTGCTTGGGGGTCATTCTTATAGACCTGGCTTTTTACGTAACGCCAGAAAAAATAGTCTAACAGCGTCAGATCACATGATCTTGGTGGCCAATTACAATAACATCACCATTTCCGGAGATTACTATAAATAAAATAATTCAACAATTTGAACGCGTTGTTGTATTGTATACGACTTCATTGTATAAATGTCATACATTACACTTCTCAAATGTTACAAAACCAAGGCCAGTTCGCGAAGCCATCTGTGTTTTATCCAAAAATTTAAAAAAAACGCCCAATTTTAAAGATCCTTTATAAGAATAATTTACTTTAATCCTTTACAAATAAAAAAAAAAACCTTTTGATATTTATGGTACAGAAAAATACCCAAAATATGCGTACTATGTCGAACTTTTTACGGTGAGAAATTATGGAAGCCGCCTCAAAACAAGAAGGCAAGAATGCATTGCGATATTTCTGAGGAAGGATCTTTGACATAGTTTTAACTGTCCCGCGATACTAGAAGCACTAAGTTTATATACCCAATAAATATAGCCGTACAAGGAATCCCCCTCTGTTCTACATACCAACTTACAGAACGAATATCATGGCTAAACACTCAGCCACGCGTGGTATAGAGATATTGAACCAACTGAATGACACTGTGAATACAAGTATATTCTCGGCACCGCCTAGCAGTATGAGAATAATCCTGACTGATATTCTTCCTTACGAATAAACTAACCAGTTGGAGACCTTTGTGTAACAGAAGAAATCCGTGCAAAGTAGCGATTAAACAGCAAATCTGGATTGGTTTGACGTTTTATCCTCTTTTCCTACTCTTCTAGGAAAATGGCTTGGTGGTATGTTTCTGTATATAGTGTGAAAATAAACTTAAATTAATACACTGAAAATGTATTGATTTATTTCACGCTTTATATCACTTTGATCAAGATTAAATTTATCAATTTGAACGTTGTCTCTGTATTTCAGAAATCGAGTCGAAAAACAGTGAAAATGCATTAATTATCCAGGGAAACTGTTTCCCGGTGACATCTACACTCTATGAGAATTTTCATTCTCATCTCCATTCGATGAGAATTTCGTTGCTGTCATTTGCCAGACAGCGACTTCGAATTGTGGGATTTCATTAATCCAGCGGGTTTTGCTGCCTCTCTTTGGTTTTATTTGGAATTTAATTATATTGGGTGTTAACACAAATTGTGCCCATTTTTTTCCAAATTAAAAATGAGCACCAAAAGTAAAACAAAATGGTAAAGGTTATACGTCATTTGAAAGTCAACGTTCGACAATTGATTTTTGATGTTTTCACTCAAAACATCTGGAACCCAAGCGCCGAACTTCTGGACTTTTTCCATTGATTTAAGATGACGGTATACAGTCATGTGACTACAATTCATTTGCTCAGTCAATTTTACGGTGGTTTGAGGTGAATCTTCATGAATAATATGGTTTAAGTGTCGTCCGGAACGCTCCATGTCTTTCAGCTCGAAATTACCATCTTTGAAACGCAAAAACCATCGACGAGCTGTCCTTTCATTCATAGCATCTTCACCGTACACTTCGCCAATAGCAACTTTGGCAGCTTTATTCCCTCGATTGAACGCGAACAGAAGAAGGTGTCGAAAATGCTCACTTTCGTCTACTTGACATTCCATTTTGAAGCTTGTAATCAAATAAAATAATATATGTAACGTAAAAGCAAACACAACATCTTATAGAGCAGAAAATTTTCTTTCGAATGACGTATAACATTTACCATTTTGTTTTACTTTTGGTGCTCAATTTTTTATTTGAAAAAAAAAAACGGACACAACTTACGTTAACACCTAAAAGTTGTTATATATTACAAAAAAAAGTTGAACTAAATAAAATATTTTTAAGCTGAGAAAAATATTAACTATGATAAAAAGAAGAAAAATTATTGTATATAAAAACATATATTTGAATCGACAAATTTAATCTATTGATTTTACATACGAACATGCCATCATGGTTTTTCTTTTTCAGAGTAGGCAGATAAGAGAGAGCGTCAGATTTTCCTATCATGACACACATTTCATCACTTCTACATTCATATAGATTCTACGATTTCTCTTCCTTTTTACTTCCCTACTTTCAAAATATCATTCACTTGATGCAAACATATTTTACTGAGCCTCTCTTTACTATACCTTCCATCCATATTTGAACTATACAGGCGGCTCTCGACTTTCGCACATAATTGGTTCCTGAAAATATGTGCGAATGTTGAATGTCCGAAAGTAGAGGGATGTAAAAAAACATCAAAAATTGTATTTTAAAATATTTATTAATCAATAATAATATTAATTTATCAATACTATATTAAAAATATTTATTTAACGTAATTGAATGAACGAGGCGTATTTAAGTGCTTTCAGGTGTTTTCTTTATGAACTTGTCAAGAGTTAGTTGAATACCACCCTTTTTTTTCTTTTCATGATAAAGAGTTCGAGTTTTTCTCAATCGCCCTACGTACTTGAGATATAAGTTCTCCATTGAGATCACATTCTTCCATGATAGTAAAAAAATTGTCAAGATGCATGAAGGCTTTATTCATATTTTAGATTTTCAAAGTCTTGACGATTTTATCAGCTTCTTCTTCCTCACTTTTATTGTGTATTTCATTTAACTCTTGTTTCTCAATTAAGTATTCGTTTGACAGAGGTACTGAGTGAGATTCAATCAACTCATTAACATATTCGTTGTTGACGTCCAAGTTTAGTTCATTCATTAGGCTAACTATTTCATCTGTGATAGTTTCTGTAGTTTTTTTTCAGAATTTATAAAATCACTCGTCATTTGTGGGCATAATTGTTTCCAGAAACCTTTTATTGTTGACTCTTTTATTTCAGCCCACGAGTCTCCAATATTATTTATTGCGTTCAATATATTATAGTTTTTCCAAAAAAAATGGGAGCGACTGCATGGAAGCGAACAATTTTTGCATTATCGACAAAAATCTTTAAAAAATTCAATTTAAAAAAAATTGCGAAATAGTGAATTGTGCGAAAGTAGAATGTGCGAAAGTCGAGGGCCGCCTGTACATTTGTTTTTTTTGTATTTTTTTATTAATTTGTTCTAAATCATTTCTTGTTCATCTTACTCAACACATTAGATAAAGTTTATATTCTTTCCTAATTACTTCTTTCTATAGTCTGTCATATACTGTCTGTCATGTATTCTTCTAAGTTCACGTTTTTCTACAGCATTTATTTGGTAATCCTTAAGAATGCCAATAATTTCAATTTCTTCTTCTTAATTATCACTTCACTACTGACTCTCCACAGTCTCCATGGACTGCACCAACACCGTAACCTAATATCTTCTAATTATCCCTAGACTTGGGTAAACGGAATGTTTACATCATTGAATTTACTGCCACAGTCTTGAATTGATAAATTCAAAGTGATGATGACATCGTTCCTTATAGTCTTCCAGTAATACTCTAGACCAGCGTTTCTAAACCTTTTTACTCTAACGGAACCCTTGAAATAACATTTATGTCTCAGGACACCCTGACATAATAAAATAACTCAAAAATACATTGACATATGATTAGCATATTCATCCCTTTTCCTCGCGGAACCCCTAGCGATTTCTCTGGAAACCCTAGGGTTCTGGGGAATTCCGGTTGAGAAACACTACTCTAGAGCATCTGCTATAATGCGTTTTCTTAACAGTTCCTTCAGTGAGGTGACCGATTAGACGATATACGAGTAGATAAGAGGGGATGTAAATAAATTCGCGGAATGATGGATAAAAAGGGGAAGCTATTTTTTTTCCTTTTCAATATATTTACCATTAACTCTGATACATCTTTGAGATCTTTCAATAAGCTTGTTTATACTCACGAAATAAATGCTTTTGTCCTCAAAATAAGCCGAAATTGCATTTTTAACTTCTTCATCGTATGTAAATTTCTTACCTAGAAGTTCATTTTTCATATTTGGAAACAAATAATAGTTAGACGGAGCTAGGCCAGGGTTGTAGGGAGGGTGATTTAATGTTTGGAAGTCACAGTTGTACAGAGCAGCCAATAATAGTCAGACGGAGCTAGGCCAGGGTTGTAGGGAGGGTGATTTAATGTTTGGAAGTCACAGTTGTACAGATCAGCCAATAATAGTCAGACGGAGCTAGGCCAGGGTTGTAGGGAGGGTGATTTAATGTTTGGAAGTCACAGTTGTACAGAGCAGCCAATAATAGTCAAACGGAGCTAGGCCAGGGTTGTAGGGAGGGTGATTTAATGTTTGGAAGTCACAGTTGTACAGAGCAGCCAATAATAGTCAGACGGAGCTAGGCCAGGGTTGTAGGGAGGGTGATTTAATGTTTGGAAGTCACAGTTGTACAGAGCAGCCAATAATAGTCAGACGGAGCTAGGCCAGGGTTGTAGGGAGGGTGATTTAATATTTGGAAGTCACAGTTGTACAGATCAGCCAATAATAGTCAGACGGAGCTAGGCCAGGGTTGTAGGGAGGGTGATTTAATATTTGGAAGTCACAGTTGTACAGATCAGCCAATAATAGTCAGACGGAGCTTGACCAGGGTTGTAGGGAGGGTGATTTAATGTTTGGAAGTCACAGTTGTACAGAGCAACCAATAATAGTCAGACGGAGCTTGACCAGGGTTGTAGGGAGGGTGATTTAATGTTTGGAAGTCACAGTTGTACAGAGCTGCCAATAATAGTCAGACAGAGCTTGACCAGGGTTGTAGGGAGAGTGATTTAATGTTTGGAAGTCACAGTTGTACAGAGCAGCCAATAATAGTCAGACGGAGCTTGACCAGGGTTGTAGGGAGAGTGATTTAATGTTTGGAAGTCACAGTTGTACAGAGCAGTCAATAATAGTCAGACGGAGCTTGACCAGGGTTGTAGGGAGAGTGATTTAATGTTTGGAAGTCACAGTTGTACAGAGCAGCCAATAATAGTCAGACGGAGCTAGGCCAGGGTTGTAGGGAGGGTGATTTAATGTTTGGAAGTCACAGTTGTACAGAGCAGCCAATAATAGTCAGACAGAGCTAGGCCAGGGTTGTAGGGAGGGTAATTGAATGTTTGGAAGTCACAGTTGTACAGAGCAGCCAATAATAGTCAGACAGAGCTAGGCCAGGGTTGTAGGGAGGGTAATTGAATGTTTGGAAGTCACAGTTGTACAGAGCAGCCAATAATAGTCAGACAGAGCTAGGCCAGGGTTGTAGGGAGGGTGATTTAATGTTGGGAAGCCACAGTTGTACAGAGCAGCCAATGCAGAATTGCTTTTGTGCACGGGTGTATTGTCGTGCAACAGCATCACAACTGTTGTCCATTTTCCTCTCCTTTTCTCCTTCATAGCTTGATATAACTGCATCAGCGGACCACATAAGTACTTTTTAATTATTGTGTAGCCTTTATCTTTGTAATTTATCAGCAGTATGCCATCCGCATCCCAAAAAAAATGTAGCCATATTTTTTCAAGCCAGTTGCGACACTTTGAACTTCTAAGGGGGCTGTGTGACCTTTTCATGCCACTACATGGACTCTTGCTTCGACTCAAGTTTATAATGATGAACTCAAGTTTAATTTTTAGTAACAATTCTAAGCTCAAAATCTTATCTTTGTTGTTTCTAAAGAGGTTAAAAAACTATCGTGAACATTCAATGCGTTGTGGTTTTTGAAGTGACTTGAGCATTCTGGGTACCCATTGCACTTACTTTTAACATCCCTAGATGCTGATGGAGACATTCAAAATGGTTGTAGGTGATACTCCAACTATCTCTGAAAACTGTAGTTCGTCTAGACGGGCATCTTCTAGTACAAGCTTTTTTGACGATGTTTGAAGAAGTGGCCTCAATAGGCAATCCTGGTCCGAGGTCGTCTTCAATCGATTCTCTCCCTTGCTTAAAAATACTAAGTCATTTTCAAACAACCGTTTTTCCAAGGCAGCAGTCCTCGTAAACCGCTAACATCTCTTCCAAAATGATTTGAGGTGTTTACCCTTGTAAAAGGAAATAAAATAAATAAATAAAACACTTATTTTATATTTTTGTGTTCATCACTGGTTTATTTTTGGGTTTACTACCGGTTTCGATGACCTCCGTCTTCATCGTCAGGCGAAGGACGATGAAGACGGGGGTCTTCGAAACTGGTAGTAAACCCAAAATAAACCAGTGATAAAATAAGTGTTTTATTTATTTATTATATTTCCTTTAACATAAAACGTGGTACCACAAAGTGAAACTATAGTCTGTTTGAAGATTCAAGAAATGTGTACCCTTGTTTTGTGAGAAACTTAATGACGACGCGATACTTAATTTTTTCCATACTTGGAATGTTATTAACGATGGACATACTCTCCCGGTAATATCTTAAACAATACTGTCAAAATTAGACTTAAATTTGATGAACGTACCAATAATGAGACATATTATCGAAATTCATACACATTACCACCCTCTCCTTTAACCCCTCTATTCCGCGAGTTTATTGACCTCTCTTCGTACATCTTTGAAAGACAGCTGAGGAAGCTGTTTAGAAAAGATTAGAATTATCCCGGGTATACCGATGATGACACAGAAAAGAGGTGAATGGAATATACGAGGCATATCCAGAAAGTAAATGTACTGAATTTTTGTAGGTTACAATTTTTTTTATTTAAACAAAAAAATTACGTGGTTACCGTAGTACATATGCAAGCTATTTTTCGACATAGTCGCCATTCCTCTCAATGCAGGTGGTGAAGCGGGGTATCAATTTTTTGATGCCTTCCTCGAAGTAGTTTCCCGCCAACCCCTCCGTCCACTTCTCACCTTTACCTCCTCGTCGGTTGAAAACCTTTTTCCACCCATGTGCAGCTTCAGGGAGGTAAAGAGATAGTAATCTGAAGGTGCTAGGTCAGGGGAATGCGCGGGATGGTTCAGGACATCCCATTTAAACGAGGCGAGCAGTTCCTTCGTGGCGTTGGCCGTGTGTGGTCTGGCATTGTCGTGCAGCAGGCAGACTCCCTTTGTCAGCATGCCTCTCCTCTTGTTCTGAATCGCCCTCCGCAATTTTTTTAGGGTCTCACAGTATCTTGCAGAGTTGATGGTCTACCCTTGAAGCATATAGGGTTTCTGTGATGGTTTCGTGTAGTAGAGATCTGGAGATTTGCGGAAACATCGCAGAAAGTTCATCCACAGTCAATCTGCGATCGTCGCGGAGCGCATTTTTGATTTTTTTCCACAATTTCGTCAGTCACAATTGAAGGTCTTCCGCTCCTCTGATCATCATGCACAGACGTACGACCGTTTTTAAACTCGCGACACAACTTGTACACACTCGTACGATTCATAGTTTTATCACCATATGCAGTTTTCACCTCGTTTTAAACCTCAACCGGAGGTTTTCCCTTCCAAACGAGATAACGGATGACGCCGCGTATTTCGCACTTGGCGGGAGATTGGATTGACATTTTTCATGAAACGTGTTGTCGCGTCGACACTTCTCAACATACTGACCTCAAACCGGTCTCGTTGCGGAGGGGAAGGGTCAGGCTACACGGAAGTGTAGCCAACATGTCGAAAATAAAATCCATCCGGTCGTGAGAGCCTCAGTACACTTACTTTCTGGACTTGCCTCGTACATTGAGAATAGCCTCAACCATTTGGGGTAAGGCTGTAATATTAGTTGAGCCCCAATAGTTTTAAGTCTCATGAATTAGTCATTAACATATTAACGAGTTCAGGAAAGCACCCTTTCAAATGGGTATGTATATTTTATTGAAATTGATTGAACCTTGAATTTGCAATGATAGAGGATGTGAAGGCGAAAGAAAGAAGCACTAAAATTGTTTTAGCCAAAAATGAATTTATAGACTTGAAAATATTAAGAAAATTAGAGCAATCACAACCTCAACCAAAATTCGTAGTTGAAAGAGTTTTGTTTCCTCCTTATGCCTTTATGTAAAAAAAACTTTTAAAATATTTATGCATATGGAGATATTAGATCCATATGCATAAATAGAGTGTGGGCTGAAAAACATCTGGTGTCCCCGTGGCTGGGTCTGCCTATATTGGTGGGGTGTATTTTAGCCGAGGGGATGCTATTAGATGAAACCCAGACCTTTTGATAGCTTCTGTGTCTGATGTATTGTCTGCAATTTATGTGTTTTAGTAGTGTTACTCAGATGTGATCTTGTACATACTATGTTGCTGTCAATAAACCTAATATTTATTTATTTATTTATTTTATTTAAATAAACGAGTTTATCAGATCTCTTATGCATATACAGGCGGCCCCCGACTTTCGCACAATTCGCTATTTCGCACATTTTTTAAAATTCAATTTTTTAAAGATTTTTGTCGATAATGCAAAAATTGTTCGCTTCCATGCAGTCGCTCCCACTTTTTTTGGAAGAACTGTAATATATGGAACGCAATAAACAATATTGGATACTCGTGGGCTGAAATAAAAGAGTCTTCAATGAAAGGTTCCTGGAAACAATTATGCCCACAAATGATGAGTGATTTTATGAATTTTAAAGAAACTCCGGAAACTATCACAGATGAAATAGTTAGCCTAATGAATGAACTAAACTTGGACGTCAACAACGAAGATGTTAATGAGTTGATTGAATCTCACTCAGTACTTATGTCAAATGAATACTTAATTGAGCAACAAGAGTTAAATTAAATACTCAATGAAAGTGAGGAAGAAGAAGCTGATAAAATCGTCAAAACTTTGATAGTAAAAAAGTGAATGAAGCCGTCATATGTTACGAGTACATCTCGACAAATTTTTGACTATCATGGAAAACTGTGATCCCAATGGAGAACGTATATCTCAAGTAAGTAGGACGATTGAGAAAAACTCGAACTCTTCATCAAGAAAATAAAAAAAGGGTGGTATTCAACTAACTCTTGACAAATTTATAAAGAAAACACCTAAAAGCACTTAAACACGCCTCGTTAGCTAAATTATGTATATTGATAAACAGAGGAAGTTGCAGACATGGACATAGGATATAGACTAGGAGACAAAAAAGTCAGCATTCTATGCTACGCAGACGATGCAGTACTCACCGCAGAATCCGAAGATGACCTCCAAAGGATGGTATATAGACTCCATCAAACCTCACTAAAATATAACATGTTGATATCCACGGACAAAACGAAGAGCCTCACAATATCTAAGACCCCGGAGAGATTCAAACTTGCAGTGAATAACAAAACAATAGAGCAAGTGATGGAGTTAAGGTATCTTGGAGTGAGCATCAGTAGCAATGGAAATCTGTTTGATGAAACCTTGAGACAGGTCAATAAGGCAGCTGCAATATCGGGATGCCTAAGAACACCGGTGTGGAATAATAAACACATGAGAAAAGAAAGTAAAGTCAGAATATACAAGGCATGTGTGAGACCGATAGCCACTTACGGAATAGAGACCAGAGCAGACACATCTAGAACAAAATCTTCCCTGAGAACCTCGGAAATGAAAACACTGAGATGTATAACCGGAAACACACTAAGAGATAGAATCAGAAACACTGAAATAAGGAGAAAGTGTGGTACGGAAGACATCGTCAGGTGGGGAAGACAACTAAGGCGATACTGGAACAAACATGTAAATAGAATGCAAGACGACAGACTTCCACGTGTCGCCCTTCAGGGGAACCCAGCCGGAAGAAGATTGCCGGGAAGACCTCCGAAGAGATGGCGTGACAGCTGGCAATCCACGTCACAAGAAGGGGAACAAGCGGAACAAACAGATCATGATCTATAGGAAGAGGAAGAAGAAGATAAATAAAGATTTTTAGTATATTATTGATAAATACAATTTTTGATGTTCTTTTTTACATCCCTCTACTTTCGAACATTCAACATTCGCACACATTTTCAGGAACCAATTATGTGCGAAAGTCAGGAACCAATTATGCATATAGAGATATTACTTATCCCAAACCATAATCTAACACTATTCAAGGGATCTTTCTCATACTCAGCCAGCAAATGCTGGAATGAGTTGCCCCAGGTTTTGAAGGAGCGGGTGAATAGTTGTACCTTCAGATATGCTCTAAAGTGTTATCTTCTGGGTGGTTAATAGGTTTCTTAGTGGTTAATGGGTCTCTTATTTGCTTTTTTTTCTTTTTCTTTCTTTTCTCTCTTTTCGCTGGTGGTGAATCGGGGATTGTGCGTGCGTGTTTGTGCGTTATTTTCTCATTCATTCTTATAAAACTGCTTAACTATTTCAATGTATTACTGCCTAACTATTTCAATGTTGTTTCAACTATTTCATTTCTCATTTGTCATTCTACTTTTATAAAATTTGGACTCCTTTGAGGCTTTTCTTTTTTTCGTTGTTGCTGACAGTTAACCTAAGGTGGTATATGTGGGTTTACTTTTTATTTTGTTTTCTGCCACACGTTTTTGTTTTTTATTTATTTTTTAATCAAGATATGCGGGAATGTGGGCTGCAAGCCCCCCGATGCCTTTGCGGTTGGGCTCGCCCTACATTGGTGGGGTGTATCTTGGCCGGGGGAATGTTTAATGGAACTTTTAATGTCTTCTCTCTTGAATGTATTTTTTTTCATCTATTTATTTTCTGTGTTTTTTTTTCTCTTCTTATTACATGTTCAAGGGTGTGGGCTGAAAAACATCTGGTGTCCCCGTGGCTGGGCTCGCCCTATATTGGTGGGGTGTATCTTGGCCGGGATGATGTTATTTGATGAGCCCAGACCTTTTGATAGCTTCTGTTTTTTAATGTATTCTCTTTTTAATGTGTTCTTGAAATGTGTCTAAATGTATTATGTACATATTATACTATGTTGCTATCAATTAACCTGTATTTATTTATTATTTTTGAATGCATAAACCATAGCTATAATAAATCTTTCTATGTATGAAAATATTTCATATATATGTTATGTTATGCTTATGGAAATATTAGATCTTTTTTTTTTTTTAACCTGACGAGTTTATTGCCATGTGGCAATCTCTTCCAACCAACCAGAAATATGTTTTTATAGGCCCTAAGTGTTAACCAGACTGGAAATTTTTCGAAAAAATCTGGGTTCCAGCGGGGATCGAACCCGCAACCTCCGAATCGGCAGACAAGTGTCTTATCACCAGGCCACGGAGGTCATCTTTATGCATACACAGATATTAAATATTTATTGTATTACATTTTTGTTGTATGGTATACAGTATAATTTTGCAGGTATATTGCCATTTAAAAATCTTTAACTAGACTGGAATCATTGAGTTTGTTTTATTTATTTTTACAATACCATCGGGAATCGGATCTGAAATCCCCGGGTGAAAGTCAAGCGTCGTATGAGTTCTTATGAGTGGATCTCGTCAATTATGAAGGTGAAAAATAAGAATACACGGATTAATGCCAATTCCTCGTGATTGACAATGATTATCAGCCACCCTACGCATGGAAGACGCCTGTGCGTGATTGGACTAACTGTGTGCAAGCTATTGCACTTCAAGAGGTGCACGACCGCGCAGATTCCGTGCGGAAGGTCGTCGGTTTGAACCCCACGCTGTGCTACTCCCCTCGCCTAGTATTCGGGAGTATAAGGATATCCTATGAATTCGGTTTTGTATATTATTTCAAAAAGAGAAAAAAAAAACATGCCGGTGTGCTTCGATCGATTCACTTCTGTGTGCCATCGGATCCAATACAACGGTATGGGCGGGGAGTTTGCTGGTGTGCAACGACTCACTCACAAAAAAATCACGGCACAGCTTTGCTTTCCAATTAAAGTGACGTTGGAATGGCTTTTTAGGCTCAGCCACGAAAAAAATGCACTTCGGCAAGCACATAGTCTTGACAGATGAAATCAAAATACACGATGGCAAGAAGATCAAGGTTCCAAGACGATCCACATGTTTATTTTGCGTTACTTAACCCTTCCTGAGTGAGTTTTTTTTGCGTTACTTAACCCTTCCTTCCCTGTGATGTGTAACTAGTACACATTGCTTCTAAACACTTTAATATCTCTATAAATATAATAAATACTGGGTTCAGATTTTAGGTATTCCTCTGTAATACATTTACGCATTGAATGAAAAAAATAATATTAATAATAATTATCACTTAACGATACATCAGAGATATTTTGTGAAAATCGGGAATAAATTCACCAGTACAATCAAACGTCTGCCAGTGTGTGACGTAGGTATATTCATTCTAAAAAACCGCTATGGGCGAGGAAGCGACGCTATACACGTCTCATTCTCATTCTACTTCGGTACTCGTATATGGGAACGCAAGAAATAGAATCTCAGTCCGCTCGCTTCTTTCGCTGAGTAGGTCGGCGGCTTTCGGTAGAGGTGGTCGCTTCGCTTATTTTATGAACATTGGCCGATGTTTTTTTTTCCATGTTTTTAGCAATTAAATTTCAATTATTATCACCTTTGACTTCAAATTTAATTAATTTAAGCGATTTGCTATAAAGATTCTAATTTTTCCGTATTTAAATTGCTAATTTTTACATGTGTATTGATGTGTATTGAATACACAACACTGGAACGGGCAGATTTTTTTAGCACAGGAAGGGAAAGGTTAATAACGCTATAAGAATTTATAATCGCAGCATATGTTACATAAGGTACAGGAAAACAAACGTCTCCTCGTGCGTGTATCCAAGCTATTGGAGTACTGAATTTCTTTCTGGACATGGGAGCTATAATTCCAAACGTTTCATTTCATCTGGATCGATTCATAGATCAAATTCTGTAGTACGGCGTTGATAATCGAGCCAATAGTTTACAAAAGGATTTCCAATCAGCCTTTTAATGCTTCATCTTCGGAACGATTGGCCACTTCGATCTAGTGACGTAAACGGATAGTTTGGTAACATTCGTAGTTTTCTGTGAAATTACTAGTGACTTACTAGGCTTTATAAACTCCAGACCTTTACGGGATTCCGCTCTAGAAATATAAAAAAATAGTTTTTTTTTGTTTTTTTGCATATTCTTAGAATTTATATCTTCAAGAATATGTTCTCAAAAGGAAATTTAAAAATTCTCAATATTTACGAAGTTGCAGCTATAAATGAGGTGGCAATTACGCCACGCCGGACTGACGTTTTTGCATATTCTTAGAATTTAGACCTTTAAAAATATGTCCTCAAAAGGAAATTTAAAAATTCTCAATATTTACGAAGTTGCAACTATAAATGAGGCGGCAATTACGCCACGCCGGACTGACCTTTTTGCATATTCTTAGAATTTAGACCTTTAAAAATATGTCCTCAAAAGGAAATTTAAAAATTCTCAATATTTACGAAGTTGCAGCTATAAATGAGGCAGCAATTACGCCACGCCGGACTGAGCCAATAATCTCAAAATATTAAACGCGTTTTTCTCGAAACTACTTTTTTCGACCTGGTCGACATAAAATCTCAAGTTCTATCCAACCGATTGCCTTCAAATTTGATAAATATTTTTATACCATCCCTACCTTGGAAAATTCAGAACTATTTTTTTACTATTATATTTAAAAAAAAAATAAAAAATTTAAAAAAAGGTTTACAAAATTTAAAAAATAAATAAATTTTTTGGTACCAACTTTAACGACATTATTGACTATCAAAAAACTGTGTATGATTTTTGTTTCGGATTTACGAAAGAGTTCCAATCATGTCGACCAGCTCACCCCTTTTTTTTTTTTACAAGATATAACAGCTGATAACATCTTGAATTTTCAATTTTTGTTTCAACATTTTTTTTGTACACTTTCAAATTATTAATAAACAAACTGTAAAAAAAATGTACGAAAAATAATTTTTGTTTTTTTATTTATAGTGAAAAAAAACGCCTGAAATTCACGCCTTAAGTGTAGAAAACTCCCCTTAAGCAACTTTCTAAGTATATTTACTGCGTTGCGAGTAATTTTATTTTCCTCGTGACGTTGAACCTTAATTCTGTCATCGTTACTATTCTTTTCACTTGTAGCGATGTTCGTTACAAATGTAGCGTGTGTCCTATTAGGACGTGCTGATGATGTTGATGTTGACATCGCTATATCCGTTTTAGTCGAATTCTGCGTTCCTTTTCGTTCGGGGTCATCAATGTAGCGAGTTGCTTATCTTGATACGTCGTGATGATTTTGATTTGTATTTATTTTAAATATAAAACTCAGGAATGCGGATAAAAGCGAAACTGAATAGCGGGTAAATAATAACAAGTCTTGACAGTTGAATGAATAATAATCCAATAATGTTTATTTTCTACAAGTAGGTATTTTTATAGAAGTGAGTGAATGTGCTAGCAACACATACTTTGTCTCACTCCCGCGCGTGCACCAGCGTAGCGGGTAGTACATTTATTTGCTGGAGACAGACAAATACTATTTGTGAGTAAACATTGTTGACGTTTTAGTATGTGACAATTGTAAATAGTTCATCGGTCGTTGACCCTGTATGTTTACAATTTTAACAATAAATTATGTTTGACAATTCAATTATTTTATTTAGGGGACGTAGGTATCCTACACACTCATGTATTTCCCCCAATAGATCGCGCTGAATGGGAGATTATTTTATCGCCATACCAGTGTAGGCGGTGATGGAATCTAATTGAACTGAATTTTAAAACAGTTCAGGTCGATCCCACGTCCCCCCACGTGTTATGGGGGACAACATAAGCCTCCACACCTCCAGCGCGATCTACACTAGAAGATCAAAATCTTCTTTATATTTTTAATAAGCGCGACGTCACATAGTGACGAAGAAGGAACTCCTTCACCGGTGGTGACACACCTGAGTGGGAAAATAAAAGTAGCGACGACGAACTTATGGTCCGAGATCCCGGGAAAAGGGGAATGACTCGTTGCGCAATTTTTCTTTTCTTATTAAGTGGCTTAAGGTCTAGAGTTCAAGGGTCCGAGATCCCGGGAAAGGAGTTTATGATCCGAGATCCCGGGAAAAGGCGAATGACTCGTTGTGCAATTTTTCTTTTCTTATTAAGTGGCTTAAGGTCTGGAGTTAAATGGTCCGAGATCCCGGGAAATGAGTTTATGGTCCGAGATCCCGGGAAAGGAGTTTATGGTCCGAGATCTCGGGAAAAGGGGAATGACTCGTTGCGCAATTTTTATTTTCTTATTAAGTGGCTTAAGGTCTGGAGTTCAAACAACCTAGCAAGTGGCGAGTACTCTTACAAAAGTATTCAAATGCAACAAACGAACTATAAAACAGTCTAGGAGTCAAACCAGTTCGAGAGAGAATCGAAGCTGGGGGTGCCGCTTACTTAGCGTGAATTCGAACCGTTAAATCACGGACGCCGACTTAAAATAAAAAAATATAATAAACATTTTCTTTTCTCTTCAAATGGGTTAAATCCCTTGACTCGTTTCTAAAGATCGAGTGGAAAAAAAGTATTTCCAAACTCAACCGTAGCTAAATCGTGTCCATCTGAAAAGAAACTCCATTCATCACTTCGAAAAATTTTGGGTAGCCATTTCACATGAAAATGTATGCTTAACAGATATAAATGTAAGGGTTATGTTTATCATTTCAGTTTGCAAGCCATAAATAGGGAGAAACCATAAACGTTGAGGGTATCCAACGAGAGGGAGAGTGAGAATGGATCCAGATCTGGTGGAGGCTGTATTTGGGAGGGTGCCAAGGGAGGCTCGAATACACCTCAGAAGTTTTCACTTAATGGACTCTGAAATGGATGCGTATATGCAAAAAAGATCCAACTTACTTTGGTTCTGTTTTGAGAACATATGAATAACGTTAATAGGATTAATGCTGCAGAGATGCGCGCTTTAAGAAACAATGTGGAGTGTCAATGTATGAAAAAATACGAAATAAAGACATCAGAAATAAATGTTTGGATTAAATTGATGTTTTAAGTAAGATGAAGATAGGAGAATATTTAATAAAAAAACTTCGTTATTCCAGTTGAAATATTAATCTACGCTACACGTGTTTTTCCTCCTACCCCGATACTCTATCGTTTGAGATGGAAGGTAGAAACATCTCATGATAGGAGGTAGAAACATGTGCAAGGGGGATTAATTTAATAACGAGTAATTATCGTTAAATATTCTAAAATGCAGTTTTACAAAGTTCCTGCCGAATCCTTTCATAAATTATTGTAATAATAAGCTTTGAGATGGTTTGGGCTTGTGGATTGAATGAATGACTAAGCGAATATGCATTTAGAAGTTCAAGATGTGCATTGAAGAGGTAAACAGAGGAAAACGTTGGAGGAACAAGTGACAGATTTTAAAATAAGATAAAGTATGAATTATTAACATTGGAAGATTGTGAATAACGAGATGTATAAATGTTAAGGAGGTGAAAGTTGTGTGCTTGGATATAAAAGTTTGGAGATCTTTTCTCTCTGTCTAATATGCAAGGTACACGCGTAAAGATATATGTATGTATAAATAAAAGAGTATATAAAAACTCCGCCTTGGTGTTGAATATATAAAAAAAGCGTGGCCGGGAGACGAAATCGTCTTCGGATCAATTTATTAAGTTGCCGAGCTTTAGAACACTGGAAAAAGCATGGAACTGGCAATTCACCGTTTCGTATTGGCAATAATAGTTCACATATTGCCAACACTATCCTATTTGAAGATATAAAAAGATTCAAAAACGATTAACGCACGCGAATATTGTTAACAGACGAATTATTTCACCAGACTGGGACACTTTATATTGTTAACAGACGAACTATTTCACCAGACTGGGACACTTTATATTGTTAACAGACGAACTATTTCACCAGACTGGGACACTTTATATTGTTAACAGACGAACTATTTCACCAGACTGGGACACTTTATATTGTTAACAGACGAACTATTTCACCAGACTGGGACACTTTATATTGTTAACAGACGAACTATTTCACCAGACTGGGACACTTTATATTGTTAACAGACGAACTATTTCACCAGACTGGGACACTTTATATTGTTAACAGACGAACTATTTCACCAGACTGGGACACTTTATATTGTTAACAGACGAACTATTTCACCAGACTGGGACACTTTATATTGTTAACAGACGAACTATTTCACCAGACTGGGACACTTTATATTGTTAACAGACGAACTATTTCACCAGACTGGGACAATTTATTTGTCAACATCATGAATAAAATTCGAAACTCCTGGGTGGAAGTCCAGCGTGTTACCCACAAGGCCATGGAGGTCGATATTTAAAGAGATTAATAATTGAAATGTTTTTTAAAATAATATTAGGACTTTGTTTTATGGTGTTTAAGATACATACTGATCTGGTGCTTTATGTAATTACTGAATCACACGTAGTGGTGACTGGAAGACGTGTTTCACTAAAGTCTTTGAGGTTGACTGTGTATGACTGACCGGGCAGTTGATCCCACTTAATCATTTACGCCATTATGTAGAATATAATAAGTTCCCATTCAAAGTGATCTACACTAGAACCTTCTTTATTTATTATGGTATTGCATAACTATTTCATTGCATGCAGTACAACCTGGAGGCTTATCGACATGTGGCCATCACTTCCAAACAACCAAAAATATATTAAAGAGGCCTGAAGTAAAAATCAGATTCACTAAAGAAAAGTCTGGGTTCCATCGAGAATCAAACCCGCTACTCGAGGTCGAAAGATCTCTTATCAATATTATTAACTAGACCACATAGGTCGTATATCTTTAGAGGTCTTCTTCACCACAAAGTGATGCCTAGCTAAATAGAGTTCTTGTTTGATCAGTTAACTGGGTAAGTTAGACCTCTTGATTTTGACCGGTCATTTGAAGTAATTGGTTCTGTTATCAGCGGCGGCTGGTCTAGAGGTGCGCTGAACCGGATAAATAATTCACAATAATTTACCAATACTACCGGAGCGATCTCCAATACGCACCGAACGGAAACGCTTATTTATATAAGGCAGACAGAGATATACAGTAAACCGTTAGACAGCGATATTTCATATTCGCTCAGCGTCTCGATGTGCGTTGGTGATCAGCGCACCAGCGCACCTCGGGACCGGCCGCCGCTGTATGTTATCACATGGGAAAGTTCACTTATGGAGGGACAGAAGAGTAATATTATGGAATCTTTTAGGAAAATTCTTAAGACAACATGCTGTGTAAAAGTTACTTTAGTTATGACGGTTATTGAACATTGATTTGTTATGTTTCTAAGTAATGTGTAATACTTCGTTGTAATTAGCATAAACAGTAGATTGAGTGCTGATTTAAAATTTCTACCAATCAATGACAAATATGCTTAAAGGCATGAATGGGAAAAGCAGACTGGGGATCTTTTTTAAAGTCACTATCAGAATTAGAACCCATAACTATAGGTGTTAGATAAGCATTATAAGACTTGGCCAAAGATTGTCTAGTTCATGTTTACATGGAATAAAAACTGTACAATACTATAAACAATTTATTGTTTATGGTCAAGAAGACAGTTTGGTGAGGTTTATGGTTACTGGAGATAGAGGAGAACGATGCACAAGAGAAAGAATCCCAATGCGTTGGACTGATCAAGTGATATATGGGATTGTACTACCCTTAACCACTGCCCTTCGAGCCGCGGAGTACAGAGATGGATGAAGTCTTCAGAGACTATTTATTATTTATTTAACACTTTTATTGCAAATACAATCTAGCGGACTTATTGCCAGGCGGCAATCTCTTCCAACTATCCAGACAAAAGTAAATGAAGCAAGTTACGAGGTCGTATAAATCATTCAAATGACTATCCATCCCCACGAAATCCATAAACATATACGTGAGCACATGCTCACGAACCCCACAAAGACGGACAATCACCCGAACATTATTTTTCATATAAAATGAGATATCATCAATCAAAAGTAAAGGAACGGAGATGGTGGAGAGGAAAGGAAAAGAAAAATCAGGAATGAAACACGTTATTTAACTGACTAGAAATTAAGAGGTTTTTCAGTCGCTTCTTAAAGCATGCCAAGGACGGAGCGAGTCTTATATTGGTTTGTTACTGATTCCAGAGTCTCACTGCATGGACAGTAAAGGATGACGTAAAGAAAGAGGAGCGGTGAACTGGAAAGGCCAAAAAACAATCTCTGTTTGAGCGTAGCGCTAATCCATGATTAGAAATGCGCTGAAAATTCTCGGCGAGATAAGAGGGGGGCGGCGGGACAGTTAATGATATTATAAAATAGAGACATTATGTGAATTTGGTGTCTATTTCTAACATTCAACCAGTTCAATGCCTTATGGTATGAAGTTATATGATCGTACTTACGTAGGTTGAAAATTAATCTTAGGCACACATTTTGAAGACGCTGTAATTTGTCCAGCTGTTCCTCTGTAACATCCAAGTAACATACTTCCACATAGTCCAGAATCCTAAATTACTATCACAGGGGTCACGATATTTAGTCATGAGCTACACAATGGGGTGGAATATATTATTTTATTTACAGAATTCGTATGTTTCATATAAATCTCCGTAGACTAGTGGTAGTATATCAATCTTCTATTTGGGGTTTTCGATGAAAGTATGTTCTTACTCTGTTTTTAGAGATTCAAACCTTAAGATGACTTCTCGTCTGATATGTGCTATAATAATTCCGAAGTGTAATTACAATCAAACTGGTACATCGTTAGTTATTTAGAAACTAAGGAATATTTATTTATTTATTTATTTATTATTTATTTATTTATTATTACACATGACAAGAAATATACACAATTTGAGAAAAACAACAGATAATTTGATTTGGACATACAATTTTAATGGATCTGGGTTTGTTGCCTTTCATTTGTCGTATCCCCAGTAAACTAGGTTTTTGCCTGTATCTCACTGAGGATATTTAGCATGAAAAAATAAATCGATACTTCTTTCCGATTTTTGATTACAAACAAAACCCCGTTGCACGCTCTCATCAACCTGACAGTGACACTCAACTACAACTGGAAACATCTTGCGAAATTCAACTGCTCACACATTATCACTCCAGAAATACCAAAAATATTCATCCCACACTATACCGCACACAATCATAAGAATAAAAATCAAAATCAAAACAAAATTAAAACAAAAAAAAAATACGCGGAAACAAAAATACAAAAACAACCAAAATTAAAACAACAAGAAGAAACCCACACTCACGAGCTTACATAAATCCCTTCCACTCGTCATTCATCCTGAAAGCCCAAGTACTCATAATCCTTTTGCAATAACAACAACGCTCCGATCGACTGTCTAAATGGTTTTCCTACCTTTACCTTTATTGAAGTCGGCACGCAATTGTATGTAATGGGAGCCAAATAAGCATATTTTTTTTGGGCAAAAGAGGTTTTAACTCTAGGGATGGTGAACATTTCATTAGTTGCCATGCGTGTCATGTGTGTCTGCTGAGTCTGCATCTTCCCTTCCTCTCGATGGTAGTGCCAGAGAATGGATTTGAGATGTAAATTGGCTATGTTCAGGACCTGATACTCTCTGAAAAACTCCGCCGTGGGATACCGAGCAGGAAGTTTACTAATTATTTTCACAATCATATATCTGTTAATTAATATGCTTTTAAAATATGATAAAACATATCTACATAATGGCAAGAATCTGTTTGATCCCCTCTACCACCTACACTGTTATAGGGGACAAAATAAATCGCCATAAAGCACGATTTACACTAGAAAATCGAAGTCGTTCTCGAAAAGGAACTGCTCAAAGGAATACCCGAGTGGGAAAATATTATTGAGTGTAAATATACTACCTTGATCAAAAAGTTTTAGGACTTCATTCATAAAATCGAAAATACAAGTTTATTTATCAAAATCGATATGGTCCCCTTCAAAGTACTCCCATCGACTGCAACGCACTTACGCCAGCGCTTGATCCAATCCTCGAAACACCGCTGGTACACAATTTTCTGTATATCCATCAGAGCCGTCTTCGATTTTTTCATGACATCCTCTCGGGTGCTGTAACGCGTTCCGCGAAGCGGTTTTTTAAGTCGGTTGAACAGGAAAAAGTCGCAGGGAGCCAGATTAGATGAATTCAAAGGCTGCTGGATAGCATTTGTGTTGTTTTAGGTTAAAAACTCATGGAAATCATGTCTTTCGCGATTTCAACGCGGTCCTTTTTTTGCATGAAATTGAGGTCTTTTGGCACCAGTTTTGCAGCGACACGTCTGAGGCCCAAATCACTAACTAAAATGTCTTGAGCGGATCCATAAACAATGTTCATGTCCTCTGCCAGCTCTTTGATGGTCAATTTACGGTTTTCGGCCAACATTTCTTTGATTTTATCGATGTTTTCATTGGTTTTCGACTGCCACTGCGTTCGTCATCCTCGACCGACTCACGACCACTTTTGAAGCGTTCGTGCCACCGAAAAACACTTCTCCAACATTTTCAAGGTCTGCGGACCGTTAAATCCGTTTTTCACACAAAATTTAATGCAAACTCGTTGATGCACAGTTGATGCCATTTTTAAACTTGTAAAAAATCGAAAACACGCATAAAGGTAGATGTACTCAGTACAGCGTAACTTTTACAAATGTCAAGCTATGACACTGAAATTTAGAAGGAAGTGTCAATGATAGATGTGGTAACCTAACATAATTCCAATCAGGTGAGTGACAGCGCCACACGGTGGCCGGTCCTAAAACTTTTTGATCAAGGTAGTAGGAAGATGTTAGCTGCGGGCATGAGATTAGGCACTTCCCAGCATCTGCATATGCAATATTAACCCTCGCTTCCCTGTGATGTGTAACTAGTACACATTGCTTCTAAAAACTTTAATATCTCTATAAATATAATAAATACTGGCTTCAGATTTAAGGTATTCCTCCGTAATACATTTATGCATTGAATGAAATAATAACATTAAAAATAATTAGCACTTATCGGCCACATCAGAGATATTTTGTGAAAATCGGGAATAGATTCACCAATACAATCAAAAGTGTGCCAGTGTGTGACGTAGGTATAATCATTCTAAAAAAAACACTATGGGTGAGGAAGCGACGCTATTCACGTCTCACTCTCACTCTACTTCGGTATATGGGAACGCAAAAAATAGAATCTCAGTTCGTTCGCTTCAGTAGCTCTCGGGCATTCGTTTGAGGTGGTCGCTTCGCCGATTTTGTGAACGTCGGCCGATATTTTTTTCATGTTTTCAGTAATTAAATTTCAATTATTATCACTTTTGACTTTAAACTGAATTAATTTCAGCGATTGGCTATGAATATTCTTATTTTTCTGTTTTTAAATCGCTCATTTTTACATGTGTATTGAATACACAGCACCGGAACGCGCGGATATTTTTAGCACAAGAAAGGAAAGGTTATAAAACCATGCTACCAAGAAAATATGTATTACATTTATGTTATAACTTTGTAGATTTTGCGACATGTGATAGAAACAAACTAGGTATAGTATAGGTGTAGTGTAGTACATAAAATATGTTATGGGCATGGGCGCGCGTTAACGTACTGAACTTCTGGTCACCGGTTCAAACCCCGCTATGTGCTCCCCTCGAATGACACAATAATTTTTATGGTTATTATTAGGTGGTATAAAAATACCTATGACTTTGGTCATATAATTCTTTAAAAAATAACCTGCAGGTGTGCTCCAGCCATCTTACTTCAGGTATGCAATCGGATCCAGTACAGTGATGCGGCCGGCGAGCTTGCTGGTGTGCAACGGCTCAGCCACTTGAAAGAGGAGAAAAAGCGTAGAAAAATTCATGGCACAGCTTCACTTTGTTACTGAATTGACGTTGGAACGGCGAGGGCATCCTCGATTACAAGACTTAGCAACAACAGCGAGTGTGTAATCGAACGCGCAACCCTCGGGCTAAAAGACACCCATATTATCATCTAGACCATACATGTGATATTAAAGTTTCTCAATCTCTTTTCGATCGCATTTCTAAGATTTAAAGTTACATTTTCTGGAAAAATCTGTTTCTGTGGTTTGGATCATTCATACATATATTCTTGTACGTCCAAATATCTGAGGCTGGAACAAGAAGAGGCTGGAATTGAGGTCTGTAAGTGTTTCATTTTTCCTCCTTTATGGCAGTTTCCTTTTATGCGCAATCTTTATCATCTATTGTCGAGATTTAAGTTTCGTTATGTTTCTTTGCCAAATTACAAGCTGTTAGTAAAGGAAATTTTCTTGGCACAAAGTAAAATATTTTAATTCTTTTTATTCATCTTGGTTGTATTTTCAGTGTAATAAGTTATATACTGAAAGTTTATTGATATACGAGTATGGTGTATACTTCTAAGGGTGGGTAATGAAATATGAGTTTATTCAAGAATTCTGTTCGTTAGGTAGTCGTTGTTGAGCCTCGTATCCAAGGATCGCCTTGCTATTTCAACGCCAAGTCATTGAAACGCGTAACTAAGTGTGCCGTTGCAAACCAGCAAACCCACCGATCATACTACTGTACTGCATCCGATGGCACACCGAAGTGAGACGATCGAAGCTCCCCGGCATGTTTTCCCTCGTTTTTATCTTTTTTTTAAGAATAGATATGACCGAAGTCATATGTATCCATATAGAGTAGGTGGAAAAAATACATATGTCATTCGAGGGGAGTAACATAGCGCTGGGTTTGAATCGGCGTCCTTCCGAATGAATATCCTGTGCGTTACGACGTTTGAAAGAAGACGACATAAAAACATCAGGAATTAATGCATGGATAAAGTGAATATTTTAAGAAAGATGAAAAAAGGAGCTGTAAGATAGTTTGGACATGTGGAGAGAATGACAGTTGAAAGAATGACTAAGCGAGTATACAAGTCAGAAGTGCAAGGTGTGCGTGGAAGAGGTAGACCGAGGAAAACGTGGCTGGACTAAACGGACTAGATTTTGAAGGAAGGTTAAGTGAGAAGCATGATAAATAGAAGTTTGTGTATGACGAGATGTACAAATGAAAGTTGTTTAGTGATATATGTATGTCTGAGTTGCTTATGTATAAATTCAATTATTCTTTTTGTATTTTCTTAAAATATTGAACGTAATATTTCTCGTTGGAAAATTAAATAATTATATGTAGACAATTAAGATGGTACGAGTATTTGTTCCATGAAACATGAAATAATTAATAAAGGTAAAGTTTTAGTTTGAGAAACCACAAAGTATGATCTAGTCGGTTATTTGCTGGTTTAATGAACTAGATTCATGATTTTACGATCTGTCAAAATGGTAATAAAACTTCATTATTTTACATTAAACTCTTTTGTGACTTATATGATACAATAAAAAAAATCTAAGTTTAACTATAATGTTGCTTAGATGAGTGCCACTCAAAATTTATAGTGAAGTAATCTCTTTACTCGTATATCCTTCAATATAATTGTATCAGACGTATGCGTCACCTAAAATATATGATTTATTTTGTAATTGCTGTGTACTTATTGTAATGAAATATTCCTTATGCGTGGCCTTCGCCATAGTCACTATAAAAAGTCGATCGGCCCATGCAAGCGAGGAACGCGCTGTATACATATTATTTAGTAAGCTATTACTGCATACACAGGTGAATAAAGGGGCTTACGATGAGCGATGGGATGCACATAAGGAACGAACAATGTCGAAAATATATTCTCAGTTTCTGGAACGTCTACTGTGTTTTATTTACGACCACTTCTACCTGCTAAAGAGGAATCTCTTCACCCTGCTACTTTTCACCGGAAAAGCAAGAAGTAAACCGGAATTTCCGAGTATTGAGCGGCAGCCTTCCACCTATTTTACAGTCTTTGTACCGGTTCTGTACAATCATCTAGGGACCGCTTTATTTTTAAAGATGGAGCAGGTATTTCAAAAAAGTTTTGTAAATATAGTTTGATGAAATTCAAAGAAATTCGATACGTAAATGCTTAAACCTTATCATGGCAACGGTCAACGGTTAATTTGACTAGTCCCGGCCTGCGGACCGGCTAGGATCGCCGTTTGAGTACCACTGCTTTAGAAGCTATTATCCCTTCTCCCTGGCTCCATGCCAACTCACTGTCTGCGAAGACTGTTGGGATCAGCTCTCCTCGTCCTCAGGTTGTATGCTCTTCTGTCGCGGACTACGTCCCCCAGGCCGTGCCTCTGCATCAGGTTATCTTTTTGCACCACCCATGAATTCTTTGGTCTTCCTCTGGTTGTTATTCGAGGAAGATCCATGGAGATTGCCTGGTTCACAATGTGATCGGGTGCTCTGCGTCCAAGTGTCCTGCGTTAAGAAGCTATTATCCCATTCAGAGTAAACTCAATTTATACGGTTTTTGAAATGTGGTGTCTTTAAAAAAAATCATCGTCTTCTGATACTGGAGATAAAATAAATGAAAAGGTCGATCGAAGGTAAAATTTGATAATGAGGATAAATGTCAGCTATTGTATATGATAAATAGATGATGCTGTTGTACTTCAGTATGATCCCAATTTTGACTATTAAAACTCAAATCAAAGTTCCCGTAGAATAAATCTTCTGCATCTGCTTTTCGTTAGGCAGATTCATAAAGAGCAATTTTCCAAATAATATTATTAAGAATAAATATTGTAATTTAGATTTTTGGTATATAACTGTTCACCAGATGTTCGGATCGATCTCTCCGCTCTTGGCCGAAATCGTCCCATGCCTCCCTCACCCCTCATTCACCAACCGTTGAAGCGTGAATATCGGTACAAGTTCGAACAGCATTTAGTCTTGTTTGTGCTCCCCTGAAGATGAGGTGAAAGCCTTGAAACCGGTAGGGTTATACCGTTACAAAAAAGTGGAATAAACAAAGTTTGATAAAAATAAATTACAATGTCTTTAAATCTCCACAACGTTAATGCCTTAACTATAAACAACATAAGAATAAATATAATACAGAAAGTATGCCGTTAAAGTAAAACCAGGCCTGAAATTTATCTGCCGGAAATCGAACTAAAGGCATAAAAAACAAAGCTTTTTTTCCATTAATCCACGGTGCGGAAAAATATTTTATAATTTTAAATATAAATTTATGTTCATTGTTATCCGACACTAACACTGATCTCCGTTTCACGTGTTTCTATCTCCTATCCCGAGGCTTGCTTCAGGCGGAATGCCTAAGAGGTTCTCGGGATAGGAGATAGAAACACGTGTAACGTGAATTAATTCAATTAGTAGAATGGCAAAGAAATGTATTCTTCTTCTTCTTATTTTAGGCGTGTTGGCCTGTTATGGTCCTGCATCATTGTTTCCCTCTTATGACGTCGCTGTCTTTTCATCTTTTGGGAGGTCGTCCTGGAGGTCTGCTTGCTTGGGGGATACTATCTCTGTCCATTCTTACGGCTCTTGGTTCCACCATTCTGGATATACGTTCGTTCCAGAACCTTCTTCTCTGTCGTCTCCATCTGACAATATCTTCAACTTCGCACATCCTTTGGATTTCTGTGTTTCGTACTCTATCACGAAGGGTTTGGTCAGCGATACTCCTGAGTACCTTCATTTCGCTGGTTCGAAGGAGATTTTTGGTTCTTACAGTGTCGACTCTGGACTCTATGCTATATATCATTATGGGGCGTACACAGGTCTTGTATATCCTCACCTTGCTTTGGATGTTCATATACTTGTTTTTCCAGATAGTGTTCTTTAAACATCCGAAAATTTATTGTTATACATATATTCTAATGTGGATTTCAAAAAAAATTAAGGCGAAAACATTGAAAATATAAATTTTATTTAAATCCTTCAGACCTAGAGGCCAGGAAGATATTTTTATGCATTTAAACGCAACAACTTATGAATAATAAGATTTACATCATTATTTAGCAATGCACAATAACACTGCCCGATTTAACAATATCCTGCGAAAGGAGCGCTTCCTATAATTTGTATTTGAACTTAAAATAAAATAGTAAATTACTTCCTAAGGAAATGCATTATACGAGTATATCCTAGAACCTTAAAAATGTTGCCTTTGATAAAAAAAAAGTGTTGATACTTTTATCACTAAGTATACTTTTCAGATATTATTCCTACTTTGAACGTGATGAATTATCTTACGAGCTTTAGAGCTTTTATAAATAAATCATGAAAACGTCAAAATCTTTCGAAAACTGCTAACTTGGATATTTTGGAGCGTTTTCAAGATTACCTGGTTTATAAGTTTTTGAAACTTGTCAATTCTATCAATTATATTTTAAACTCCGGATAGTCAGGGAATCACAAGACTTTGTAGTCTAGTTGATTAGGAGTCTGACTTTCACTTGGGGGTTTTGGGTTTGACCCCCTGAATGTACACCTATTTAATTTTTTAATACCTCTGTAGGGAATACCGTCGTCCCTAAATATTGTCAACATACACGGTCAACGACCGACGAAACGAACTTTGGATATGTCCAAAGTTTGCATACCAGAACATCAATATTGTTTACACGCAAATAATATTTATGTTACATTCCACGGTGGAAAGAGAACGCATCGCATTGTCTCGCCGTTTTCACCAATAAATCACCTACCCACGATATTGTTCGCGGCGTCTGCGACCATCTCTGCACGCACAGGAGTGAGATAAAAATATATTGCGGACGCACTCACGCGGCCCGTTCTGAATTGTATATATACCTACTTATCGATAAATAAAAATCACTTATTATTATTCTTATTCACTTGACCATTCATTGCTGTTTACTATTCATTGATTGTTCACTCTCACTTTCCACATTCCTGAATCGACGTATTTTATTTTAAATACAAAACAATCATAATCATCACGACGTATCAATAAAGCATTCCGCTAAACCTCTATTACCTCTTTATTTCTTAATTTATTAAAATCCATTTATTGACTTATTTTTTCATGTCCTTTGCAAAAAACATGTTTCCCTAATTCATACAAGGACATAACAAGTACAAAAAACATGAATAAAACAGTTCAATATAAAAACTATTGTAAAAATGTATATGTTACACTAAAATACTATGGCTAAATGTTGCCTGCAAGATAATATAAAAGGATTAAATTATTTCAAGTACTACACTAAATTCAAGAGATTTTTCCTGAAGGAACTGAAATACATGAAATACGTCTATATGAGGACATACACGGTTAGACAGTGTGATTGCTTTACCTACCACTGGCATCTCCAAAGGCAGGCTGGTTCGACTTATAGGTTGATAGAACAATCTATGGGTGCGTTGTCTTAAATAATTATCCGGAACATACAAACCATGACTGTTCAGGACGGATAGGTTAACTAAATTACCCTTGAGCAAACAAAAAATGGACACCCAATCGAACTTAAACAAAGGGTGTAAGTCACGTAAAATATTTTATCTGGATCCTGACCACACTTTTCAATATGTCAGAACTACCAATTCGGATACATTGAAGTGTACCATATTAATGAGTTGATAGAATCACTATTAAATATAAGAAAACATAAATTCATAGCGTGTAGCGATAGGAAAAAAGTAACTCGGGCACTAAAACAATACTCGAACCGGAAAATATCAAAACCTGCTATAAAGAAAATACACAAGCTTTTTTTTGGTTGAGTGTGGAACGCAGACGTGAAAAAAGAATAACAGGAGTTGAATAAATGCTGTATGAATGTACTGAGAAGAATATATGGGATAACAATGCATGACATAATACGAAATAAAGTGATAAGGGATGAATGTTAATTGACTGGTGATGTGTTGATTATGAAGAACACTGTTTGGTGGTTTGAGCATGTAGAATGAGTGAATGAAAAAATACCAATAAAACAAACATACAGTACAAATGTGAGTGGAAGGCGTGATATAGAAATACCATTGATGGTATGGTTGGACCAGGTGAATGACATTTTGAAAGGAGGAAATGCAAAAAGTCAGAGAAATCGTAGAAGTTGTATTAGAAAGTGTATGGGTACAGAAGAGGTTAAGGATGTGTGCCGGGATAGAAAAGGCTGGCGCTCGGTTCTCTTTCCCTACTCCGACAGTGAAATGCTTTGATGGAATATATAAATATAATAAGAAATACGTCTCTTACTGAGTTCACTCATAAATAAAGAAATCGTTGATTGCGAAGGAAAGTAAAAAAATACATCAACATTAATTAAAATACAATGATGCTAAAAAATACATCAAGATTAATTAAAGAACAATAATGTTTTAAAAAATATCAACATTAATTAAAATACAATAATGTTTAAAAATACATCAATATTAATTAAAATACCATAATGTATAAAAATACATCAACATTAATTAAAATACAATAATGTTTAAAAATATGTCAATATTAATAAAAATACAATGATGTTTAAAAATACATCAACAGTAATTAAAATACAATAATGTTTAAAAATACATCAACATTAATAAAAAATACTCGTACAACAATGTTTAAAAATACATTAATTAAAATACAATAATGTTTAAACAATTTAATTATAAATATAAAAAAAATACTAGATATTATTTAAGGGTTAATTTTTGTATGCGGATAGTCCGCCAAAGTAACATATATTTGTACCCAGAGATGCAGCTTTTGTATTCAAAAAGAGTGTATACAAATTTTATAACCTTCCTAGTCCAGAGGAGTGAAGGTACGGTTACATTTTATCTTATCAATATTCAGGCATTATTCCAGTCAGAATATGTGAACAACCCTTAATGGTTTACTTCTAGCGATACTCCAACTACTTCTCAACTACCCTCTGCAATAAAAATGGAGAATTGTAAAATTCAAACTCAATATACGCATTCCCCACTAACCTTTGGTCAGGATCATTTCGTAAATGTTCAACAGGAGGCTTAATAAAAGTATGCCCAAAATACAACATTCATAGAAAATAACAATTTTAAATATTTAAAGATAAAAACATACAAATACCTTTGCTAGAATTTGAATACGAAATATGGAACCATTATTTCATAAAGGATATTGAACTTAAAAAGGTTCAAAGACAAGCAATGAAAATTCTATGCAGTCTCATTAACCAGAATCATTAAGATATACTGCGGTTATTAAAATTGCACATAGCGCAATAATGAAGCCGGTGTGAAGCTGGGGCTGAACATGAACGTGAGTAAAACTAAGTGCATGGTGTTTGGCCGGATAGAGGATAGAGGCCTAATATAGAGAGAGTAAAAAAAATGAAATGCCTCGGAAGTATCCTAGTGGAAGACCTCGACCCAGAAACCGAAGTCAATTGCAGAATTGAATCATCTCGTGAGGCTTTTAATAAAATGAAAAGCATATTCTGCGAAGATAATCTAAACTTGAAACTTCGACAATGGTTAGTCAAATGCTACGTTTGGTCAGTGTTATTGTATGGAGTGGAATCATGGACCCTCAACGTGGGTATTATAAACCGACTGGAAGCATTCAAAATAAGGATGCACCGGAGAATGCTACGGATGCCCTGGACGGATATGTTCAGCAACACAAGGGTTCTTCAAAGAGCCAAAGTTGATAGAGAGTTGCTGACTAATATTAAAATCCGAAAGGTGTCCTACTTGGGTCATGTACTTAGAGGAACAAAGTACAAATTACTGCACTTGATCATCCAAGGCAAAATAGAAGGCTGAAGAGGTGTTGGCAGGAGGCAAATCTCATGGCTCCACAATATACGTGATTGAACTCGTATAAGCAGCGTTGGGGTATCTTTTTCGGGCTGCCGGGGACAAAGATGTCTATTCTCAGGTGGTATTCAACGTTCGGGGGACCTGACATGCCACTAGGAAGAAGAAGAATAGCGCACTAAAATGGAGACTTGATTGAATGTTATTAGATCTTGAGTAATCATTGTGATTACTTAGAACTTTAATAACAATTATATTTTAGCTAAACACATTTAAAAAGAAATCTATTTAAAACTCTCCAAAACAGAATACCACTAAATCCAACGACATTGTTTAAATAATCGAGTTGTAGAATTTTGTAATCAATTGTCCAAGAGTATAGTGTGTGCTACGATATCAAATCAGGTAAAAACTATGTAGATAAGGTCCTTCAAACAAACACAGAACTACTATTTTTCCTTCCCTGTGATGTGTAACTAGTACACATTGCTTCTAAAAACTTTAATATCTCTATAAATATAATAAATACTGGGTTCAGATTTTAGGTATTCCTCCGTAATACATTTACGCGTTGAATGAAAAAATAATATTAATAATAATTAGCACTTATCGGCCACATCAGAGATATTTTGTGAAAATCGGGAATAAATTCATCAATACAATCAAACGTGTGCCAGTGTGGGACGTAGGTATATTCATTCTAAAAAACCGCTATGGGTGAGGAAGCGAAGCTATTCACGTCTCACTCTCACTCTACTTCGGTGTATGGGAACGCAAGAAATATAATCTCAGTTCGCGAATGTGTTTCTTCCTTCGAGGTATAACAGTCCGAGACCGAATCCCGTCTCAGCTCTCAGTAGTTCTAGGGTATCAATTTGAGGTTGTCTCTTCGCCCGTTGTGTGAACGTCGGCCGATGTTTTTTTCAGCAATGAAGTTTAAATTATTATCACTTTTGACTTCAAATTTAATTAATTTAAGCGATTGGCTATGAATATTCTTTTTTCCGATTTTAAATCGCTCATTTTTACATGTGTATTGATGTGCATTGAATACACAGCACCGGAACGCGTGGATTTTTTTAGCACAGGAAGGGAAAGGTGGGAATGATGGTTTGTTTCCTTTCTTAAATTTTTCAGTGTTTTTAGGTTGATTTTTATAGAAATACTGTATCGGACGTATGCCGTCACCCTTGTGTGTGTATGTGGTACGATGAGACAGACAATGTTGTGTGTAGATCTGGAGGCAAATTCACCTTTAATATCTGTATATTAAACTGTGTATAAACTCTCTTTATATGTATAGCCTATGTAAATTCATGTAATCTATACTGTTTTGCTCTATAATAATATGTAAATCTGCTAAATGTATGTAATATTTTGTCACTTTGAATCCGAATGAGCTCGCGACCGCGCAGAAAAATGTGCAGCGGCCGGGCCATTGAGACCAAGGCAAAAAGCGGTCAGTTTAAGCAGCCCCCCGAGCCCCGAACGTGGGTTAGCCTAGCGGGCAACGGGCGCTTACTCTGACTGACTTTCCGCTAATATAGAGCCCCAAATTATAGCAAAAATATACTTCCAAACATCGCTGTTACTTCTCTACAACTGTGTTTCACTTCGTCTGACCTTCTCCGATCCACCAGAGAGGAATCTCTCTCGATCATCTTCGTTTTCTCCGGAACCATCGTCACCGTTACGCCACTGGAGCTAGTTCGAGCGGCCATCTTGGATATCACGTATAGGCTCCGCCCGGAGCAGTGACCAAGCCCCGCCCCTAGACAGCGGCGTAGCGCGACCGGAATAAATCGCCACCAATTAATATTTTGGTGATTTACGATTTCGACCGCTAGCTGAATTCTTCGAGCATTGCGCAGCGACCAACGCCCTATCTACAGTCTTTGTACCTGTCCGGTACAAATACTATCTACGCATTGCAGAGAGTCTCAAGACATAATTTCCGCAAAATTTCAATGCACATTATGTTATCATTACCGAAATATCGAAACGACTCTCCATTAAAAGTTTTATATGTTTATTTATAACCGGTAAACAATAAAACTGTTTCCTATAGAATGATACAATTTATTCTAGAGAAATGGTACCTACAGGGTACCATAAAACAGTAAATATTCTTTCCTTTTACACACAGAAGAAATCCACCTTATTATTGTGGCTAGTCCCAAAAAAAGTTTTTTATAATACAACATAAATATTTCAAACACTTTCTTTTAACGAATTTACGTTACTTCTAACTATGGCAATACCTCCCATAACATCTTCACTGTTCAATGATATAAAAAAAAGCTTCTAAATTCCTTTGGATGATTCCCAATTAGAAAATCTGCTAACTTCACATTGACACTCACTTTAATCCTTTAAAATCAAGTAAAGTACCTTGTGTTTATCCTCTTTAGACATACTCGTGTAACTTAACGCTGTTAACAACATACAACATTCTACGATTCAACTTTTATTTCAAAGTTGAAAGCTAAGTATATCCACAATATCCGTATCATTCTTCGGGTTTGGTCATATTTCAAAGGCTTTTAGTCAGTTCTATGTGTTGATATTTAATATCTACGTTTCCACACCATAGAACAGTACGAGCCACATAAACATTTATCATAATTATTTACTCCAATGCCATAAGTACTACTTAGTAAAAATACTAGGTTAGTCAAAAAGTTTTGAAAGCGATTTCTATGGAGCAGTAGAAAATCCAAAATTTTTACACCATTTTAATATTTCATCTTTCATAAAAACGTACTCAAAGTTAAATTTTAATACAAGCCATTTGAAGTTGACGTGTCAGTGTATTTTTTAACAATGGAAAAATCCGAATATCGTGCAGTGATTAAATTCTTTGTTTTGGAAGGTTTATCGGCTACTGAGATCCATGCAAAGATAGTGAAAGTATTAAAAGAGTCTTTTCCTTCATTTCCAACCGTTCACCGATGGGTTTTGGAGTTTAAGCGTGGCCGTACAAGCGTTGAAGACGATTCACGCTCAGGACGTTCAAAAAGTGCATCAACACCAGAAATCATAGCGAAAATACAGGATATGGTTTTGGAAGATCATCGATCGACTGTGGATGTGATAGCTGACACCATAGGCATCTCACATGGAACAACATGGCATATTTTGGCTGAAGTTTTGGGTTTCAAAAAACTGTGTGCACAATGGGTGCCGCATTTGCTAACAATGCAACAAAAACACGTTCGAATGCGACTTTCTGAGCAACATTTGGAGCAATTTCGAAAATATAAAAAGGATTATCTGCGTCGATTCATCACTATGGATGAGACTTGGGTCTACCACCATGATCCTGAATCAAAACAAGAGGCTAAGGAGTGGTGTGAACCAGGCACTTTGGCTCCGAAGTGAGTTCGTGTCCAGAAATCGGCCAAGAAGGTGTTAGCGTCAATTTTTTGTGATGCAAAAGGAATTTTATTGATAAATTATCTCCAAACTGGTAAGACAATCAACTCTGATTATTATTGTGACCTTTTGGACCAGTTGGATGAAAAAAATGGTGAAAAAAGACCCGGTTTGCAGAAGAAAAAAATCATTTTTCATCAAGACCTGCTCACACAGCTCAAAAAACCATAGCGATAATCAATGAATTGGGGTACGAATTGTTGCAGCATCCACCCTATTCGCCAGATTTAGCTCCCTCTGACTTCTGGCTGTTCTCACAACTCAAAAAATTCCTTCGTGGAAAGCATTTTTCATCAAACGAAGAGGTTATAGCCGTCGTAGAGGAGTATTTTGCAGGCCTTCCATAAAGTCACTTCCGTGATGGGACAACAAAGTTGGAAGATCGTTGGACCAAGTGTATTGATCTTATGGGAGACTATACTGAGTAATAAAAGTGATTTCTCCCCAAAAAAAATGTAATTTCATTTCCGCTTTCAAAATTTTTTGACTTACCTAGTATATGAACCGTGGCCTAAGTGACAAGTCTTCCAATCCTGCTTTGATTCGACTCCTGGTGCAAGTTCGATTTCCGTTGGTTTCTGATCTGATAATGAATGCTGCAAAATCTAAAATCGTGGTGATAGAAAAGCTCTATAAGAGATTTAATGCGATTTATGGGTATAGATGTAAAATAAAAGAGCAAGTTGAAGAATTCTGCTATTGAGCTAGTGTTTTCTCAGATGGTGGAAGAGTTACGAGGAATACCAAACAGCGTGTAGCGATAGAAAACAGAGTCGATGGGGCAGTTATTATATATAATCGAATCAGTCAGTACATATTCTGTTAAGATGATAGTTAACAACAGTGTTTTAGCTCCATTTTTAATGCATGCGAGTGAAACGTAGATGAGGAAAAGACTAAAAAAGTGAACTATAGTAAATGCAGTCAATTAACGTGTTCCCCGCGGGGAGCACAAACGCCTGTGATCTGACGACAATCCAAGTTTCAAATCACAAATACTTAAAAAAAAGTGACACAAAACCGGAATAAAAATTGAACTAAAATTTAAAATAATCTTTATTCTAGCGACATCTCTGAAAACCTTGTCAAATAATATATTAGTTTATGAGATATTGTTGAATAAACAGAGCGCCGAATTTTTTTGGTTTCTCAATATTTCCTGAGTCCTGCGATGAGTCTCTCTTACGTAAATAAACATTACTAAGTCTCTCTTACGTAAATAAACATTACTAGTGCTATATGCATTTGATTGAGTGAGTGTCATGAAGCATTGATTTGATCGTAGCATTCCTTTGTTTATTTTACGTAATGTTTAGTTTATCTCCTTTATTTAATGAGTCTCCTTAAGAGAAATGACTATTATTTATTATCAGAAAATTACTTAAGTGTCATGTTTACTTGGTGTTGTAATCAAATATCAGTGGTTTTAAACAAAATATGTGTTTAAACTTAGAAATTAAAAAACGCTGAAATTGTGCCGCGCACAGGATTCGTGATATTTGATTTTTAACGCGGTGAACAGGTTAAGAACATATTCGTTAATACGAGTATACACAATCATGCCGTTTGAACAGATTTCAATATGATTTTATTCAACACATGTCTTTCACATATTTCATCTTTAAGTCAGTTTTAATTTTTACACAGAATTTCAACACAATTTCAGTGACCTAGTTGATAAGACGTCAAACCTCCAACCTGGATGTTGTGGGTTCGATTCCAGTAATTAAATAAAACTCTTAATTCCAAGTCACTAATGTAACGTGTTTCATTCCAGATTTTCCATCATCCCTTATTTTGGTTGATGCCTTCTTACTGATATTTTTATTCTTTACATTGTTCATAAGTATTTTACAAATTAATAATCATAAGACTATTATTTTCCAACAAGTAATTTTCTTTATTAACTTTTGTCTAGTTGATCAAAAGATATTGCCTCCAGGCAATATGCACGCAAAATTGTTATACATTATCATCTTGTCGCGTAGTTATTGACTTAGCATCATGACTCTCATGATAGCCTCTGACGACCTCTTTCCATCGATCTTTATACTCCGTGGTTCGAAAGGCGGTTGTAGTAATTGGTAAGACGCTAGTCCCCAACTCGGGGGTTGTGGGTTCAATCCCAGTTGGAGTCCAGATTGAAAAAAAGGATATCAGTCAAGATATCACGTAAGGCCTTTCACTTAAAGCTATTTCTAATTGGTTGGAAGAGATTACCACATGACACTAATCCTGCTGGGTTAAAATGAATACAACGAAAGTGTCATCATCATACTGTCGTGTAGTCATGAGGGTCTTGAATCCAACGATAGCCTTTGACGATTCCTCTCCATCTTTACACTCTGCAGCTCGATGGACAGTTTTAAGGGTAGACCAGTTGCATCTCTCACTTGGTCAGTCCAATGCACTGGGATTCTTCCTCTTGGTTGTCATCCTTCCACGCTTCTACTATCTACAAGCTTTTCCAAACTGTCTCCATAACCAAGAGAAATGTGCCAAAAAATCGAAGGACTCGTCGAAGGCATCACGTCGACAATCTGTTGGTGATTTTCAGTTCTTCGACAAAGGTGGCGCTAGTTCGCCTTCTTGTCCATGGCATTTGTAACATCTTTCTCCAGCACCGCATTTTAAATGCATTTGAAATGTTGTATAAAGATATGTTAAAAAATTTTTTTTTTTTATGAAAGGGTTCTCCTAATCATGAACCCTCTATTACATTTTTTTGGGTGGTCGGAAGAGATTAGCACGTAGAAATCAGCCTGACAGAGTCTACTACATTCAACAGAATAATAAAAAAAACATAATATTTTATAAACCTTACTATTTAAGACATGAGTTAACTAAGTATACCATAATATACATCCCCTGACTAACGACTTAATTTAACCAAATATCTTAAAACGTTCTCCGTCTTTTGTTGGAGTGGTGAATATATTCGTAGCTTGGAGCCAGGAAGTTTATTTGGAAGCTGTCCCGCATCCTGCGTGGAAGGTAATCTATTTAAATGGCTGTATAATGTTTGAAGGAACGTTAGCGTCAATAAATTTATCGATGTAAATTAATTTTCTCCACATTTCAATTGCCAGAGGGTGGATCCTGAAATCAATTTTCAGAGGTAGGATTTTCAGTCTCCTGAAATGTCTTCTTTGCTCGATGGAGAGAGTTTGTACGAATCAGATAAATGGAATAAATTGGAATTTTTTCGTGCTTTTATTTGGTATTGAGAATATGAATTGATTCGAAGAAATGTGAAGGTTTTATAAAGAAAACTTTCGAGTATAATATTTCGAGTTATTTTTCAATTTGTAAATAAAGGCATACGCTTTCAAAAAAATTTGTAGGGTCTACCAAACTAGCCTTATTATTTTTTTAAAATCAGTTTCACTAATAATCTTGACTTTTTTTCAGGGGATGTATTCTTGTTGTGTATATAGTCAATGTGGAAAGCAGACGTATATACTATTTTTGACATTTTAATTTAAGTATCACTATTTCCTTATTAAAACTAAAACAATAGAAATAATGTCAACCGTTGATTAAAAA
Source organism: Odontocerum albicorne (assembly GCA_949825065.1). Taxonomy (NCBI): domain Eukaryota; kingdom Metazoa; phylum Arthropoda; class Insecta; order Trichoptera; family Odontoceridae; genus Odontocerum; species Odontocerum albicorne. The sequence goes on along the minus strand of OX463850.1, from coordinate 41,027,664 downwards.
ACTTATGTTTAATGTGCTGAACCATCGTTAATCAATATTGTTTTCAGTCGTTTTACGAACTCAGCTTTTAAAAGTGTTATCACGCGCACGCGGAATGACTTTTTTAATGAATTTTCCGATATCAAAATTTCCTATTCTCGGTGGATAATTTGAAAATTGATCACCTCAATAAAGTTCGTTGGTATAAATGAGCCATGATACCCTTTTTTCTTCTACTTTATATGTTTTTTTATGTGATTGGGTTTATCTTATTTGAAATACACTTGAGTTGAAATACATTTGAGTTAAATATACTGTAATACAAATCGGTGAGGTTATTATTGCAATTTTTCCAGCCAACTAGAAACATGTTAAAAAGGCTTAAGTGAAAACCAAATTGGAACCCTTTTTAGTAAATTTGGGTGCTAAACCCAAATTCTTCGAGTAAGAAGAAAACTGTTTTACCAACTGGGCAATAAGTTTTTCTACTTAAATAACTCGTTAAAACGATTATCAAATTTTACTTCATGATTATTTTAGAATTTGTGACTGTTTGGGAAGACAAATATTAAAAAATGAATGAACTATATGGTATTTATACTAATTTGGATTAGGTATGTTTATAAAAACCAAACACAAAGAGACACTTTACAGATGAGACTTTGTGATTATATTTTTGGAAAAAAAAATCAAAAAAGTAATAATCTTGTCTAGAATATTAAAATTGGTATAGAAGTGTATTTCTACAGAAATCTTGATGTACATTTTTTGGTGATGGATTTGAGCAATATTAAAAATGTCAAATCAAAAAAGAAACTTCTAAAGACTTTTCATAATTCAAATCTGGTTTAAAATCATCACCAAAAAAGATTTTAATATCGCTTCAAACTGATAAAATTTGACATTTAAAAATAAAACTTTTGTGGCAAAAATATATTTGTTATTTAACACTTTCATGTAAACTTATAAGTAAATTTATTGCTTTAAAGCAGTTTCTGTAAATCAATCAACATCTTTCTCAAAAATTATCGGGAAGCACGATCATATCGGGAAGCACGATCATATCGGGAAGCACGATCATATCGGGAAGCACGGTTATATCGGGATACACGATCATATCGGGAAGCACGATCATATCGGGAAGCACGATCATATCGGGAAGCATGATCATATCGGGAAGCATGATCATATCGGGAAGCATGATCATATCGGGAAGCATGATCATATCGGGAACTATGCTCATATCGGGAAGCATGATCGAATCGGGAAGCATAATCATATCGGGAAGCATGATCATATCGGGAAGCATGATCACATTTTAACACCAGTTGGCAATATCGATATTGAAATCTAGGAATAGTTTCATTATCACGATGCAAGAATTACGACCCCTATGGCGGCTATACAATAAGCGATCGTGTGTGTCAAATGTGTTTTAAAAAAATCCGCAATAAAAATATACGACGCTCTAACATGGTGCCCATTCTGGAAGGTAAATTACCACCGATTACAACCAAATCAAGGCATTGATCGAGAATAACTCGCGTTCTATGGCACAACATTTTGCCGAGATACTGAACATATTGAATCCAATAAGATAATAAAATTGTAAAAAGTCGTTAACTGAGAATATCTGGACATAAAATGGTTGAGAAGCAGTGAAATGTGATGGTCCCGCATTGCCTGCATTGGGACTGCAGTGATGCCATCCAGAATGCATTCAGGTAATGCAGTACATTGTCGGCCGGCAGGCTTTATGATTCCTTCTGGGGAATACATTTAGGGGCACAACATTTTTATGATGTCAGATAGCTCTATTCAGGGATGAGTAGAAATCTAATATAATTTTTTCTAAATATTTCTAATATTAGGTGTAAAATAATATTAAAGACGGATTTTTCGTATGTGTAAATAACTATAATTAAGCCTTTAGCAACCAATTAGAAAAAATAGAGGAAAACTGAGATTTGTAACTACGTAGAATTTAGAGGTTTATATTGATATGTTTAACTAAGCAGACTTTTGTAACCAATTAGAATATAGAGAGGAAAACTGAGATTCGTAACTACATGGAATTAAGAGGTTATGTGTTACTAAGAAGTATTTTATAATAAATTATAATAAATATATGATATGTGTAACTAAGTAGACTTTTATGACCAATCATAATAAAGAGGGGAAAACTGAGATTCGTAACTACGTAGAATTAAGAGGTACGTAGTCATATTTGTAGCCTTTTGTAACCAATTCGAATAAAGAGAGAAAAACTGAGATTCGTAACTACGTAGAATTAGGACGTTTATATTGATATGTGTAACTAAGTAGCCTTTTGTAACCAATTCGAATAAAGAGACGAAAAGTGAGATTTGTAACTACGTAGAATTAAAAGGTTTATATTGATATGTGTAACTAACATAAATATACTTTTGAAACCAATTGGAATAAATATATGAAAACTGAGATTTGTAACTACGTAGAATTAAAAGGTTTATATTGATATGTATAACTAAGTAGACTTTTGTAACCAATTAGAATAAATACTTTTGTAACCAATTGACAAATTCTCTAATTTATTTTGAAATGGCTAATCATTGTCACCGTGAAAACCATACTTTTTCTATCGATGATGCCAAATTCTTACATATCAGTAGTAACGGAAAAAAATTGGACAGATTAGAGGCCCTAGAAATTTCTAAGTCAGTACATCGATCCGAACATCTGGTGAACAGTTATATCCCAAAAATCTCTCCGCTCTTGGCTGAAATCGTCCCATGCCTCCCTCACCCCTCAGCCCCCAACCGTTGAAGCGTGTATATCAGTACCAGTTCGAACAGAATTTAGTCTCGTTTGTGCTCCCCTGAAGATGAGGTGAAAGCTTTGAAACCGGTAGGGTTATACCGTTAAAAAAAAGTGGAATAAACAGTGTTTGATAAAAATAAATAACAATGTCTTTAAACCTCCACAACGTTAATGCCTTAACGATAAACAACAAGCATAATATATTTTTTATACTTCTTTAATATCGCTTAACCTTTATACTTTAACAATTTATTTTTATTTTCTGTGAAATTTTACTCAATGTCTGGCTTCTTTTTTTATGTTTATGGTTTGTAATTTCTTTATATAAGTTGCAATGCATTATTTTTTATGGTCGTTGTTACAATTTGTTGTCTGAATCAACTTTTTTTCTGGACCCTTTTCTCTTTTTGACATTTATATTTGTTTTCTAAAGCCGAAAGACACGAAACAATTTAAATTTTTTATTAATTCTTCTCAATGCACACAAACTTACACAATGGAAATGTTCATGACCCAACTCATCAGAAAATAACTGTATTGAGTTGGGCAACATGGTTTATAGCCAGCATTAAGAGAGTTTAAGGAAATTAGGGTACAATTGCATGTGATTGCCGTCACGCACGATGATAACTCAATTTAAATTTGTTAAAATAAATTATACAACAGAACAAATAAAAATATACAAATAAAACATTTTATTCTATAACACTTACTAACGAATAGGGCAAGATCATCTGCGTATTCAAGATCGAATGCCCTATTCGATGTTTCTGTGAACTGATTATAGCGCAGTACCACAAAATTATGTGAAAATTCTTTGCGTCTCGGCCTTCGAGTCAACGCTGGTAAAACAGAATACATGTGCAACAATGCATGTCAGGATGGAGGCGCGCCGATGATGATTAACGGCAACCGGATCTCCCAGGTAAATAAATTCAGATACCTAGGTGCCACCATCACCTCCAATGGTGATATCCGGACGGAGCTGCCCATCCGCACCGGAGCTGCCAGCGGGGAGTTCAACATCATGGATAGGATTTGGAAGGCGACTGGATTCAGCGTCGCAACAAAATGCCGCCTGTTTAACGCATGTGTCTCCCGATCCTCCTACGTACGGCTGTGAATCTTGGCATCTCACCAAGGCTCAGGAGCGCAAGATACTTAGTTTTGAAAACAGGTGTCTCAGGAGGATATTGGAAGTCAGGTGGTATGACCACATCCCAAACGACGCTGTACGCCAGCGCACCTGACAGGGGTCTGACGTCTCTGTAATTCGGGAGAAGCGATGGTCCTGGCTGGGACATGTTCTGAGAATGCCCGATAGTTGACCGAGGAGAGCGCTGTTTTTCAGTCCATTGGGGTCCCGACGGCCTGGAAGACCCTCTCTCACGGTGTACCGTTCCTATGACAAGGAAGTCAGAGGGTTAGGAATGTCGTGGAGGGAGATTACCAACACCGCCCAAAACCGCTCTGAATGGAGAAGACTGATGGCCTCCCTATGGCCCCTAGTGGAGCTTTAAAAGAAGGGTGAATTAAAATTGAATTGGACTAACTATGCCTCCATTGGGCTAACTAATAGCCTTATCAGCGCTCAAATTTCTTCACCATTTATTTAACCCCTTTCATTTACGTTCCACCCACAAACATAAAAATTTGTCTATTATAGATGTCTATAATAATGTTTAAAATTCTAAGTATTTTATAAGATTTCGATTATTATCGGTTCAAGTATATATGTTGTAGTGCTTCGTTGACTTTATTTTCCATAGCAACACGATGTTCAATATCTGTTGTAACTTTTGCATCGTCTTTTGATTGCATTACATTACATTTCATTGTATTAAGGCCTCGGCCACACAGGTAGAAGCCTCACTTGGTGCTTAGAGCTACGCTGCGAGCCAACGCCCCCCATACTATCGCAATGGCCACACTGCACGCTTCGCGCCACGCTACCTGACTTTTATAGTCACCTAGTCTATTAGTCACGTAGCACTTATCGAAGCACTTCGGTGTGGCCTTAGCCTTAACGTCAATTGTAAAAAGTGTGAATTGACAAGCATACTAGTATTGCTATAAGGTATTTATTTCCCAATCAACCAGATATTAGTAACCTTGCTTTATCTCGTTTGCTAAGGCAGTTTTGCCAATGACAATGGTCTGAAAGGTGTTTTGAATTGTATATCTTATCGATGTTAACATTTCAATCTTCTTTCAGATATTATTTCATCTGAATTTATGTAAATTGCCTGAAAAGTGCTTTCGTATTTTACAAATATATGTTGCCCAAACGTGCTGAATGTGTATTAATTTGAAAAGTAATAGTTTAGTGCATTTTTTGGAAATTGTTTAAACGAATTTCTTGAGCGTTTTTGAGGGTTATTTTTAAAATGGATAAAAGTGGCGCTTTCCGATGGTTTTGTATTACCGCAAAGGAAAAAAAACGACACAAACCAAAAAAATATATGTGTACCATACAATGTAAGTATCAAACATGGTTTAAGAAATTGCGTAATTGTACTCCGACACTCCAAGATGGTGTCTACTCTAAAAGGCTGATTACCACTGATGTCGACCAAATCAAGGCGTTGATCATGAATAACCAGCGAACTACGATACGACGGATTATCGAGATACTAAAAATGTCGGAAATTATCTAAAAAATACGAAATTACTTTTAGGATAATCCAATAGTAACTAAAATGATAAGTCTTTGATGAGAAATGAACACTTCATAAAATAATACTTGTCTTGATACAGAGGTACGAAACAGAACTGTAGGCCTGTTGTTTTTATCTCTGTCTTTTAAGTGAGTTTTCGGATAATCCAATAGTAACTAAAATGACAAGTCTATGATGAGAAATGAACACTTCATAAAATAATACTTGTCTTGATACAGAAGTACGAAACAGAACTGTAGGCCTGTTGTTTTTATCTCTGTTTTTTAATTGAGTTTTCGGATAATCCAATAGTAACTAAAATGACAAGTCGATGATGAGAAATGAACACTTCATAAAATAATACTTGTCTTGATACAGAAGTACGAAACAGAACTGTAGGCCTGTTGTTTTTATCTCTGTCTTTTAAGTGAGTTTTCGGATAATCCAATAGTAATTAAAATGATGAGTCTTTGATGAGAAATGAACACTTCATAAAATAATACTTGTCTTGATACAGAAGTACGAAACAGAACTGTAGGCCTGTTGTTTTTATCTCTGTCTTTTAAGTGAGTTTTCTCTTTTATTGGCCTTACTTACGCAGAAGGTCGCCAATATTATTTTTCAGCACTGCTAAGTGCCCTGTTATATTTCATGCTCTCGGGGCTCGCCTTAAAGACGTTCTGCAGAAAGTTTTATTAACAATAAAACTGAAAAGTTCTTTCAGCCATCTTTAATAAGTCAAACACTTCTGATAAAATATTTCAGGGAAGACGACATTTGTACAGTTTAATAGTTCCCTCGTTTGCAATAGAAACGTTTCTGCCTAAAAAGAATTTAAAAAAAAATCAAGTTGGTAACATGACATCGTTAGGATAACATGACATTTTCTGTGATGTAATGTTTACTTTAACTTAGTGATGTTTTTAGGCACTGTGATATTTTTTTTGGTCTTTTATCTGTAAAATTTTGTGCTCAGTATTTTTGGCAAAAATATTTTCCACTGAGTTATGTTTTGAAACTAAATACTGAAATTATTACCAAAAAATGGTTAAAAGATAGAATTTATCACTAATCTTCCTCTTTTCAACGTTCCTCTTCCCGTTGGAAAGAGAAATATCCAAAATATTCCTCTCCTAAAGTAAATGAGTACCTCTTTTTATTTTTTCATGCATCTGAGGACCTCTTCGTTGCGCACTTTATCAACCCAGGAAATTTTTAACATTATATTGTATTGTATTGCACTTTTTGGTTTATGCAATACAACCTAGTGGGATTATTACCATGTCACAATCTCTTCCAGCCAACCAGAGATATGTCATAGAGACCTTGGATGAAAACAAGACAGGAATCCTTTTTAAAAAAATCTCGGTTCCAACGGGAATCGAAGATAGCAACCCCCAGGCTGAGAGACAAATGTCTTATCAACTAGGCTACAGTGGCGGTTATTTATATATTATATATTATTCTCCTGTAATTTCAAATGTTTCTCTTCGTTTTATGGTGGCTTTGGAGAGTGTCCCAGTCTACAACATCGTCCAATGCGCATTCTTAATTTGAAGTTGAATTCTCCATTACAGATAAAAAAATATTATTTCTTAGAAACAGTTCCATGACATCTCAATCCTTGTTCTGATTTTCCGAATAGTATTTTAAGAAATAAATTATTTCGACACGATACAATTATTTTGACGCAATACAATTATTTCAACACGATACAATTATCGCATCATAACAAAAATATTTTTCAAATATTCTTCTTAAAGCAACAAAACGCTTTTGAGATAACTACATATACTCGTAAATAGAGTAAATAAATTAAAGATAAAGTAGAGTAGAGAAATGAGGACTTTTTCAAAATTAAATTAAAGGGGCATTCCACTCGAGAAATTTGAAAAAATCTTTTTTTGCATATTCTTAAATTTTAGCTCTTTAACAATATGTTCTCAAAAAGAAATTTTTAAATTCTCAATATTTACGAAGTTATAGCTTTAAATGAGGCAGCAATTACGCCGCATCGGAATGACTTAGACAATAGCCTCAAAACTTTAAACGCGTTTTTCTCGAAACTACTTTTTTTACCTGGTCGACATAAAATCTTAAGTTTTATCTAACCGATTGCTTTTAAATTTGGTATAAAACTTAAATTCATATTTTTATATCGTACCTACCTTGACATAAGTCAAAAAAATGTAACAATTAAAAAAAAAAAAAAAAATGGAAAAAAGGGTGAAAAAATTAAAATTATTTTCACCCCGTAACCATTTTACGATTTTTTTTTGGTACCAACTATAACGACATAAATTTTTATCAAGAAACTGTGTATGATTTTTGTTTCAAATTTACAAAAGAGTTCCAATCATGTCAACCAGCTTACCAACAGCTGATATTATCTTGAATTTTCTTTTTTTTTTAAAGTTATTTTTTACCTTCTTAAATCATTAATAAACAATCTGTAAAAAAATGTATTAGAAAAGTTTTTTTTTATTTAGTCTGAAAAAAAAAAACGCCAGAAATTCACGCCTCTAGAGTAGAATACTCCATTAGATTTAAGGATATGCTTTAAACATATTGACTGCTGAATAATTTCTTATAAAATCATGGTAATGCTAAATTGCTTTTATTTAAAACTCTTAAATATAACAATAGTAAAAATACGTGAGCTGATATAATAAATTATCATAAAGAATAACAACCCCTACCAGTAACCTTAGGCCACTCTGGGTTCACGTGCTTTTGAATCCTTTTCCTTAAGTTAGACCAATGGTCTGTTATATTCAGGTCTTGTGATGTAGACTCCCAGCTCCCTTTATATCTTTTTGGAGGTGTTCCTGGAAGATGTGAGTATTTCATGCAAGGGAATTCTTATGTAATCCACCCTTACAACGTGGCCTCGCCAGTCTCTTTTGTAGTTTCTACTACAGCTCACAATATCATTTATTTTACATGTTTCTCAAATATGGTAGTTTTATAACTGTGTCTCTTGGTGTTTTGGCTGCAATAGTTCAAAAGATTGTTTTTTTTTGCTCTTAACTCTATTTTTTTGGCTCTTAACTCTATTTTATTAGTCATATTGGTCTCACACAAGCTTTGTCAATTTTTGTCGTACTGTGTTTGAATCCGTCTAAAATAATTACAAATATAATGGCAATGGATGATTTGAGTACAAAGCAAAATTATGAATGGACATCTACAAGCGTTTTTAACCCTTCCCTTACGATGCTAAAATTGAAACGCGCGCTCCGGTGTTGGGTAGTGAGTACGCGATCAAAAATTTGCGATTTTAAATCGGAAAAATAAGAACATTCATAGATAATCCCCTTAATTAATTATAATTGAAGTTAAAAATTATAATAATTGAGATTTATTTGCTGAAAACATTAAAAAACTATCTGGCAACGCTCACGGAACGTGCGTACGTCTAATCTATTAGCAAGCCCAGAAGCAACTGCGGCACGGAGCAGTAATGGCTTACCCCGGCGTGGCTTACGCTTGCGACGATTGAGGCAATTGAGCTCCTTGCAATTCAGTGGAGTATGCAAAAGTGAGATGCGAATATAGTGTCGCGCTTCCCGCATACTCTTCACCTATCGTCAAGACACAAGGTCGAGGCACTCACAGCGTTTAAATGCGAATTTGTTTCCGATCTTCACAAAATACCCACGATATAGTCGATAAACTCTGATTATTATTAATATTATTTTTTAAATCAATGCGTAAATATATTATGGAGGAATACCTAAAATCTTAACCTTGTATTTATTATATTTATAGAGATATTGGTGATTATTAGAAGCAACGTGTAGAAGATACCCAACACAGGGAAGGAAAGGTTAAGCACTAAACGTGTTAAACTATTTTTCGCCAAAAAACAACCCCTATTAGGCAGGTGGTACAATATTCGTATTCATCCATAATTATTACCCCACGAATAGTCACGATGAATTTCGGCTTCCGAAATCCAAAATGACAAAACGTCAAAGTAGTTTATGCAACAAAGTTCTAAAATAATGTAACGAAATGCCAAAAAGTATTTAAACAAGCCAAGAGTTTTCGGACATTTCGATGTATTTGTGTTTTATACGTTAAGAACATATTAAATAAATATTGAAATGTAAAGATGTGGAATGAAGACATTAAAAAAGGGTGTTTTCAGTAAATTGAAGAAACATTTACGTGGTTAGATCGTCATCGACGTTGCTGGGCCCCGTAGTCGTGGATGCTCTCACAATTCCAACGTAAATTCAGTTGGAAAGTGAAGCTGTGCCGTGGAGTTTGTTTTTTCAGTGAATGAGTCGTTGCACACCAGCAAACTCACCGGTCCCATCGCTATACTGGATCCAAAGTTAGAAGATCGGGACACACCGGCATGTTTTTTCTTTTTGTTTTTAAAGAATCTCATGACCAAAGTCATGGGTTTTCTTATACCCCATGGTCAGGGCTTGTTGAGAAAATGAATGGCGAAATACTGAAAAAGCGAGTTTATAAGTAAGCGCGAGGTGGTCGTGGAAGAGAAAGACAAAGATAAACGTGTCGGGATCAAGTGCCCAAGGTTTAAAAAAGAGATTAAGTGTCCATAATAGAAGATTTAGCATGATGAAATATTTTATTTATTTATATTATTACATGACAAGAAATATACATAATATGCGAAAAAACAACAGGTTGGACATATGGACACACAATTTTAATGAATCTAGGTTTATTGTCTATCATTTGTTGTATCTCCAGTAAACTAGGCTTTTGCCTGTATCTCACGGAGGACAACAAGAAGGCAAGAATCCATTGCGATATTCCTAATAAAGGTTTTCCAAGGTTCCTTTAACTGTCCCGCGATTCTAGAAGCACTAAGTTTATATGTACCCAATAAATATAGCCGTCCAAGGAATCACCCTCTGTTCTACATACCAACTTACAGGACGAATATCATGGCTAAACACTCAGTCACGCGTATAGAGATATTGAACCAACTGAATGCCACTGTTGATATATTCTCGGTACCGCCTAGCAGTATGAGAAGAAGAGAAGAATCCTGGCTGATATTATTCCTTATGAATAAGCTTACGCTAGAAGCATACCCTCTTTGTGTAACAGGAGAAATCCGTGCAAAGTGGATAAAAAAAATATATATATAGCATGAAAAAATTAATCGATTTTTCTTTCCGATTTTTGATTATATAAAACTCCGTTGCACCTTCTCATCAACCTGACAAACAATGACACTCAATTACATATGTATCATACATATCACGCACAATATATAAATGTTAATAAGACGAAAGTTGCGTGCTTGGATAAAAATAAATATGGAGATTTTATATCTCTGCCTATACCGTAAGGACTGCGGTTTGAAATTTATGTATGTAGTGTAATTAACTAAAGAAGAATTCAGACTTAACTTAATTCGCAACGATTAAAATTAATCAATAATGTTTTCGCAGAGTTTAATGGCCGACCAATTATCTCGGCAAACCAGAGTCAGCAACGTATAGTATTCAACAGCCCGTTGGTAAAGTGCTACATTTACATATTCCCATCCTAACGTGCTCAATTCCAACGAAGCTCTATCATTAAGCTCTGTTTGTGTTTATAAAGTTACGCTCGTTTTGTTTGCTAAATTGCGTTGTTTCATTATTACTTGTATTTATAATTAAAAAAAGGTTTTTAGTTTTTTGTATCGAGTATTATTATTTTTTTTTTAAATTTGATTGCTAAAATATTGTAAGGTTATAAACGAAAAACAGATGCGTGAGAATCTCGCGCGGTAAAGTTGATTTCATGCATTGCTTTTTTTCATTTGTTAACAATTTTGATAAATTTTTTTAGAATTAGGGTTACGTGGATTTAATTCAAGAAAATCTCTCTTAATTAAATAAAAAAATATTAATTATAAAATTTTTCATAATAATTTTAAGAATAAATCATAATATAATACACTTCATAATATTAAATTTATATTTTTTAATATTAAATATATAATATTTCTATATTATTATTAATTACTAAATTCGTAATTTTTAAATAATTATTTATTTATTATAATATTATTAATAATATATTATTATATTACATTATGAATTAATTATACTATAATTAATCATAATATAATAATAGTGTAATTATTAATATTATAATAACATATATGGTATATATTATTATAAGTAAATATTAAATTCAAATTATATATTAATATTACAATAAATAGTAAATAAAATAAGATAAAATAATTTAACATAAAATAAAATTAATAATTATTAAATATATTAATATTAGGTCCTTACATATGAAATTGGCGTTTTGCCGTACTGGCAACTTTGATCTCAAATATCTTCTCTTTGGTTAGGAATTCCAAATTCAAATTTATACAGCTATTTACTCAAGTATTTGTGTTTCGAAAATTATAATTCATTTATTTTTTCCTCAATTGTTTTTTTTCTTTGCGTCACTCAGTTTACAAAATGGAAAACTTGAAATATCGCGTTATTTACGAGTACGAGTTCCACCGTGGCACCAGTGCTGCAGAAACGGCTCGAAGGATTAATGATGTGTATGGCGACGGTGCCGCAAAAAAAAAACACAGTGCGTTTTTGGTTCCAACGTTTTCGTTCTGGAAATTTCGACCTGCAGAACAAGCCCCGTGGACGGCCGGAGACCAAAGTTGATAATGAAGAATTGAAGGCTATTGTGGAAGCGGATCCATCGCAAACCACGTCCGAGTTAGCTGCAGGCTGCGGTGTTAGTGATAAAACTGTTTTAATCCACTTGAAGCAAATTGGGAAGGTGAAAAAGCTTGAAAGGTGGGTACCTCACGAATTGAGTGAAGCAAATCAACAAACGCGCGTTGACTGCTGCGTTGCATTACTCAACCGGCACAATAATGAAGGGATTTTGAATCGAATCATTACCTGTGATGAAAAGTGGATCCTGTATGATAATCGGAAGCGCTCATCGCAATGGCTGAACCCTGCCGAACCAGCCAAACCATGCCCCAAGCGAAAATTGACTCCAAAAAAGTTACTTGTGAGCGTTTGGTGGACTAGTGCTGGTGTCGTTCACTACAGCTTTCTTAAATCTGGCCAGACGATTACGGCAGATGTCTATTGTCAGCAACTGCAAACCATGATGGAAAAGGTAGCTGCTAAACAACCGAGGCTGGTTAATCGCTCTAGGCCACTGCTGCTTCATGATAACGCTAGACCACACACTGCACAACAGACGGCTACCAAATTAGAAGAGCTTCAATTGGAATGTCTAAGACATCCACCGTACTCTCCGGACCTTGCCCCGACAGATTACTATTTTTTTCGAAATTTGGATAACTTCTTGCAAGGGAAAAAATTCAACTCCGATGGGGCAGTCCAAACCGACTTCAAAGATTTTATTGATTCCCGTCCGAATGGTTTTTTTAGTAAAGGGATCGATGAACTACCTATGAGATGGCAAAAGTGCATAGATAGCAATGGTACATACTTTGATTAAATAAATATATTATATTAAAAAAAAATCAACTTTATGTTCCTCCCAAACAAAACGCCAATTTCATATGTAAGGACCTAATAATATGCAACAAATAAAATATTTTAAATTTTTTATAATAAATAGTGATTTTAATAATAAATAATAATTTTAATAATAATAAAATACACTTAATAACATTAAAATAATATTTATTATTATTTAAAATAAATAATTATTAATTTTAAAATAATGAATAATAATTTATTATTAAATTAAGTATTTAAAATTAATAAATAATATTTATTAATAATAATAAAATTATAATAAATACACCGTTTCACTTTTCGTGACGTTCAGGCCAATTTGCCCTACCGCGCCAATTGAAGATTCACTTCAAAAATATTGTATAACATAACATACCGTAAATCAAAGGGAGCCAAAAAAAAAAATAAAGAAATAAAACGAATGTCATATTCAAGTAACAATTATATATACTATACTTGGATGTGGAAAAAATTCTGATTGAAATACGAGTATAATTACATTGAAAATGAGAACGTTGCGTAGAATGAATGAAAATACGTTGTATGAGTGAATAAGGAATGAGAACATTTAGAAATATTTATTCAACACTTTTATTGCAAATAAAATCTGGCGGGCTTATTGCCAGGCGGCGATCTCTTCCAACCAACCAGACAAAAGTAAATGAAGCAAGTTACGTGGTCGCATAAATCATTCAAATGATTATCCATCCCCACGAAATCCATAAACATATACGTGAGCACATGCCCACGAACCCCACAAAGACGGACAATAACCTGAACATTATTTTTCATATAAAGTGAGATATCATTAATCAAAAGGAAATGAAGGGATGGTGGAGAGGAAAGGAAAAGAAAAATGAGGAATTAAACACATTATTTTACTGACTAGAAATTAAGAGGTTTTTCAGTCGCTTCTTAAAGCGTCCCATGGACGGAGCGAGTCTTATATTGGTTTGTAACTGATTCCAGAGTCTCACTGCATTGACAGTAAAGGACGACGTAAAGAAAGAGGAGCAGTGAACTGGAAAGGCCAATAGGCAATCTATGTTTGAGCGTAGCGGTAATCCATGATTGGAAAGACGCTGAAAATTATCGGCAAAAAAAGAGGGGGTGGCGTGACAGTTCAGAATATTATACAATAGAGACAGTATGTGAATTTGGCGTCTATTTCTAACATTCAACCAGTTAAATGCCTTCTGGTATGAAGTTATGTGATCGTACTTACGTAGGTTGAAAATAAATCTTAGACACACATTTTGAAGACGAGAAATAAAAGGGGTTGAAAAAAAAATGCAGTGTTTAAGATGAAAAAATAGCAATATCAAGATTGTTTGGCCACGTAAAAAGAATGAATGATCTAATGTTTACAAAAAAATAATCTATCCAAGATATCGATCACGCCACGGATTTGGCAATGAAAAGAAAGCGTTTCGATACGATTTCCAGAAATTGCGTACAATATTGCTTTAGTGCGCCGGTGCATTAACGTGCAACAAATATAATACCATGCCCCTTGTTTTCGGTATTCGGGTCGAACTTAAAGAATTTTGGACCGTTAATAATTCAAAACACCAAAGTACACATCGGCGTTCAAAATTTAATATTTTGACGTGAATCCCTTATGGATAGAAAACGGTGAGCAGAGTCTTGATTTGGCTCTTCTGCATGCGCACTTTTTTCGGTTTTGGAGATTATGGAACCTTTCATTCCGAGCTCAGGTGCTTTGTAAATTACTTATACTAAAAGCACCATGCTTCATCACCTGTTACAATGCTTGATATGAAGTCTAGATCCATATCAGCTGTTTTTTTCATGTCTCTGTAGCGACCGTGCGTGCGGTCACTGAACCCATTGAGGCGATTTTTGGCCACTCGGTCATTGAACTCGCTCTGTAGGGAATGCGAGACAGCACTGGGCGAAGGTCGCCCACGCGGTCATTGAACTCACTAGTAGCAAACAGCGAGAGCGAGACACCGATATATCTCTTGCCTCTCCTACAGACCGTAGTATGAAATGTATATGAACGCGCAACAATAACCATGTGTCCGGCGAAGCGAGACAGCGACATGTTCTGCGCCGTTCTATACATTATAAATACAGACGCTTTCAATGAACTCTCTCTCTTTGCTTATCTCGATCTCGACGACTTTTATTCAAACAACCTCATCCTTCTATGCGAAACACAAGTCCCTAAATCTCTGTAGTGCTTCACTTTGCAAACTTTTTGATCGTCAGTCTGTGTGTGCGGTACAAAGCGAGAACAAACCTTTCGTTTGCCCTATTTTTCTGTTAAAATGAGATGAACAGTGAATTAACCTGTACACCGCGTTAAAAATCAAATTCCACGAATCCTGTGCGCGACACAATTTCGGCATTTTTTAATTTATAAGTTTAAACGCGTATTTTGTTTAGAACCACTGATATTTGATTACGCCAACAAGTAAACATGACATTCAATTAATTTTCTGATAATAAATAATAGTCATTACTCTTAAGGAGACTCATTAAATAAAGGAGATAAACTAAACATTACGTAAAATACACAAAGGAATGCTACGATCAAAGCAATGATTCATTACACTCACTGAGAATGCTGCTCGTATATAAAATATTTAGGTAATGTTTATTTACGTAAGATAGACACACCGCAGGACTCCGTACGTGACAGGTAATTCCGAGCGGCCATTCGAACATCAGTATGCGTCACGCATACTGACGCGATAGCTGGAAATATTGAGAAACTAAAAAAAATCGGCGCTCTGTTTATTCAACAATATCTCATAAACTAATATATTATTTGACAAGGGTTTCAGAGATGTCGCTAGCATAAAGATTATTTTAAATTTTAGTTCCATTTTTATCCCGATTTTGGGTCATTCTTTTTAAGTATTTGTGATTTGAAACTTGGATTGTCGTTAGATCACAAGCGTTTGTGCTTCCCGCGAGGAACACGTTAAGGAATTTCTCTATGAGGCCAGTAGACGCACAATGATCATTTCAAAAAACCGTAACCAATTTTTGAACATTTTCTTCAACTCGAAGTGTCAATGATGGTCCAGGCCTTTCATCATCTTCGTATACGTGGCAGAAATGAAAAATGTATGTCAAGAAATAATGGTGTCGAGATATATTATCTTTGCCTATCCCAATAAGGACACGGCATGATGATATGATAATAAATTATTGGACCAATTTGTAAAGCAGATCCTGTGGTACTGCGATGGTAATTGAGTTAATAATTTCAGAAGGGAATTCCACTCAACCTTACATTGGTTCATATTTGGACCGATTGGTTACTTCGATCTAGCGCGTCAAAGGATAGTTGAGAAGGTAATATTAAAAAAAGAACATGTCCACCAAATCAGAATGTTGGGAATCGCAAAAAACTGTTAACATTAAAAATATATGACATAATAATTCATTGTCAAAATATCTGAAATCCTTAAAATCGCTTAAGGTGACTTGGTTTATTGTTTAAAACCGAATCATAATAATTAAATAGTTATTCTAGTTCAAAATATGAACATGATCCTCTTTGAGTGAACAATTCTACTTGAATCTTTTTTGATTGAACAGGTCTGTGACATAATGTTTTTTGTTCGATTTCAAAAAAGTTATACAAAAAATAATCACTAAATAATTGGGTAGAGTAATTTATTTAAATTTTAATCGAATAAAATAAGTAAAGTGTTACAGTATAAGAAGAAATATAACTATAAAACTATAAATATATGTATCATAAGTAGATAAAACTGTATAATGACATTATACGGAACGTACGATTTACAACTGACAGTTGCTGGTGAACTGGTATGAAGTTATACACAATCGGAAAGCTATGATTGGTCAATTCGGACATGATCTTTTTTGATTGGTTTGAAGCCTGGACAAGATTCTTTTTGAAAAAATACTAGTTTTTTTTATTATGATTTTAAAATTATTTATGTGCTTTTTTTCATTAAAATGAAAATGTTAAACGGCTCCGTACCATCGATAAGAAAAAAATCTGCTTTATCAACTCATTTTTTGTATCCGATGTACATGATATTTTTTTTGTTAAATCCTCAGTTTTGCTGCATTCGAGGCTTTCTGTGAAAGTACTTGTAGCCTGCTGGGTTCAAAACTCCAGGGTTTAAACCTGCCAGTTATTTTCCTTCTTCCATGATGTCAAACCTTAAGTCCGTCCGTTTCACACTTAGGTGTGTCGCCAGTTCCTTCCCTTTGGGCAGTTCTTTCTAATTCGCGCTCATGAAAAAAATAAAGTAGATTTTGATCTTCTTGTATAGATAGCGCGTTATGATTTAGCCCATTTAAATGAAATAAAATGCATAGGTCAAGAAAAAATAGACGATTGTCTAAAATAATAACAACAATGTCTACTAATGCTTTACTATGAAGTGGCTTAGTTACGCCTACAATTTTTATCCAGGTGCTCAATTCTCTATTTATAAACCGATATATAGAAAATTTGTACAACAAGGTTATTCCGCGTGCGAGTGGTGACGCTCTTAAAAGCTTAGTTAGTGAATACGATACCTGAAACAATCGAATTAATTCGCGATAGCGTAAATAAGGGCCAGGTTCATTAAACCGAAGTTTTTAAATCAACATGGGATTCGTTATTTTTTCATGTTAATATAATTTGTTTATGAACAAACAAGTTTGAAAATCTATTTTAACACTTAAAGAGTAAAAGCTATGTATACCCATTAAAAACATGGAATAGAATCATGGGTAGAATCCATAATCCTTGAAAAAAATATGTTACTGTGACCACTGTTGAACTCTCAATTATCAGGCGTTTTTGGATTCCCCATGGGTTCTATAATAAAGGGTCTTTCAAATTGAGCGGTTTTTTAAATTCTTGGATAGAACACAGATAGCGTCGCGAACTTGTCTTGGCCTTGTGACATTTGAGAAGTGTAATGCATGACATTTATAAAAATGGAGTCGTATGCAATACAATAACGTGTTCAAATAGTCTAATTATTTTATGTATTGTAATCCCCGGAAACGGTGATGTTAATTGGCCACCAAGATCATGTGATCCGACACCGTTGGACTATTTTCTCTAGGCCTACGTGAAAAGCCAGGTATATAAGAATGACCCCCAATCAATTTCTGAGCTAAAGGACGAAATTATTCGCGGTGTTTGTGAGTTAGAACCGCAATTATGCCAAAATGACATCGAAAATTTTGACAAAAGAGTGGACATCTGTGGTGCTGCAAGAGGTTGACATTTGGCGGATATTGTTTTTTTTGTTTAAATGTTATATATTATTCTTTAATGACCAATAAAAAGTTTTTTGAAATCAAATCAAATTGTGTGTTTTATTCAAGAATTAAAAAAAAACGCTCAATTGAAAGACCCTATATATGATTGAACTACACTCCAATCTACTGCGAAACACGAATTGATAAGCTAAAACAGGATAAACGATTTTTTCAAAATTTCCTCCTATAATTCAAAAGTTGAATATTCACTTGAAAATATATATTTATTCCAACTACTTTCAAGTGATATGTGACTTATCTTCAGGTGTACTCCAAGTTGACTAAATTTGAAAAGAGGACAATATCACAAATAAACTTCTATAGTTCTCGTTTAAAATCTAGTCAGTTTGTAGAATATCCTTGAAAATGAGTCGCACGTGACTTAAAACTAGTTGGGTTAAATCTATGATTACCAAAATGATAAAACAGTGTTTCATTTTTTTATTATATTTGAAAAAAAAAACATGAATTTCTTCAGTGTTAACGCTAAAACTGTAGAAATATTAACAAAAAGTTGTAAAACAGTTATATAAATGGTTGAAAAAGATTGCCACTTAGAAATAAATTCGCTTTATTGCACAGTTTACAGTTAAGTATTAACATAAATAAATGTTTATCAGTTGAGATTAAGTTTTGGTAGAATATATATGCCAAAAGAGTTTTCATAAAATTTCCACGAAACTTGACTATAATTGTTGATACAGTTATACATGTATAATATGAAAGTTGACCTGTTACAGTGGGTTCTGATAAAGTTTAGAGAAAGTTTACAAGTTAGAAAGTTAGTAATTACAAATTCATAGAAGGTGTTATAGTTTCTAAGAAAGGTAAGACAGTTTGAAATTTAACTGGAAAGGGAGAATACTTAACTAGTTTTTATTCTTTTTGACAGTTAAGATAGTTAATTTTGTAAACTGTATTATTTACAAAATAAATTAAAGTAAACAGTTTGCGGTTTTTTCCTGTTTATTTATTTATTATTCACCATGAAACATTTCTAACTTTTAGTAGTCGTCGTTGCAGTGCCTCGTAGGCGAGAATTTCCTCGCCATTTTAACGCCAATTCAGTTAGAAAGCGAAGCTGTGCCGTGGATATTTTATTCTTTAAAATAGTAAGCTGTTGCACGCCAGCAAACTCCCCGGCCACACAGCTGTATTGGATTCGATGGAACATCGAAACGAGACAATTGGAATATACCGGCATTTTAATTTATTTTATTTTATTTTGTTGGAAGAATCGATGTGGTCGAAGTCATAGATATCTTTATTCTCTCCTTTATACCTGTGTCATTCAAGGGGAATAGCACAGCGCGACGTTCGAACCGATGACCATCCGTACAAAAGTCTAGTGCGTCACCGCGCTGCCATACACCTCAATTTCTAATATTTCCAAAAGAAAACCGAAAAAAGTATGTAAAAAGAATAAACCAGTTATTTCGCAGATTCAGCGATAAATAGTACTCGGCGGTAAGTAATACACATCGGGCTTAAGAAAGAAACTATCGCTTTGTGGAGCGTCGTCTCTGTCGCACGATGCGCTAACAGTCCGTGAGACAGAGATGACGTTCTACAAAGCGACAGTCTCTTTCTTAAGCCCGATGTGTATTACTCACTGCCGGGTTCTATACTTCACTAGCAGGATCTGTGATAAAGTGGTCTTATTCTTTTATGAAACATTCACATTCTGCATTCATATATTTACACAAACTGAAATATCATCTTATATTATATGAAATTGCAATCATAATCTCAATAATAACATCAACATCACTTTTAACAACTCCTCATTCCAAGTTTCTCCATCCCATTCACATTAGTAACATAATTGAATCATTGCCTACTTAAGACATATTGTCAGACATGCTGAAACATTCACATTTCGCATTCATATACTCGTATTTACACAAACTTGAATCTCATCTTATATTATGTAACATTGCAATCATAATCTCAATAATAACATCAACATCACGTTTAACAACTCCTCATTCCAAGTTTCTCCATCCCATTCACATAAGTAACATAATTGAACATAGCCTACTTAAGACATATTGTCAGACATGCTGAAACATTCACATTCCGCATTCATATATTTACAAAAACTTGAATCTCATCTTATATTATATGAAATTGCAATCATAATCTCAATAATAACATCAACATCACGTTTAACAACTATTCATCCCAAGTTCTACATTCACATCAGTAATTGAATCATATCCTAACATACTTAAGACATGTTGTCAGAAAGAGTAATGAATGTCTGAAGAAACTGGTGATCACGGAGGTAATTGAGAAAAACAAACAAGACGAGGTGAGGAATCAAATATTGGTTTTAACGAGATCCTCTTTAAACATTGCATTTATCTTGTCCGTGGACCGGGAGAAATGGTGCACCATGTTCTGGACATATAATACAACCACGATACTTATAAAATATTTATCGAAAATTACGGTAGAATGCCGTCAAAATGAAACATTTTTATATAGCAATACAAATTTCTTCATCCAATTTTGTGATTCCCAAATAAACTGCAGCGAAATAAGTCTTTGCTCGAGTGAGTATCGTGCAGTGAAGAGTTGCCGAGAAGGTTTGAATTCACCTGCTGTCGCGAAATAAATATGCAGCAAGGCGATGCATTTTGTGTTGGCTTTCACATGTGTTGCTGAAATTCCCTGAAAAAAGTACGAGGATCATTCCAAATATCTATATCAAATGCTCTGAGATACCTTGAAATCTTCAGAAAATTTTTCTTCAGTATTTTGGTTTAACCTTTCCTTCCCTGTGTTGGGTATCTTCTACACATTGCTTCTTTTTTTTTTTTTTTTTTTTTTTATTTATTAAACAAGTAAATTATTATGCAAACATTTGTTGAGGCTATACCTATGTACAAATTTATTACTTAACTAATCTTAATTATATGTTATAATTTATGAACTTATTTAATCTTATTTTCCTACATATCATTTTATTTTATTTATTCAATCTTAATATATGAGATCTTAGAAATAATTAACACCTACATACTACTTATAACTAGATAACAATTCTTACACTAATTATTCAGCAAAAACAAGTCCACTCGTTCAGGCTACTTGTATTCCATCACATTCACTCAGACCTTGGTCGTCCCAGCTAATACTGAAGGTGGACTAGTCAGGCAACAGATAATGCTTCGGGAGCTTGTGCTTATAACGGAAGGGTAGGTCGGATTTACTCTCGTAAGCCCCCAGGGCAGCGACTAAGGGATTTCTGTGATTTTGTTGGCTTTTATAGAACTTCACGGTCCAAGCGAGAATGTGGTGTTGTAGGGTTTCTTCTCGCTGTTCAGCGTGAAGTCGGGTAAGATTTGTTCTGGGATGGGTGTTAAAAGATATCTTGAATGCCTTGTTCTGCACTCTCTGGAGTTTCAGGTGATCCGTGTTGCTCACACTACCCCAAACGGGTGCAGCATAGGTCAAGATAGGACGAATAAGGGTTTTATAGAGGAGGAGCTTATTTTTGGGTGAAAGGAAGCTGCGTCGATGAAATATCGAACTGATAGCCCCTATGCCCTTGTGACCCTTCTGTCTGATGGTATTCAAATGGGTTTTCCACGTCAGTC
The DNA here is from genome assembly GCA_949825065.1 of Odontocerum albicorne. Classification (NCBI taxonomy): domain Eukaryota; kingdom Metazoa; phylum Arthropoda; class Insecta; order Trichoptera; family Odontoceridae; genus Odontocerum; species Odontocerum albicorne. Next base: position 41,005,851 of record OX463850.1, on the reverse strand, counting down.
GCCGGTCAAGGTGCAGGCCGAGGTATTTAACCACGTCCTGCCACTCAACCAGGCAACCACCGATGAATAAGGGCATCGATGGCACTCTTTCCTTGATTTTTCGGGAGAACATGATGGCCTCAGTTTTGGCGTCATTGATTTTGAGCCTCCAGTCCTGGTAGTATTTCTCAAGGATCTCAAGAGCAATCTGAAGACGGCGACCAGCTCGATCCACCTTGAGTGACGATGCGTAGCATGCCGCATCGTCAGCAAAGAGTGCGAGTTTACAGTTTGGGGGAGTAGGAATGTCGTGTGTGTAAATGTTAAATAGACATGGTCCAAGTATACTGCCTTGGGGGACACCCATAGGGATGGGCCTGGCGGATGACGTAGAATGATGAGTGGTGACTGTGAAACTTCTATTGGAAAGGTAGGATTGAAGTAGTTTCACGAGATAGAGTGGAGTGCCAGTGAGGAGAAGTTTGTGAAGAAGGCCATCATGCCAGACAGTATCAAAAGCCTTCTCAAGGTCCAGCAGTACCATGCCAGTACTTTTGTTCCTATTGAAGCCCATCGACACGTCTTCCACGACACGGGTAAGTTGCTGGACCGTGTTGTGTCTTGTTCTAAATCCAAATTGCTCATGAGGGAATGTATTATTGGATTCGTGATGGAACACTAGCCTTGAGGCAACCACTCTCTCAAGGATCTTGCCAAGACCTGGAAGAAGGCTGATGGGCCTGTAGCTAGTTGGATTTTCGGTAGGTTTATTTGGCTTGTGGATAGGAACAATGTTGGCTACTTTCCAAATACTCGGAAAATACCCATTAAGGAGTGAGGCATTTATTATTTTAGTAAGAAAAATCCTCGCTTTGAGTGGTAACTGTTTAAGAAGGCTATTGTGTATATTGTCGGGACCGGGTGCTTTTCGTGTTTTAAGTCTGTCAAGGATACGACCAATTTCGGACGGGGTGCAAAGTTGCACCTCGTTTTGGTTGGTCGGGGAGTAAGCAAAGCTGGTGAGAGTGTCCTCGACAGCTTTATTGACATCAACATTTCCAAGGTCGGAAGTGATTGAGTACGTATTCTCATAAGCGTCCGCCAAGGCATTAGCCTTGTCACTGCCAGAAACAGCCAACCCTGAGGCTGTGCGCAGAGGTGGTATGCTTTGAGACGAGCACTTGATACCCTTGACGACTCGCCAGAGAGTACCGTTACCCGGTTCTAGAGCTGCCAATTTTCTCTGCCATAGCTGGTTTTTAAGTAGGCGGATTTCTTTTTTGATTTCATCTTGGAGGACGTTTAGAAGTGTTTTGTCACGTTTGTCTAGTGTACGTCTGTAGGTCTGTCTTTGTTTGTTTTTTAGAGATATAAGGAGTTTGATATGAGGAGTAAGAGTTGTTTTGTATGGAGTGACAATTTTGAGGGGAACATTTTCATCACGGGCATTATGGATGAAGGTGGAGATGGTATCTATCGCGGTATCAATGTCCTGTGGGCTCACCAGAGTTTCTGGTGATAGGCAGAGCTGGTTGTGGAGGTAGGCTTTGTAACCCTTCCAGTCAGCATTGGCGTAGTCGTACTGCTCCCTGAGGCTAGCAATCGGCCTCACTCCCAATGTGAAGTAGACTGGGAGGTGGTCTGACGAGAGAGCTTCTAGAGCAGTCAAGCCAGAGATGTTAGGGTAGTTTTTGACTACGGCAATGTCCAGTGTAGAAGGGCTACGGGGGTTGGTGAAACAGGTATGTTGATTTGGATAGAGTATTTGACAGTTGTGGTTTTCCATATAATTGTACAGCGTCGTTCCGTTCGGGTTAGCTCTCAAGCAGTTCCAGTAACGGTGCTTGGCATTGAAGTCCCCGGCCATGAACACATTGCTTCTAATAACCATCAATATCTCTATAAATATAATAAATACAAGGTTAAAATTTTAGGTATTCCTCCATAATATATTTACGCATTGATTTAAAAAATAATATTAATAATAATCAGAATTTATCGACTACATCGAGGTGTTTTGTAAAGATCGAAAACAAATTCGCATTTAAACGCTGCGAGTGCCTCGTCTTGACGATAGGTGAATAGTATGCGGGAAGCGCGACACTATATTCGCATCTCACTCTTGCATACTAGACTGAATTGCGAGGAGCTGAACTGTCTCAACGTCGCCAGGAAAGGCGTATGCGCCGGGGTATGCGACTGATGTTCCGCGCCACTAGTTGCCTCTAGGCTCGCAAATAGGTTAGACGTACGCCCGTTCCGTGAGCGTTTTTTAATGTTTTCAGATGGTTTTTAGCAAATAAATCTCAATTATTATAATTTTTAACTTCAATTATAATTAATTAAGGGGATTATCTATGAATGTTCTTATTTTTCCGATTTAAAATCGCTAATTTTTGATTGCGTACTCACTACCCAACACCGTAACACGCGTATTATTTTTATCACCGTAAGGGAAGGGTTACAAACTTCGTATATTTACAATATATATCGCTGAGCTTGGAATCAACTGGCCTTCAAAATGATTTTTTAATCAAAAGAAGCATATTTAGTAGTTAGATTTCAACCCTTATTTTTTTAACAAAAAAAGGAATGTTCCTTATTATAATAAATTATATTTAGTTTTCAGGATGACATATTTCTGATTGGTTTTAAAGAACACATTTTAGGCGATTATTATTGATACGGGAAACGAGGAGGATGAACAAGGAGCGAGGAATTGGAGTCCTGGGTCCCGGGGTGGACACTGACGAGGGTTTTTTGAATAAAGAGACCGATAACAACGAGACAATTTTCAACATGGTCGACAAGATTTAAGAGCGCCTTTAGATTTCAATTTTTTTTATATTTTTCTTACAAAAACATTTTTCAATAAATACACATATAAAGGGTCTTTCACATTGAGCGATTTTTAATTATTGGATAAAACACAGATGGCGTCGTGAACTTGCCTGAGTCTAGTGACATTTGAGAAGTGTAATGTATGATATTTATAAAAATGGAGTCGTATACATTACAACAACGCGTTCAAATCGTTGAATTATTTTATGTATTGTAATCTCCGGAAGTTAGTAGTATGAACCGACTGGAAGCATTCGAAATGTGGATGCACCGGAGAATGCTACGGATACCCTGGACGGATATGGTCAGTAACACAAGGGTTCTTCAAAGAGCCAAAGTTGATAGAGAGTTGCTGACTTATATTAAAATCCGAAAGGTTTCCTACTTGGGTCATGTACTTACAGGAGCAAATTATAAATTACTGCACCTGATCATCCAAGGCAAAATAGAAGGCCGAAGAGATGTCAAAGGCAAATCTCCTGGCTCCGCAATATACGTGATTGGACTGGCATAAGGAGCGTTGGAGATCTTTTTCGGGCTGCCGGGGACAAAGATGTCTACTCTCGAGTGATATTCAACGTTGGGGGGATCTTACATGATACTGGGAAAAATAAGAATCTATAGAAACGGTGATGTTAATTGACCACTAAGATCATATGATCTGACACCGTTGGATTATTTTCTCTGGGGTTACGTGAAAAATTAGGTCTATACGAATGACCGCCAATCAATTCCTGAGCTGAATGATGAAATTATTCGCGTTATTGGTGAGTTAGAACCGCAATTATGCCAAAATGTCATCGAAAATTTTGACAAAAGAATGGACAACTGTGGAGCTGCAAAAAGTGGACATTTGGCGGATATTGATTTTTGTGTTTAAATGTCATACATTAGATTTATTTATTTATTTAACACTTTTATTGCAAATACAATCTGGCGTGCTTATTGCCAGGCAGCAATCCCTTCCAACCAACCAGACAAAAGTAAATGAAGCAAGTTACGTGGTCGCATAAATCATTCAAACGACTTTCCATCCCCACGAAATCCATAAACATATACGTGAGCACACGTCCACGAACCCCACAAAGACTGACAGCCACCCGAACATTATTTTTCATATAAAGTGAGATATCACCAATCAAAAGGAAAGGAAGGGATGGTGGAGAGGAAAGTAAAAGAAAAATCAGGAATGAAACACGTTATTTTACTGACTAGAAATTAAGAGGTTTTTCAGTCGCTTCTTAAAGCATGCCAAGGATGGAGCGAGTCTTATATTGGTTTGAAACTGATTCCAGAGTCTCACTGTATAGACAGTTAAGGACGACGTAAAGAAAGAGGAGCGGTGAACTGAAAAGGCCAATAAACAATTTCTGTTTGAGCGTAGCGCTAATCCATGATTGGAAAGACATTATACTTCAATGACCAATAAAAAGTGTTTTAAAATCAAAGCAAATTGTGTGTTTTATTTAAGAATTAAAAAATTTGAATAAAAAAACCCGCTCAATTTGAAAAACGTTTAATGCTCAAGATACGTGTTTTTCTGTTCTGTTCGCTTACATATTTTTTTGTTTCGATGTGTTCAAGTTATTGGGTTTTCACAATTTCGCTGTTGATTTAAATTTTTGTTATATGATACGTATTAAGGTTTGTTTATTTGTTGATTTTTTTCCATTTCATTGCGCTTTTGATTTTTGTTATTAAAGAAAACTGTGACTCCTTTAAGTATCTTGGGTCACTCATCCATAGCGATGGAGGATGTGCAGCAGATGTAACACACAGAATTAGTGTGGGATGGATAAAGTTTAGATCAATGACGGGAGTTCTATGTGATCCGAAAATGCCAGTAAAGTTAAAAGGAAAAGTATACCAAACGATTGTCAGACCCGCACTCCTCTATGGCTCCGAATGCTGGACGATGTATACCTCTTACTCTAGGCAACTAGAAACTGCTGAAATGCGCATGCTAAGATGGTCAGCAGGTGTGCCCCTAAGAGACAAAACAAGAAGCTCACGCATTCGTGGAAGCCTGGGTGTTACAGACATCCACAGCAAGATGGAGAAGAGGCGATTGAGATGGTATAGGCACGTTGGACGCAGAGCACCCGATCACATTGTGAACCAGGCAATCTCCATGAATCTTCCTCGAATAACAACCAGAGGAAAACCAAAGAATTCATGGGTGGTGCAAAAAGATAACCTGATGCAGAGGCACGGCCTGGGGGACGTAGTCCGGGACAGAAGAGCATACAACCTGAGGACGAGGAGAGCTGACTCCAACAGTCTTCGCAGACAATGAGTTGGGATGGAGCCAGGGGAAGAAAGAAAACTGTAAAAAAACATGTTTGTCAAGAAGACATAACCACCTAATATTAAAGTTGCCATATTATATAATATACAAGCAAGTATTAAAGTTGCCATATTATATAATGTACAAGAAAGTATTAAAATATTGTAGATAAAATTAATCAACATCTTCAGCAATGCATTCCTCATTTTAATTTATCATAAACCTCATGTGTTTCACAGTCTTATAATAAATTTATCAAGCTATTTAAATAATTTAATTCCACTGATGTCAAATAGAGACACGGTAGGGTAAAGAACTTCTAGGACAAACTACATGAACTCTCCATTCTGCTATCAGAGATTCAATTCGCAGGGGAGAAAAGTCTCTGCTTGATATCACTTTCTGGCCTTATTTTATGTGAATTTATGCATTGGCGCTTAGTACCTGCCTTGCATAAATTCTCAAGAGGTTTCGGTATGATGTTCACAAAGCGGATATTATTTATTCATCTCATAAATGAGCATAGAGAAGACAAATACAGTTATTTCAACATTTAGAAAAATTACATATTATGTCGCAGGACATAAATTCGCGGATTTACATTGTCTAATTAATTATTTATCGTAATCATTTCTGTCACTATAAACATTTCCCTTCCTGTGCTAAAAAAAATCCACGCGTTCCGGTGCTGTGTGTTCAATACATATCAATACACATGTAAAAATGAGCGATTTAAAATCGAAAAAATAAGAATATTCATAGCCAATCACTTAAAATAATTAAATTTGAAGTCAAAAGTGATAGTAATTGAAATTTTATTGCTGAAAACATGAAAAAAAACATCGGCCAACGTACACAACACGGGCGATAAGACCACCTCAAATGGATGCTCGAAAGCTACTGAAGCGAGCGAATTGAGATTCTATTTTTTGCGTTCCCATATACCGAAGAAGAGTGAGATTGGGACGTCAATAGCGTCGCTTCCTCCCCCATAGCGGTTTTTTAGAATGAATATACCTATGTCACACACTGGCACACGTTTGATTGTATTGGTGAATTTATTCCCGATTTTCCCAAAATATCTCTGATGTGGCCGATAAGTGCTAATTATTATTAATATTATTTTTTTCATTCAATGCGTAAATGTATTACGGAGGAATACCTAAAATCTGAAGCCATTATTTATTATATTTATAGAGATATTAAAGTTTTTAGAAGTAATGTGTACTAGTTACACATCACAGGGAAGGAAGGGTTAAAAATGGTCTCCTCAAGATATGTGAAAATGATTTATTTATGGTATCTATAATTCAACGGCCTGGTGATCAATAGGTGAAAAACCAAAATTGTAATAATACACTGCAGTAACAAATTACCACCAAATAGTGTGAATCATGGTCAAGAAGTGGCTACCAACTTTATTTACTTAAACTCCAGTATTACCAACAACGGAATATGCGAGACTGAGTTGAAAAGAAGAATGAAATGGCAAAAAATGCGATGTCAAATCTGGAAGAGATATGTAAGAACAGAACTATCTCCGTCATGACAAAAGATGGAGGATGCGAGGCTGAGGTGAAAAGAACGAAATGGCAAAAAATGCAATGTCAAATCTGGAAAAGATACGTAAGAACAAATCTAACTCCATCATGACACAAGATGGAGGATGCGAGGCTGAGATGAAAAGAAGAATGAAAAGGCAAAAAATGCGATGTCAAATCTGGAAAAGATATGTAAGAACAAAACTATCTCAATCATGACAAAATATGGAGGATGCGAGGCTGAGGTGAAAAGAAGAATGAAATGGCAAAAAAAAGCGATGTCAAATCTGGAAAAGATACGTAAGAACAAAATTAACTCCATCATGACACAAGATGGAGGATGTGAGGCTAAGGTGAAAAGAAGAATGAAATGGCAAAAAATGCTATGTCAAATCTGGAAAAGATATGTAAGGACAGAACTATCTCCATCATGACAAAAATGCGCCAAGTTAAGTCTTTCGTTTTCGCAATATTCATGTATGGCGTGGGGACTTGGGTTCTCTTTTTTTTAACCTGACGAGTTTATTGCCATGTGGCAATTTTTTCCAATCAACCATAAATATGTTTTTATAGGCCCCAAGTGTTAACCAGACTGGAATCCCATTTAAAAAAGCTTTCAGGTTCCAGCGGGGATCGAATCCGCAACCTTCGGATCGGCAGACAAGTGTCTTACCACCAGGCCACGGAGGTCGTCATGAAATAGAATGAAATATCAAAAATAGGTTCTGTGAGCAAGTGAGAGACTTTGTCTAGATGTTTTTGAAATATGGTGCTGGAGAAGTACGAGTGTGTTACGAATTCTATGGACGACAAACGAGTTCGCCTTTAGTAATTCATAAAAATATAACATAATATTGGTGACATGAAACCTCCTTATCTTAGAGTGGTGCATAGACACATGAGTTGAGAGTATTTATTTCTCCAGCGTACAACATTCTTTTGTTGAGCATGCTACGTAAAACGTAAGTAAAAAAAATAACATTTACATAAAAGGAAAAAATAAGTAAAATAAAAAACTTATTTAATATTTTTGTGTTCACCACAGGTTTAATTCAGGTTCACAATTAGTTTTGAAGACCACCGTCTTCTTCGTCAGGTGAATATAAACTAAGTTGCTAAAATATATTCTGTACAAGTAATAACCTAATATAAAAGAGGTGACGTAGGGGAATAAAAAGTGAGGAGAGATGTAATACAATGGTGAATGGGGCGGGGAAAAAATATGTGAAAGTGAATGTGAATCTTTAAGACAGGGGGGGATTTTAAATTAGAAACATGTTAAGCAGAGGGCTATTATGAAAATTGGTTTGGTTATTGATGATATTTAGACTTAATTTTAAAGATTTTTTAATCTCGAAAATTTCCAAATTGTCAAGATGCAATCCCCCTCGGTTTATATGTAAAATCCTCAAACCACGATTAATATCGAACGAATGGTTGTTTTCAATTAGGTGATTAGCAAACTCTGAAAAATTATTGTTGTTCAGGCATCTTAAATGTTCCTTTTATGTAAAAAATGGCACCACAAAGTGAAATTATAGTCTTTGCGAAGATTTAAGAAAAAATAACATTTATTTAACTAACGTTTTGCGTCGTATTGATTCAATACAAAAATGTCAAGGGAGAAAATAAAGTATTTAATTGTTGTTCCTTTAATTATGGATTTCCTTAAAAAATCTGTATAAATTATTAAAACAAATATCTTCCAGTTTGTTTGTCTGGATTATTTTTTATTTATTCATATTTTTAAGCTAAATGCGTCATTGATAAATTATTAATTTACACATCTTGAGATTTTCCCGTACGATTCATCACCAAGATGAAACAAAGAAACCATACAAGCAATTTTTCAACAAGTTCTTACGCATTAAATTTCCAAAGATATTTTTCTCAATAAGAAGTAACTTTCTTCGTCTGGAAACCCGATGCGGTATTCTTAGGGGACCGCAATCCATGAGAAATAAGGCCTTTGTGTTGGGTAAATAAAAAATTTAAGAAAATTGCTTTCTCGAAAACCGAAAAAGTTTAAGGATTCTCGGTATACAGTTATTTTAGTTTTTATATAAAATCATTGCTGAATTAATTTTCTTCTTGAATTCTTCTTTTTCATTATATGCTCAATGCTGAGCGTTGCAGTACTCTGCTATGTCTCAAACTTGGTGTGCTGTTTTCTATGATCCTCCCAGTCTTGTGCTATGTTGAATGCAGCGCTTTAAAAGATAATGTTAACTCCTTTATTTGGTTTGTCTATTTCATACACCTTCTTGCTTGCCTTCCCTTAACAGGTCCCTTGATCGCCAGCTTCTCTAGACTTCTTTCTGGTAACATATTCAAAGTACGTTAGAACTCTTTCCTGCATGTTGTCGAAAATCTTTCGGTTATCTCTAATTCTTGGATGATAGAGGAATTGGTTTGATTTGGAATCTGTGGGATAGCGGTGTCTATCTGCCTTCAAAACCGTACTTGTAAACTTACATATATTATGATCTTTCTTTCTTGTGCTATAGAAAATACTAGGAACTTAAAAGCAGATGGATTTCGGTTCTTTTGAATTACAGGTAAGGTAAAAACAATAATCTCTTTAGATGATTCCTTAAGAATCGTGGCCGTGATTTCTTCATTTGTCCATATTCCCAATTTTGCTGAAAATAATTCTCCACCACTCTCTTTTATTTAGGCCCTTCGGAATGCTGTTATCTGGACCCCGATGCGTTTTTAACTTGATCAGTCCATCGGATTTTTAGTCTACCTCTGATCATCGTCGCTTCACACTGTACCCTTTAGTATAAGTTTTATATTCTCCTCTCTTCTGCGTATTTTATGATCAAATAATTGGAGTACTTGTCGTAAATAAATTGTGGACAGTCTGTCCTAAATTCTAAGTTATTGGATGATGGATACATTGGTAAACAGGGCCGTTCCAGGTATCCTCAAACCATCATCATCCTGTCATATAGCTCATGACTGAGAATTATGACTTCCACATTAGCTCTTGAAGACTCTACTCCACCCATCTCTGCTCTAGTTTAAGGCGTCTTGTTGCGTCCCCTCACTTATTTCAATACATAAGGGCTCTTCCTCTTGTACGTCGTCTTTCCACGCTTTTAGTGACCAAATGCGTCTCCAAACTGTCTTCAAAGAATTATAAGGTCCATTGTACACATACTATTGATACATTCAGAATATAGCGTTATTGCGACAGGAGTTTGAGTACTTGGGCTTGCAAGAGGAATGACTTGTGGAAGAGGTTTGTGTGAGCTCTTAAGTGTGGTGTTTTTTTGTTTTATATTTATATTTTTATATATTTTTGTTTTTATTTTTATGATTATGTGCCGTATATTGTGGGATGAATATTTTTGGTATATCTGGAGTGATGTACGGTGAGAGGTTTGATTTCATGTTATGTATAACATACTCGTACATGTGTAATTGAGTGTCACTGTTTGTCAGGTTGACAAGAATGTGCAACGGGGTTTTATAAAATCAAAAATCGGAAAGAAGTATCGATTTATTTTTTCATACTATATGCCCTCAGTGAGATACAGGTGAAATCCTAGTTTACTGGGGACACGACAAATGAAAGGCAACAAACCCAGATCCATTAAAATTGTGTATCCAAATTAAATTACCTGTTGTTTTTTCGCAAATTATATATATTTCTTGTCATGTGATAAATAAATTTAAACAATTAATAAATAAAAATATTTAATTTTTTCTCATTACTGTCTTCTGTACTCAGATTTCTGTAGCATATAAGAATATGGGCCAACTCAAAAAATATTTCAGTCCTTTTTTTGCTATTGAAATGTTTCGATCATTCCATGCACATTCGTTGTGGTTTGGCCATCAGATTATTTACCATCATAGTTATCTTATTTTGATTTCTTGTTAATAATTAAAGATAAACATAAAAAGTTTAATATTGAAAACGTATTCATCGCAACAATAAATCCAAATTGTTTTTGTGTAAATCCAATATTTTTCTCGAACGAATTAATAAATTGAGTCAAAAACGACAAACGATCTTTAAAACATAATTGCTGTGAATATTGAATAACCCTTTGTTGCCGAAATGAGTCCTTAAGGATATTTGAAATGGATTCTTCAGTCAGATGTTTTTATTCTTGTATTCATTGTTTTGAAAGTTATCCAGTTTCTTAACAATGTTGTGAGATAAATTGTTACTTACGAGTATATAGAATTTCGCTTTCTGGTTTTTAGTTATTTGAAATTGCTTAAGAAAGGTTTCACGGAATACTATAGAGTATAGACTGACAGTTCTCAACCAGTTATTTGAACACTGGTCGAACTCGAGAGATGACTTATGGTAACACTGGTCTAACTCGAGAGATAGCTTATGGTAACACTGGTCTAACTCGAGAGATGACTTATGGTAACACTGGTCTAACTCGAGAGATGACTTATGGTAACACTGGTCTAGCTCGAGAGATGACTAATGGTAACACTGGTCTAACTCGAGAGATGGCTTATGGTAACACTGGTCTAACTCGAGAGATGACTTATGGTAACACTAGTCTAACTCGAGAGATGACTTATGGTAACACTGGTCTAACTCGAGATATGACTTATGGTAACACTGGTCTAGCTCGAGAGATGACTTATGGTAACACTGGTCTAACTCGAGAGATGACTTATGGTAACACTGGTCTAGCTCGAGAGATGACTTATGGTAACACTGGTCTAGCTCGAGAGATGACTTATGGTAACACTGGTCTAGCTCGAGAGATGACTTATGGTAACACTGGTCTAACTCGAGAGATGACTTATGGTAACACTGGTCTAGCTCGAGAGATGACTTATGGTAACACTGGTCTAGCTCGAGAGATGACTTATGGTAACACTGGTCTAGCTCGAGAGATGACTTATGGTAACACTGGTCTAACTCGAGATATGACTTATGGTAATACTGGTCTAGCTCGAGAGATGACTTATGGTAACACTGGTCTAGCTCGAGAGATGACTTATGGTAACACTGGTCTAACTCGAGAGATGACTTATGGTAACACTGGTCTAACTCGAGAGATGACTGATGGTACGTGAATAATTCCTGCAATATATGGTATAATTTTTATAACTATCTTAAAGGGGTGCTAATTTATGGAAAGATTCATACATTTTCAGTGTCATTTTAAAATAATAATAACTTTTTTTCAGTTTTTAAGGGAATACAGAAAACACGTATAAAAACCATATTAATACATTCATAAGATATAAATACAAACAGAGCAGTGACATTAACAAATTTTACACATACGAGTATATGCAGGGTGTCGCAAAAAAATGTATCCACAATTTTAATGATTATAAAGTATGTATTTATTAGCATTACCTTTTGATATTGGCAAACACTCTTGATATCCTCTCAACTGTCTGGATATGTCTAGCGTAACCACGATAGGTGCCTTCTACAAATTCCGCGTCTGTCCTCAATTTTAGCAGTCAATATTAATTTCTTGAAGTGGTATTTTTCACCTCTCACTACGTTATATTATTTAGATAGGAAATATTTCGACATTTTATGGTATTTAAGAGTTCTCGTTCCACACCTGTTTGACGCAGCACCTCTGTGCTTGAGATACGGTGAAAGCATGAACTTCTGAGCGTTCCCCAAGGAAACCACATTTCAAATGTCCTTAATCTATTTAGCATTTTGATCTTCATAGTTTATGTTTCGACATCATAAAGTAAAATATACCATATCTAACATTGAACCATGCATTGCCGAAGTTTTTGATTCAAGTTATCATTGTAGAAAACTGATCTCATCTTGAAAAATCCTCCATGTGCCCTTTTAATGCGGCGTCTAACTTCTCTATCTGATCTTGATTGAAAGCCATAAAATTATTTCATTTCCATCTACCTTGTTTTTATAGGTAAATAAAATATTTACGGGTTATATCTGCAAATATTTGGCACAAACAATAAGTTGTAAAGTTAGACAAGAGAACCGAGATATCTTTTAGACAACTTTTGGCATCTTTTAATGGCAATTGACAAGATGAAATTTAACATTAAGTTGTGTTTAGTTTGAAAAAGATAAAGTTGATGGCTTTTAACCGATTTCAGATTTCCATTTTGCTGAAATACTTTTTCAAGTTGGTTAAAATATATAAATTTAAGGAAAATGGATAGTAAAGAGCGCCGTTTGAGTGTTAAAATAATGAAGCCCTTGACTTTTTAACGTCTGTCGGAGTAAATAGTCTTATGTTAGTACATTTATTCTACGTCTGAATGACTCGGGTTCAATTTATTTGGTTTTTTAGAAAAAAAAAGTCTCTTGAGTAAATTACACAGACTATACATAACATCAGCTAGAACAGTGAAATTTTCATAAAATATTTAATTAAAAAAAAACACTTAGAGCTGAAGTAATCAAAAACTCCATATTAACATAATCTAGATATAAATAAAAAATACAGAAATATTTTAAGATGTTGTTCATAGTCAAGGCATTAATGTTGTGGAGGTTTAAAGACATTGTAATTTATTTTTATCAAACACTGTTTATTCCACTTTTTTGTGATGGTATAACCCTACCGGTTTCAAGACCTCATCTTCAGGGGAGCACAAACAAGACTAAATTTTGTTCGAACTGGTACCGATATACACGCTTCAATGGTTGGGGGCTGAGGAGTGAGGGATGCATGGGACGATTTCGGCTAAGAGCGGAGAGATTTTTGGGATATAACTGTTCACCAGATAGATGTTCGGATCGATGTACTGACTTAGAAATTTCTAGGGCACCTAATCTGTCCAATTTATTTCCGTTACTACTGATATGTAAGAATTTGGCATCATCGATAGTGTATATCGGTACCAGTTCGAACAGCATTTAGTCTGGTTCGTGCTCCCCTGAAGATGAGGTGAAAGCCTTGAAACCGGTAGGGTTATACCGTTACAAAAAGTGGAATAAACAGTGTTTGATAAAAATAAATAACAATATTTTAAGATATTAAAAACATTTTAGAGTAACCTGAGTGCATCGCTCACCATCAGCTTGAATAATTTAAGAGTAACCTGAGTGCATCGCTCACCATCAGCTTGAATAATTTTAGAGTAACCTGAGTGTATCGCTCACCATCAGCTTGAATAATTTAAGAGTAACCTGAGTGCATCGCTCACCATCAGCTTGAATAATTTTAGAGTAACCTGAGTGCATCGCTCACCATCAGCTTGAATAATTTAAGAGTAACCTGAGTGCATCGCTCACCATCAGCTTGAATAATTTAAGAGTAGCCTGAGTGCATCACTCACCATCAGCTTGAATAATTTAAGAGTAACCTGAGTGCATCGCTCACCATCAGCTTGAATAATTTAAGAGTAACCTGAGTGCATCACTCACCATCAGCTTGAATAATTTAAGAGTAACCTGAGTGCATCGCTCACCATCAGCTTGAATAATTTTAGAGTAACCTGAGTGCATCACTCACCATCAGCTTGAATAATTTAAGAGTAACCTGAGTGCATCGCTCACCATCAGCTTGAATAATTTAAGAGTAACCTGAGTGCATCGCTCACCATCAGCTTGAATAATTTAAGAGTAACCTGAGTGCATCACTCACCATCAGCTTGAATAATTTAAGAGTAACCTGAGTGCATCGCTCACCATCAGCTTGAATAATTTTAGAGTAACCTGAGTGCATCACTCACCATCAGCTTGAATAATTTAAGAGTAACCTGAGTGCATCGCTCACCATCAGCTTGAATAATTTAAGAGTAACCTGAGTGCATCGCTCACCATCAGCTTGAATAATTTGTAACAAAACACTTATTTAATTCTCTTTTAAATGCAATTATTGAAATCCCTAATATGTCAAAATTAACGAATTGCTTATTGAACGCAGAGCAACTCTTATTGATTAACTAATTAACTACATAATTTGTATTCGCTCAGTGTACATTGTATTGGATTACATATATGTTGCATATATTACAAAATGGCGCGTTTATGACAATATCTTCCAACCAATCAGTAATATTTTAAAGAGGCCTTCAGTGAAAACCAGACTGGAATCCTTATTGAAAAAAATCATGGGTTTCAACGAAATTCGAACCCGCAACCTCCGGGCTAGGAGACAAGCGTCTTACCAACTAAGCCAAGGAGTCATATTCATCAGATATAATAATAATTCGGATTTTTTCACTGCCTCGGTTAATTAGCAATCCTGCAAATGTGACGCTTTTTAGATTTATTGTGTTTAGTTAATTTTTTTTATTATGTTTTAAAATTCTATAACATAATCGTGACATTAGCATCCCCTTCTTGGCGTAGTTGACAAAACACTTCTCTTCAATTCGGACGTAGTAGGTTCGACTCCCATTGGTATCTAGATTTTTCAAAAAGGGCTCAAGTCTGGTTTTCACTTTATTTATTTAATACTTCATTGTTTGCATAATCTAGTAAGCTTATTGTCAAGCTGCAATCTATTTCAATCAACTAGATAAAAGAAAATAAAGAAAGTTACTTTGTCGCAAAAAAAAATTGAAAGATTATTGATATTTATGAAATTTATGGATATTAATATATGAAAATAAAAGTGAGATATCACCAATCAAAGGGAAATGAAAGGATGGTGGAGAGAAAAGAAAAATCAGGAATGAAACACGGTATATTACTGATTCGAAATTAAGAGTTTTTTCAGTTGCATCTTTCTGTTTGGTTGGAAGAGATTGTCAGGTGACATTAACCCGTTAGATGGTGAGGAGTTTGATTTCGCGTGAGGTATACATGTGTAATTGAGTGTTACTATTTGTCAGGTTGATGAGAATGTGCAACGGGGTTTTAAATAATCAAAAATCGGAAAGAAGTATAGAGTTATTTTTTCATGCTATATGTCCTCACTGAGATACAGGCAAACGCCTGGTTTACTGGGGACACGACAAATGAAAGACAACAAACCCAGATCCATTAAAATTATATGTCCAAGTTAAATTACCTGTTGTTTTTTTCACAAATGATGTATATTTCTTGTCATGTGTAAAATAAATATAATAAATAAATGTAATATTATACAATACTACACATCTTGATCGTTTATATTTTTGCCGCGTTCATAATTCTAACCAGACATTCTCTCCTATATTTTAAGACATCTTCCCTTTGGAATTTTAATTATTTTGGCCGTGCCCCGCTTTCTAAGCTTTTTCAAAACTTTTCTCATCTTCTTAACTATTCGAACAGTTTCTTCATTAATATTTCATCATGTGTTCATTATTTATTTCCATTATTTTGGCTGTACATAGTTTATCTGGCGAGTCTATTGGTATACAGCAATTTTTTATAACTAACCATCTCATGTCATAATTCTTTCTACGTCACCCCCTTAGTATACTTTCTTAGGAATATTTTCTAATTTCTTTTTAGTACGCTTTAAAATTTTACTCGTAAAATCTCTGCTCTTTCCGATTCTGGACTATGCGGATGTATGTTACTTGGATGTTACAGAGGAACAGCTGGACAAATTACAGCGTCTTCAAAATGTTTGTCTAAGATTCATTTTCAACCTACGTAAGTACGATCATATAACTTCATACCAAAAGGCGTTGAACTGGTTGAATGTTAGAAATAGACACCAAATTCACTTACTGTCTCTATTGTAAAATATCCTTAACTGTGGCGCCGCCCCCTCTTATCTCGCCGAGAATTTTCAGCGTCTTTCCAATCATGGATTAGCGCTACGCTTAAACAGAGATTGTTTATTGGCCTTTCCAGTTCACCGCTCTTCTTTCTTTACGTCCTTTACTGTCCATGCAGTGAGACTCTGGAATCAGTTACCAACCAATATAAGACGATCTCCGTCCTTGGCATGCTTTAAGAAGCGACTGAAAAACCTCTTAGTTTCTAGTCAGTAAAATAACATGTTTCATTCCTGATTTTTCTTTTCCTTTCCTCTCCACCATCCCTTCCTATCCTTTTGATTGATGATATCTCACTTTATATGACAAAGAATGTTCGGGTGATTGTCCGTCTTTGTGGGGTTCGTGGGCCATGTGATCACGTATATGTTTATGGATTTCGTGGGGATGGATAGTCATTTGAATGATTTATGCGACCACGTAACTTGCTTCATTTACTTTTGTCTGGTTGGTTTGAAGAGATTGCCGCTTGGCAATAATCCCGCCAAATTGTATTTGCTAAATAAATAAATAAATAAAATATCAAAATTTATGATTCGGACATATTGTAGAGTCTACATAACCGAGCCTATGGGATAAGACACACTGAGGTAGTACGTAACTCGTGCTTCTTCTAAGTACGTGTTGGTAACACTACCACATGTGAAGAGAAAACATAATTCTCACACATACTTGACGCGTGCGAGTGTTGTTATCTGAGGAACTATTTTATTAGACTGGGTTCCTTTTTTTAGAGCACCATGGAGAATTGAACACGAAACCTCCGGATGGAAATCAAGCATCTTACCAGCTTCTTCATGGAGGTCCTCATTATTATTTTCTTGTATTTTCATTTCTTATGCTGTCATACACTGTTTCACCTTTTATTCTACGCGAGAATTCACAATACTACAGTATATTTTAAATTTGATTCAATTTGAATAGAAATATTAACTAATGAATATGATAAAAACCAACTCATTTAATAAAGAATCACATAAATAGGAAAGATCTGTAACAAAGTTTTCTTATTTCTTAATAATATAATAAATATCATTTCTGTGAAACACTTAGCTCCTCCTAAATACTTAAACGCTTATTTGAAATATTTATATCATTACATATAATATAACATTATCACATACTCGTATATAATCATAGAGGTCTTTAGCCTGGTTGGGAAGGTACCTTTTTCCAGCCCGGAGGTTACGCGATCGAATCCCACCGGTATTAAGAGCTTTTAAATTTCCTTTTGAGAACATATTTTTAAAGGTAAAACTAAACTTTAAAAATGTGCAAAAAAAAATTATTTTTTCAAATTTCGAGAGTAGAATACACCCTTAAAACATCCATTTTACACATCTATTAATTTCTAACGTCTTCATTCCGCCTTTTTTCCTGAATTACTATTTTATTTTCATTCTTCTTAACACATAAGTCGTTTTTCTACAGCTTCGGCTACTTTTAATCTCTTCTTTAGAACACCCTTGAGGAGAGTTTGCTCTCTAAACGGTGTTATATAAATTGTCTTTTTTATTATTATTCTTATTTCTGCATTCACGTTTCACTCCCACACGTAATGACGACTGTCGTGCCCTAGATGATTAGATTCTTGTCATAAGGATTTTTTCTTAATAAAGGTTATGTCTGTTACAAAATAATGACAAATTATTAAAGTACGTACAAACTCATGTATGTAAGAGGTACCTACAAGAAGTTTTCAATTGAAATTTTCCAAGAAACAGAAGTTTAGGAAAAGTTATACCCAAATAACTAACATAGCTTGGTAATCAAGTTACTGTCTTTGGTTCTAGTTCAAGTTTACATTTGTGTAAACCAGCATATACTCAATGTAAACGCACAAGTCCCTTAACCCTTTATTCGAGAATAAGGGATGGAGACTATTCGTCGGATTGAATCATAAAGCTTCTAACTGCGTTCAATATTTAATTACGTAATAAATAAAAAATGTAATAGTAAAAATAAAATGAATTGCATTGCGTCTGCTGCTATCTTAAAAACGGATCAAATTTTAAAATGAAATAATCGTTTCTTAAATGGTGAATTTGATTAAAACGATAGTTAGTAGCCGACTAGTTCCGAGACTAGGTGAGAGAGAAGTTCTGTTATCTGGGCAGTATGATAATGTATGGTGGGAGAGTTGAAAGTGACATTGAAAGAAGAATAGCAACGGGACACAAGATAAACTGAGCATTTAATATAATATACAACAACCGCGTTACATCAAATTATCATATTGTCTCTCAGCCTTCAGTTCCGAAGTGTGATCATTTGGCTGATTTGAAATATAAAATACATCTAACTATTCCATCTTCCTTTTTCCTCTTCCTCCACAGCTTCCTCACATAATCAATATGTTACATGCCGTGCGTTATGACTTGAGTTGATTTTATTTGTATTTTCGTATTCTATTTGTTTCCCTTATTACTTATATTTCTAATTTATCGGTTTATTTTGAAACATTATTCTTTTTTATTGAATCGTATTATACGAGTTATTAGATAGTAAGTTTCTGAATAAAATTAGATAGTTAGTTTTTTAATACAATTAGATAGTAATTTTATGAATAAAATTAGACAGTTAGTTTTTTAATAAAATTAGATAGTAAGTTTTTGAATAAAATTAGATAGTAAGTTTCTGAATAAAATTAGATAGTTAGTTTTTGAATAAAATTAGATAGTAAGTTTTTGAATAAAATTAGATAGTAAGTTTCTGAATAAAATTAGATAGTAAGTTTCTGAATAAAATTAGATAGTTAGTTTTTGAATAAAATTAGATAGTAAGTTTTTGAATAAAATTAGATAGTTAGTTTTTGAATAAAATTAGATAGTAAGTTTTTGAATAAAATTAGATAGTAAGTTTCTGAATAAAATTAGATAGTAAGTTTCTGAATAAAATAAGATAGTTAGTTTTTGAATAAAATTAGATAGTTAGTTTTTGAATAAAATTAGATAGTAAGTTTCTGAATAAAATTAGATATTAAGTTTCTGAATAAAATTATATAGTAAGTTTTTAAATAAAATAAGAAAGTAAGTTTTTGAAAAAAATAAGATAGTAAGTTTCTGAATAAAATTAGATAATAAGTTTTTGAATGAAATTAGTTAGAAAGTTTTTGAATAAAATTAGATAGTAGGTTTTTGAATATAATTAGATAGTAAATTTCTGAATAAAATTAGATAGAAAATTTCAGAAAAAAAGATAGTAAAATACACTTCACATATATGGTGAGGATAACTATACTTTCTGGAAGTGATTATATAAAAAAAATACCATTTATAATTTCTTTTTCCACTACATTTTGTAAACTAATGTTGATAGTGTTGTAACAGAATTAATTTCAAAATAACTATATATTAAATATAATATTTGAACACGATCTCATCTAGAAGGAAGACATTAAGTACGAAGGATGTGTGAAACAGCAGCAAGGATAAAATCTAAGTCCATAGAAGAGATTTGTGTTCAATATAATTGTACATTTGTGAGTTTTTAAATCATTTATTGGCGTCGAGAAGGGGTAAGCTGGTACACTGTACGTTAAAATGTTGAGCATATGTGTGGAGGCTGTGAGGGGTTCGTTAATATCAAATGGTAGAAAAGTCAAAAACAATGCTTTGTCATATTTCTATTTACATCAGTACGATTTCCACCCATTGTTCTATCTTTTAAGTTTTTTTTTAGGCATATTGGAAAACTACCTTCTAAACGTGAGGGTCGTTAAGTTACTGACAAGAGCAACGTCTAATCGAAATATGCTGGTAAAGATGTGGTTTTATGTTTCTAACGACTATGTTATTCGAGGTAAATAAATATTTATTTAGACTATCAATAGTTAGAATTAATTTACTAAATGCTTTTTGTTTGTTTTGTGGGCTGTCTCTTTTTAATAGGGCCTCAGATATTGACAGCTTCAATATTTCGTAAAATGTTTTTAAATAAATTTAATTGAGTTTTTTGAGTAATGGGAATTAGTGGCTTCGGCTGAAAAATGATTTCTTGTTAACATTTATTTCTTATTGTTGTGTATATTTTTCTTTAGGCTTTGTATGTAATGGAGTTTAATATGTAATGTAAGCTTGATAAAATATTCTATGTAAATAAATTAAACTTAGACGGCGTTAAGCTAAGAATAAGAATGACGATAAATATATCATTTTAAAGAAAATATAAACAAGCACATTTCGTCGCACTGCGTCCTTTGTGAGGCAAGCGAAAAGAGAGAGATATATATTCGCATTTTAATATTCAACCACTAACTTCCCCTCCCTCATATTCATGTATCTTGTCATGTTAAAAGTAATATTATTCATTAATTCTATATTAATTCCAAACCAACTCAGAGTGTACTCTCGATCTTGCTGAAAACATAAACTTAACCACTTCATTTCGAATTCATTTCATATTTTTTCGTACATTGACACTCCACAAATTTCCTTATATACATACATTTCTTCAGCATTAATACTTTATTTTATCCTTCTGCCAATTCCAACTTTGAAGTATACTAAAAAACATTTGATTTTGTAAAAAACGACTGCTGAAATCGGAATTATGCGGTTTACATTTTACGTTGATGTTTTGTTACCCCTCTTTGTACAAAGAAACGTACATAGTGCAGAAACGGAACCACGGATTTATAGGGGTCGTTCGCAGTCAACTCGCAAATAAAACTATTTTAAGCCTATCTATAAAGCCTGCACGCCCCCTGCGAGACGTAGGAGGGGGTGCGAAATGGTGAGTCATTTTGGATTTTTTAGCGGAAAATTGACTCAATGTAAAGGGTTTTAAATGTCGCAGTAAACTACTGCAGTACATTATTCAATGAAAAAATATATAATTTTTTTTATCTAATTTAAAAAAATATATAGTATTATAACATATACGAGCACAATGGTGTAATAGTAGCTATTTTGATGTACTAAA
The DNA here is from genome assembly GCA_949825065.1 of Odontocerum albicorne. Lineage (NCBI taxonomy): Eukaryota > Metazoa > Arthropoda > Insecta > Trichoptera > Odontoceridae > Odontocerum > Odontocerum albicorne. Next base: position 40,984,623 of record OX463850.1, on the reverse strand, counting down.
ATTAAGCCTGGACATAAAAGACCGAAAAGAGCTGAATAAATGCACCATAAATGTGCACTTTGTGAGTATTGGTAATATAATGTATTAGGTGTTACGGTTAAAAGGTCGAAAATAATAGAATCAAATAATATAGACCTAAAACTGAGAATACTCCTCATCAAAACCTATGTATGGAGTATCTTGATGTACGGCTGCGAGACATGGTGCCTATCCGAAAGAGATAGACGGAGACTAGAGGCTTTTGAGATGTGGTCCTATAGAAGACTATTAGGAATTTCCTGGAGAGACCACATCACGAATGAAGAGGTTCTCCAACGAATCGAAGGAGGAAGGCACCTGCTCAGGATCTTGTCCGAAAGGCGTGCAAGATGGATCGGTCATATAATACGACAAGAGGGCCTTTTGCATGCCATAATGGAGGGTATGACCGAGGGGACAAACTCTAGGGGACGCCCACGCCGAGAGTACCTGGAGGACCTGTTGGTGGACGTGCGCTGCTCAACATATACAGATTTAAAAAGAGCCGCACAGGACAGGGAGGAATGGAGGAGAAGAGTTGAAATTGCTGCAAACCAGTCTTAGGACTGCAACCACAGAGAGAGAGTTGTTACGAGTAACATAAGTTGTATCCTTTTTTTTCCAAATTTAAAAATGAGCACCGAGGGTTTTTCCTTCAATAATGACGTTGAATTGCGGACATGGTTGGACGAATTCCTCGAGTCAAGACCGGATGGTTTTTATCGCACAGGCATTGAAAACTTGTAGAACGTTGGCAAGAAGTTGAAAATAATGAAGGAAAATACATTATTGACTAATTTGTTGTAAAATAATGAAGGAGAATATATTATTGACTAATTTGTTGTAATTTTTTTTTGTTGTGCCCTCTTGTTCTCTTCATTTGGAGAAAAAAAATGGACACAACGTATGTTAACACCCAATGTAATAGAGTAAGTTATAAATTGATGAGGTAAAACAATGTCTAAGAAGCGGATGTTATAAGAAGAATTATGAAAGGCACCTTGAGAAGGTTTGGAGTCCTCGATAGAATGTTTTTAAAATTATTATTATAACACTTTCGTTTTATATAAAACAACCTAGTGGACTTACTACGACGCAGCAATCTCTTCAAACCAACCAGAAAGATGTAAAATCTTATTTTTATTAATGATATCTTATTTTTATTAATGATTTAGGTAGAGTTATAAAAAAATCCACATTTCTTCTATTTGCTGATGACCTCAAAATCTTTAAAAAAAATCGTTCTTATACCGACTGCTTAGACCTACAGTCAGATCTCAACAACGTTTGTGAGTGGAGCCACAATAATAAATTATATTTCAATGCATCAATGATGTCATATTATCGCTCACACGTCTTGAAATTTCATAGATATACACTAGAATCTACACCTATACCCCGCACAGATAATATTAAAGATCTGGGTGTCTTGTTCCACAGCAATCTCACGTTTGGTCCTCATATAGAAGTTATGTGCAACTCAGCTTATAAAACTCTAGGATTTGTGATGAGAATCTCTAAGTCGTTTGAAAACCAATTGGTGCTCAAAACGTTGTTTAATTCATTGATCCGTAGTAAACTAGAAAGCAATGCTTGCATTTGGAGCCCAGTGGGGGCGCAGAACTCGCTCATGGTGGAGAAAGTACAAAAAAAATATCTACGATACCTCTATACTATATGAGAGAGTTCGGTGTCTATCCATGGCTTTATCCTACTCAGTTCCTGCTGGGCATGCTCGGGTATAACTCCTTGAGCGTAAGAAGAGATGTGCGTCTCCTGGTATACGTTGTCAAACTCGTTTGAGGAGTTGTGAGCTGTCCAGCATTACTACAAAGATTAGCGTTAAATGTTCCTAAAAAATTACACTAGACTGCGCCGGCAAGAACTGTTCTCAATAACATACGCAAGAACGAGTCTTCCAGCCGCTACGCCTGTTGGAAGGGCCTTAACTCTTCTGAACGGGACTGCTTCGGATATTGACATATTTCATATCACATTACCAAAAGCACAAGAAAATTTTCTTCTTAGATTGAGCGCGTTAGAAGGCACTCATCAACATACCTAAATAATTGTGAATATATATGTGTAATATGTTTGTGTGTATTTACTCGTTTGTATGCATATGCATTATTTTTTATTTTATATAATTTTTTAACTTATTTTTTTCCCCTCTATGTAATTTTTCTTCTTTTTTGATGTTTTGTATTTTCAAAGTAATTGGGCTAAGCCTGTTTTGAAAAAATAAATAAATAAATAAAAGGTCTTACGTGAAAACTTGAGGAAAATATATTTTTTTAAATCTGGGTTCCAATGGGATTTGAGCCCACAACCTCTAGATCGGAAGACAGGCGTCTTACCAACTAGATAACGGAGGTCGTCATATATGTTATATAAGACTTACAAAACAAGTTACATTTATAAGACTAACAAATAAATGTTTGGAATGAACGAACGAGAAAAAGGTAAACCGAGGAAAGCATGCAAGGATAAACTCGTAACTAACGAAATTTTGAAAAAAAAAAAATAATGAGAGAAAGGTAAGTAGATGACAAAATATGATGTTTGACAATATGTATGAGTGTGGATGAGTCAAAGTCTGGATAGAAAGCTGTGAAAATCTGTCTTCTCTACCTACCCTAAAATGGATATGGTGTGTTGATACGAGTATGTAACATACATATGCTGGAATCAAATTTATTTTGATTTAGTGGTTAGCAGTTTTTAATTAATTTTGTTTGTATCTCTTTCTTCTTCATTTTCTTCCTCTTGGTTTAGGTCATATGACCTGTTTGTGGCGGTGGGCTGTCCTGGAAGGATGACGTCCAGTTGTCCTTCCACCTTTTCGGTGGCCTTCATGGTAATCTCTTGCTGTTAGGGTTTTCAGTCTTAGCGATTCTTGTCAGTCTTATATCCTCCACGCGGTCCACACGATCCCTCCAGAAGCGCCTTTTGCTTCTTCCCCACCTCACTATGTCTTCAACACCACAGACATACCTTATCGTCTCATTTCTGATCCGATCTCTAAGAGTTCTGCCTGCGATGGAGCGTAGGGTTCTCATTTCTGCCACTCTGAGAAGGTTTTTTGTCCTGTTGGTATCGGCTCTCACTTCTATCCCGTATGTCATGATGGGGCGGACGCATGTCATATATTACCTTACCTTACTTTCGGTCAACATGTCTTTGTTTCTCTATATAGTGTCCCGCAGGCAGCCAGCTAAAATGTGTACTAATATTGTTAACAAATAATCGTTACGTAGACTGCGACAGAGAATTTATGATAACATTTAGTGAGATTTAAAGCATCTGAAAGTGAAGAGAGACTGCGGAGAAGACGAATGACCAATCGGTTTGGTTAAAAATCATCCTGGAGGCTAAGTAAGGTCAAGCGATAAGTAATACGTCAAGCGATAAGTAATACACATCGGGCTTAAGAATGACATTTTTTTTACACTTTCAGCCATAATCGGCTAACTTCGGCTTAGTAGAGCGTCGTCTCACCGAGCGACCACACCCTTGAACGCTTGGCCACGACTAACAAATCGCGACGGAACAAGTGTATGAATGGCAGTCTCTTTCTTAAGCCCGATGTGTATTACTTACCACTGGGTACTGTACATAAAAAACGTACCAGCACGCCATCTCCCGGTCGAAGTATGCAGAGAAGAGGGAGCGTTAGTATCACGACACACATATCTCGCCGTCTTATATATCCTGACCTTACTTTCGGTTAGCGTGTGTTTGTTTGTTTCCATATAGTATCCCGCAGGCATCCAGCCAAAGCTGTCACTTTATTAGTTTGTGCTCGTACTTCACTATATAGGTCACTGTTGCTGGAGATCTCTACAGGTGTAGAGATCTCCAGCAACAGTGATAATCTAGATTCACGTACCTAGGTAGGTACGTGAATCGCATGACTTGCTCGATGGGTACGTTATCGATGATCAGTTTGCATCTGAGTGGCTCTTTTGATATTGTTAAACACTTTGTTTTATTGTATATCTTTCAATACACTTTTTTACTAAATTGATTAATGTGAACAGTACATAATATAACAGACTTTTTTAACATTCGCGGATGGGTGGAATAATTTTAATTAAGTTTAATTAAATTACGTTTAAGTATTTTTTTCATCAACACAACAATAAAACTGGATTAGACAACAAATTTTACAAGTTTGACGCAAGCTTTTCATAGAGAGAAACTCAAAAATATTGTCAAGACTCTGATGAACAAAAACACAATTTTCTAACTAATTTAAACAATTATTATTGTAATACAAGAAAGAAAAAATGAAAGACGAGTTATCCATTTTTATCAATACCCCAACTGGTATAGCCAGGGCAAGTCCCTTCCTATTTAATATAACGGGGAAATGAAAGATAAATATAATTAGTTATGCCGAGTGATACAACCCTAATTCCAGAATCAAAAGATAACCCTAAAAGGATGCGTTATAAATTTCATCTCATATCAATGGCCGATCTCTGTGGCCAATTGGCAAGACACGTGTTTACCAAGTCAGGGGTTGTGGGTTTGATTTCCGTATATACACATCTTCTCCCTGGCTCCATCCCAACTTATTGTCTGCGAAGACTGTTGGGTTCGGCTCTCTTCGTCCTCAGGTTGTATGCTCTTCTGTCCCGGACTACGTCGCCTAGGCCGTGCCTCTGCATCAGGTCATCTTTTTGCACCACCCATGAATTATTTGGTCTTCCTCTGGTTGTTATTCGAGGAAGATCCATGGAGATTGCCTGGTTCACAATGTGATCGGGTGTTCTGCGTCCAACGTGCCCGTACCATATCAATCGCCTTTCCTCCATTTTGCTGTTGATGTATGTAACACCTAGGCTTCCACGAATGCATGAGTTTTTTATTTTGTCTCTTAGGGACACAACAGCTGACCATCTTAGCATGCACATTTCAGCAGTTTCTAGTTGCCTAGAGTAAGAGTTATACATCGTCCAGCATTCGGAGTTATAGAGGAGTGCGGGTCTGACAATCGGTTGGTATACTTTTCCTTTTAACTTTACTGGCATTTTCGGATCACATAGAACTCCCGTCATTGATCTAAACTTCATCCATTCCACACTAATTCTATGTGTTACATCTGCTGCACATCCTCCACTGCTATGGATGAGTGACCCAAGATACTTAAATGAGTCACAATTTGGTAATGTTTCTCCATCCATTTGCATTACGGGAGTGACAGCATTTGTGTTCTCGAATGGTAGGTACAGATACTCTGTTTTCTTTCTGCTCAGTCTCAATCCATTGTCCTCCAAGATTCTTCCCCACCTTTCCAGACTATTTCCGTATATACCCATATTTAAAAAAAAGGCTTTTAGTCTGGTTCTTACTTAAGGGTTGTTTAATTACGTTTCTGATTGGTTGAAATAAAATATGGTAATAAATAAAAAAAGTTTAAAACAATCATTCACGTTCAGGCGTTACTGTAGCTGCCAGATGTGATTTGTACTTCTCTGTTAGAATTTTTCATTTCAATTCTGATTTGAAAGTTTTTTTTTAACCTGGCGAGTTTATTGCCATGTTATTGCCATGTGACAATCTCTTCCAACCAACCAAAAAAATGTGTTTATAGCCCCTAAGTGTTAACCAGACTAGAATCCTATTAAACTGGGTTCCAGCGGGGATCGAACCCGTAACCTCCGGATTGGCAGACAAGTGTCTTACTACAAGGTTCCTGGCTATATAGGAATTCCAAAAGTTTTGTACATTATATTTATAGTTTATTTATTGATTGGTTTTCGTCAATAATATGTTTTTCGTAATTTTAACATGTTTACTTGGTTATTGTAAAAGTTAACATGTTTACTTGGTTATTGTAAAAGTTAACATGTTTACTTGGTTATTGTTAAAGTTAACATGTTTACTTGGTTATTGTAAAAGTTATATTATTGTTGCGTAAGATAAAGTTACTTGTTAATTTTTATTTTAGGTTCAAGTTGATTTTTTAAAGTTATATTAAATTTTTTTTTATTGCAGTGACTCTTCTTATAGAGCCTAAACCAGACGGATAATGATTTATTTAATAAAAATAGAATTCATAATATGTTTTCAGGTTGCATTTCGTATGGCTTAAAGTGTTAAGGAGGTATTCTAATCTAGAAATTCGAAAAAATCGTTTTTTTTTGCGTATTCTTAAAGTTTCAACCTTTAAAATATGTTCTCAAAAGCAAATTAAAAAAAATATCAATATTTACGAAGTTATAGCTATAAATGAGGCAGCAATTACGCCGCACCGGAATTACTCTGACAATAATCTCAAAACTTTAAACGCGTTTTTCTCGAAACTACTTTTTTGACCTGGTCGACATAAAATCTCAAGTTCTATCCAACCGATTGCTTTCAAATTTGGTATAAAACTTTAATAAATGTTTTTATATCGTTCCTACTTAAGAAAATACAAAACGATTTTTTTACTATTTTTAAAACATTAAAAAAAGGGTACAAAAATATATTTTTTTTTCAGACATCCGCCATTTTACGATTTTTTTTCTTTGGTTCTGTAGCGATGGTCGTTATCAATGTAGCATGTGTCCTATAAGGACGTGCTGATGATTTTGATATCGACATCGCTATATTCGTTTTAGTCGATTCTGCGTTCCTTCTCGTTCAGGGTCATCAATGTAGCGAAGTGCTTATCTTGATACGTCGTGATGATCTTGATTTGTATTTATTTTAAATATAAATACTCAGGAATGCGGATGCAAGCGAAAGTGAGCAGCGGGCAATTAATAACAAGTCTTGACAGTTGAATGAACAATAATAATATTTATTTCTCGGCGCGTGGGTAATTTATACAAATGAGTGAACCAGTTCGCGATACATATTCTGTCTTACTCTAGCGCGTGCATTGCCGGGTAGATATTTATTTTCTGGAGACAGACAAATACTATTTGTGAGTAAACATTGTTGACGTTTTAGTATGTGACAATTTGTACATAGTTCATCGGTCATTGGCCCTGTATGTTTACAATTTTAACAATAAATTATGTTTAACAATTCACTTATTTATTTTGACATTTATTTATTTATTTAGGTAGGTATCCTACAGTACCAACAATAACGACATAATTTTTCATCAAGAAACTGTGTATGATTTTTGTTTCAAATTATGGTTTCAATCATGTCCACCAGCTAACCCATTTTTTTACGACAAGATGTAACAGCTGATAACATCTTGAATTATCAATCTTTTTTTGCAAATTTTTGAGAATCCTGACTGCAACGGATTAAACAATTCAAATTGATTAAGATGTGAGTCAATTTGTATATGAACATTTTTTTCAACAACTTTAGATAATGTGGGCAGAATAGATATGGATCTAAAATCTTTATATGACGTGGGTGAGCCAATTTTCGGAACCATAAATCATTTCAAAAGAACCAATGAAATATAAACTAGTCATTGACAGTTCTACAGAACAAGTAATAAAGTTGACATATATTGGCGTTGACATAAACATGAAGCTCAAATGGTATTCAGTAAAACTGCATTTTATCGGAAAATTTTGTGGATGTACTACAGAAAATCAAGCATTTAAAGTGAATCACGGATATATAAAACCTGTGTCCATCCCCGTAATAACATGCACAATAAAGAGGAGAGCTGATACCATAAGAATTATGGCCTTTTAATAACATCCGATATTAAAATCCTGGGGCGAAAAACAAATCGCAAGATATTATAGAAACATAAAAAAAAAACACCGATTTCGACCTTAAAAAACTAAATTGTTTTAGCAATTTATGAAAAATTACTTTTCTATTCAAGCATACCACGTCTTATCCACATTGATTTAATAAATAAATAAAATAAATATCAGGTTTATTGACAGCAACATAGTATGTACAAGATCACACCTGAATAACACTTCTAAAACACATGTATTGCAGACAATACATCAGACACAGAAGCTATCAAAAGGTCTGGGCTCATCTAATAGCATCCCCTCGGCCAAAATACACCCCACCAATATAGGGCAAACCCAGCCACGGGGACACCAGATGTTTTTCAGCCCACACCCTTTATCCCGCACACACATTTTTCTATCATTCGTACTTCTCGTTTTACCTTTTTTCAAACTCTGGTCCACATTATCCAGCCACCGTTTCCTCGGTTCAACTCTTTCACGCACACTGTTAACTGACTTAGTATTTTTTCTTACAAAGCTCCATTCTTTAACTCACCTAAAACATACTTATAACTTATTTCTGACGTCTTGATTTCGCTTTCTTTCATACATTGAAAAACCACAAGTGTTCTTAGTGCACGCATGTCCACAGCATTAATCTTATTCTCACCCTTCTTCTGCTAAGTCCAAGTTTCCCCTCCATACATCATCATACATTTTTTCTTAGTGTTCGCATTTCCACAGAATTAACCATACTTTGATTCTCTGCCAAATCCAAATTTCACTTTCAAACTTTAAAGTGGGTGTAGTACCCGGCGGTAATTAATACAAATCGGACTTAAGACAGAGACTGTCGGCCATAATCGGCTTACTTCGGATTTGTAGAGCGTCGTCTCTGTCATTCATACACGTGTTCCATCGCGATTTGCCAGTCGTTGTCAAGCGTTCTAGGGTGCATCGTCAGAGACGACGATCTACAAAGCCGAAGATAGCCGATTATGTCCGACAGTCTCTTTCTTAAGCCCGGTGTGTATTACTTACCGCCGGGTACTGTACCAACACTATTAACATAAATGCTGTTAATTTTGCTATTTTTAATATAGCGGGATTATATTTGATATTGTTTGCTAATTATTTTATCATTTATTCTCTTCATAGGTCCACACTATCTCAACGCTTCTATTTTTATCTTAATTCAACATCCATTATGTATGTGCATTAATTTATGGTTTCTTTATTCCTTATTTTTTCATAAACTAACAACCCATAAATGTTCCTTAGTGGTTGTATATCCACATTTTTAAGTTACCATTTATCCTTTTGTCAAGCCCGAACTTAACTCTCATCCATCAATCTTCTTCTTCCTGGCACTGTCCCAACTCATTGCCTATGTTGGGGTCGGCTCTTCTCGTTCTTAGGCTGTATATTCTTCGGTTATTGGTGTTCATTTAGACCGTTTATCTGCAGGATTTTGGACCATTGAATCATCCAGGAGTTCTTCGGTCTTCCTCTGGACGGCTGTCGAGGAAGATCCACAGACATTGTCTGATTTACCGTATGGTCTGGTGGTCTCCGTCTTATGTGCCCGTACCATCTCAGCTGTTGCTCTTCCCGCTTACTATCTATGTCAGTGACCTCCAGGCTACCACAAATGCGTGAGTACTCTCATACGTCAATGTAAGGACCAATACACTATTGTTTAGTATAATTTTTGCAACTTAGTAAAAATATTGCATTGACGTTTTCTTTTTTACATTTAAAAAAGATAAATTTATTCAGTTCATACGAGAGATAAACTTAAGAATAAGGATAAATAAGTAAATAAATTAAAAGCATTACTTACCCCTCATTTCCCCCAAATCCTTGGCCACCACTCCAATAAACTTATGTGCTACGGTGAGAATTGATATCAATCCGAAAAAGCAATTCAACTTCATGGTTTTCTTTGTAACGCAATAAACACTGTACAATTGAATTTTCATTAAAAAAAATAATAATTTTAGAAAAAACAAAAATAAAAAAAAAGACCCTGAAATTTTACAATGTGTGTTTCATTTTGTTTAAATAGTCATATTAATGTCAGTTGTGTGAGATCAGACCTGTGTCCCCCCATAATGACATACAGTATAGAGTCCAGAGCCGATACTGTCAAACCAAAAATCTCCTTCGAACCAGCGAAATGAAGGTACTCAGGAGTATCGCTGGCAAAACCCTTCGTGATAAAGTACGAAACACAGAAATCCGAAGGATGTGCGAAGTTGAAGATATTGTCAGATAGGGACGACAGAGAAGAAGGTTCTGGAACGAACATGTATCCAGAATGGCGGAACCAAGAGCCGTAAGAATGGCCAGGGACAGTATCCCCCAAGCAAGACGACCTACCAAAAGATGGAAAGACAGCTGGCAGTCGACGTCACAAGAAGCGAAACAATGATGCAGGACCATAACAGGTCAACAGGCCTAAAATAAGAAGAAGAATCTCGGTTGGTCCAGTTTGAGATAGAAGAAGAACATTTCAAAGGATTTATTTGCACTTCACATAAAGAACTGGAATGATGAAACCAGCTATGGAAAATCTTGCAAAGATATGGACTAACTGACTCAGAAGAACCAAAGTCAATCTGGCTAAGTGTCTTAAACTCTCTTTAGTAACATATGGAGGAGACACATGGACGATGAGAAAGAAATAAACAAACATGGTACCTATATGTCTTCGAGATGGGGTGTTGGAAGCAGATGCTCCATATCCCATGGAATGCAAGGCGTACCAACGTCTCTATTATCTAAGAAAAGGAGATTATTGAAAAATAATCCTAACGTGCTTTAGAAAGGGTGACGAAAGCTGGAAAAGTTGGAGATCAAGAGAAAGGTGTCCTAGGAGAAAGATGGATCAAATATAGAAGTCAACATAACGTTCTTTATCGGGAGAGGTGTAGAAAGGTAGTGTTCGAGTTTAAAACATTGCAGACGCCACGACGCTTAGCATTGATTACGCGGCGAAGGAGACTAAGGAACAAGGGAATGGGCTGTTCTATGGAAGGGTTGTTGAACATGAATTCTGGTAGATGTCAAGACTGAAACGATTTATTTCTGGAAGATATCAAGACAAAAACCAAAATTTTTTCAAAGATTTTTACGACTGTACTTAATTTGTTTAAAGATTTTTACGACTGCTTCCACTAGTTTAAAATGTTTTCCAGAGTGGTTTTCGAATTCAGTTGGCTTAGATATTGATCTATGAGACACTAAAATATATCAAGCGAAAGTTCATAATATTATTTAAGTACCAACTTTATTTATGAGAGTGAAATATGGACGTGGAAAAATAATGAAAAGAGCTGTTGAAATGTATACATGAAGTGATGATAAATGTATGACGGAATATGCAATGGACAAGGGATTGAGAAGAGCACTCTGAGATGGTTTGAACATGTGAAAAAAAGGAATGAAGAATGACTAACAACATTAATACATTTACAGTGCAAATTTGAGTGGAATGCTTTGTATAATAAGACCAAGGAAATTATGAAAAGCTGAAGGATGTGTGAAGATATAAGAAAATCTGGCGGTCAGTCCTATGCCTACCCCGACAGGGAAATGGCATGATGGTATGTATAGTATATACTCGTACATAACCAAGACAATGTTCATTCCTTTATTTGTACAATCTTGCCTTTGGAAACCGTGGTTTGAAAGGAAAGTACTGGTGGATCGATTTCTATCTGGAAATTTTGTATTGTGGTTGTTTACAAAATATCAAAGCTGAGACCTTCGGCTTCAAGAATTGTGTTTGATATTAATCATCAGATAAAAGTGTCTTATTGTCACTCAAATTTATACTTATTCATTTAGTGGTTCCATTTGACATTATTGCATTATGCTGTAGATATTAGTACGAAAGTACGATCATGTAACTTCATACCAGAAGGCATTGAACTGGTTAAATGTTAAAATAGACGCCAAATTCACATAATGTCGTTATTGTATAATATCCTTAACTGTCCCGCCCCCCCCCCCCTCTTATCTCGCCGAAATTTTCATCGTTTTTCCAATCATGGATTAGTGCTACGCTCAAACAGATATTGTCTATTGGCTTTTCCAGTTCACCGCGCCTCCTTTTTTACGTCGTCCTTTACTGTCCATGCAGTAAGACTCTGGAATCAGTTACAAACCAATATAAGGCTCGCTACGTCCTTGGCATGCTTTAAGAAACGACTGAAAAAAACTCTTAATTTCTAGTTAGTAAAATAACACGTTTCACTCCCGATTTTTCCTTTCCTCTGCACCATCCCTTCCTTTTCTTTTGATCGATGACATCTTACTTTATATGAAAAATAATGTTCGGGTGATTGTCCGTCTTTGTGGGGTTCGTGGGCATATGCTCACGTATGTGTTTATGGATAGTCATTTGAATGATTTTCATTTACTTTTGTTTGGTTGGTTGGAAGAGATTGCCGCCTGGCAATACGCCCGCCAGATTGTATTTGTAATAAAAGTGTTAAATATATATTTGAAAAGTTTGCACGGGAGACCATATTAAAAATACAAAGATAGTAATCGGAGTTTTCGGTTTGCTGGTCCTGCGACATGAAATTGTCTGACTAAGGAGATATGGGTGGCGTGCGTAGCTTTAGAAAGCACTTGAAGATATTCCTTTTCATAATTTATGATTATATTATAAATGAACACTGCATATTTACATTTAACTCTATCTCAAGCCGAATGCGTTACTACAAACTAATTGCAAAGATTTTTTTTAAGTTTGTGTTTCCTTAGTCATTTTGCTACGATTTTTCTCTTACGAAATATGTTTTTCAAACATTTGTAGATGCAGTAAAGAAATTTCTTTGCCTCAAAACTCAAGTGACCATCTTCATATCCGTTAACGCAACTTTCATGTATTAATTTTTAAATATTTTCAATCTGTCGATAAAAGTGGATTCGACTTCCGAGTTAGTGTCTTTGAGGAGAATCTGCTCTCTAAACAGCGCTATACAAGTTTGTTTTTTATTATTGTTATTAATATTATAAGAACCACTGGAGAAGTGAAGCATTTTATAAAGTTCTTTGTAAATTATGGCCATGGAAAGGTTACACTAGCATACGTCTAATCCGTGTCAGTATTGTTACCAGAGGAACTTTTTAACCGAATAAGTGTCCATTTTTTTTCAAGTACCATTAGGAATTAAACCTAAAGCCTCTGGGTCAGTGATTACCAAGTTAAGCGATCAATGGGGATTCCAAAAATTATATTAAATCCAATAAAAAATTACGACTTGACAAATCGCAAATAAAAATTTTACCTTACAATAAAAATACGCAGGTTTTTAGCAAATTAACCGAAAAAGGGGCAAGTCTGAATCCCTTTTAAGGATACAAATCGATTACAAAGAAGGTTTTCGACATTTATTCCAACGAAATATTTTATTCTACAAACATTTCTTTCTAAGGGCCCATTTGACTTAATTTGGGAAAACGGCGTAATGGCGTCATTTAAATTATTCAGCAAACTTCTCTCAAACAATACCACAAGGAAAAATATTCTTTCTTTATATTCAGAAAGGAAAAAAGCTGAAAAAAATCTGCTTTATTCTTTACAAAACTTTTGAACGCAATTGTGTAAAAATATTTTTTTTTCAGTTTGTGCGAGTAATGAAAATATGTTTAAATAAAACTATAGCATTGGAAACGATTTCTGAATATAATTGACTTCTAAGGTTTTGATAAAATTGAAAGATAAAGCAAAAAAGTGTTATAATTAAGGTGGTAGTTGAGAAACGGTGGGGTGGGCTTAAATATCTGACGTTCTCGCGGCCGTGTTTGTCCTCCTATCATGAGGGTGTATCTTGATTGGGGGATGTTATGAAAGGAGTCCAACCAGTTTAATAGCTTCTCTTTCAAATGTATTTTCTTTTCCATTGCCTTAGTATGTTATGATATATTATATATTGTAATACAATAATGTGAAATTTCAGGATATATAATACATTTACAAATTATGTTGCAATAAAAAAAAAGTTATTTATTTTTATTCAATTTAAATTTAAATTAATTTAATTTAATTTAGTTTAATTTAATTCAATTTAAATTCCAGGGATTGAGATAGTTAACTTATTTACGTCATTTCAGATTATTTATGTTCTTTGACATTTAATAGTTATAATTAGTCATTTTTATGAACCAACAATTCAACACAATTGAAAAATATCTACGATATCTCTATGCGAGTGAGTTTGGTGTCTATCTATGGCTTTATCCTACTCAGTTTCTGCTGGGCATGCTCGGGTATAACTCCTTGAGCGTAAGAAGAGATCTGCGTCTCCTGGTATACGTTGTCAGACTCGTTCGAATAGTTGTGAGCTGTACATCATTACTACAAATATTAGTGTTAAATGTTCCTAACAATTACACTATACTGCGCCGGCAAGAACTGTTCTCAACAACATACGCAAGAACGGGTCTTCCAGCTGCTATGTCTGTTGGAAGGGCCTCAACTCTTTTGAACAGGACTGCTTCGGATATTGACATATTTCATATCACATTACCAAAAACAAAAGTAAATTTTCTTTTTAGATTGGGGGCGTTAGAAAGCACTCATCAACGTATTTAAGTGACTGAAAATATGTGTGTATAATATATGTGTGTATATTATATCTAATTATAATTTATTTTTATCAAACACTGTTTATTCCACTTTTTTGTAACGGTATAACCCTACCGGTTTCAAGGCTTTCCCTTCATCTTCAGGGAAGCACAAACAAGACTAAATGCTGATCGAACTGGTACCGATATACACTATCGATGATGCCAAATTCTTACATATCAGTAGTAACGGAAATAAATTGGACAGATTAGTGGCCCTAAAAATTTCTAAGTCAGTACATCGATCCGAACATCAGGTGAACAGTTATATCTCAAAAATCTCTCCGCTCTTGGCCGAAATCGTCCCATGCCTCCCTCACCCCTCAGCCCCCAACCGTTGAAGCGTGTATATCGGTACCAGTTCGAACATAATTTTGTATTGTTTGTGCTCCCCTTAAGATGAGGTAAAAACCTTGAAACCGGTAGGGTTATACCGTTACAAAAAAGTGGAATAAACAGTGTTTGATAAAAACAAATTACAATGTCTTTAAACCTCCACAACGTTAATGCCTTAACTATAAACAACATAATTGGACTAAGCTTGTATTGGGAAAATAAATAAAAAAATAATTATTTTACCCATTTAGAGATATTTGAAAAAAAAAACGTGGCTTTGTATGGATTCGTATTGTCATTTATTACTCTTTTGTTGTATGTATAGAACCTGCTATATAAAACCTACTTGATTTATTACCAGGTGACTTTCGATAACATTTAACCCAAAATATGTTTTACAACCCTTAAGTGAAAAAAAACTGAAACCCATATTCATTACTACAAACGGGAATCAACACATCTTCCATACTGGGACATAAGGGTGTATTCCTGATTTGATTATCTTTTTCAGGAACTATTTCTTACAAATTTTCTATACTTAATATATTTTTCACTTTACTTTTTAAATAAATAGTTAAAATGTAAAACTACCCTTTTATATACGTTTAGAAGCTTTCGTGGTTCTTCGTATGAATTGTATAAAATCTCTTGGAGTGTGGTTTGACTTATGACACCGATATGATGCAGGCATATAAACCAATCCCCTGACTGGCTCTTATTTGTATCTTTTTAAAGTAATACTCAATTTAAAAGTTAGGATGAGCAAAAAATAACAAAGGATGAGAAAATGTATACACCCTACAGAGATGATACACCAAAATAATGAAAAACTCTTTCCAAGTTTTCTAGTTAACTTTAAAAAAATAATTATCCTTTTGTAAGAAAGTTAAACGCGATACCTGAAGATTGGATATAAGATATCTTTAAAGTGAAAAAAATACATAATAAACAACTTCAAGAATGCTTAAATAAAAAAAGTTTCACAGTGGTAAATTAGAATAGGAGAGAAGGGAATGTTTTTCGCAATTTTATAGTTATTCCTACCAACCAGAAGAAAGTAATGTATTTATTTTAATTTAAAACTTTATTATACAGCGTAATATAAAGTGGATTTATTACCAAAAGGTACTTTTTTTAAGTTTTGAAAGAAAGATAGGGGAACTTGCTAAGATGATGATAGTCTTGAACAGTATTTTAGTACCAGCTTTGAGATATGGAAGTGAAACGTAGACGTGGGAGAAGACTTAAAAGAACCGAATAAATGGTGTAAAAATCGCGCTCATAGAACAACACATAGTGTGAAAATTTATGATAGAATTCGGAATGAAGGGATAAGGGATGAATGTGAACTTAAGGCTGGTGTGTTGAGTAAGATGAAGAAGACCACTTTGGGATGGTTTGGTTTAATGGTAACGAACGAATGAAGAAAGACTAACGAAACAAATGCATTCCATAAATCTGAGAAGAAGGCGTAGAGGAAGACCAAGGAAAATATGGTTTGATTAAGTAAATTATATTTTGAAATAATTAAGGGGAATCGTTGGAGCTGTATGAGAAACTGTTTAGATGTGGGAGAGGCGCAATATGTGTGTCAAAATAGGCAAGTATGGCGCTTCGTACAATTTGCCTAATCCAGCAGGGAAACGGCGTTATGGTATTTATGGATGTGATGTAGGGAAAAGATAATAAAAAAAATCTTATACGGATTTAACAGGGTCATTACCAGGAGAGAGAAAGGATGATTAAGAAAAAATGTAGGAAACCAGGAAAAACACACTTCGTCACTAAAGGGAGAGGTAATGTTTTCAAATTCGGTTTTGAAGGTACGTCGACCATTGCGCGCGTCTTATAAAGGATCTTTGAGCGGTTTTTTTTTTATTCTTAGATAAAACACAGATAGCGTCGCGAGCTTGCCTGAGTCTTGACATTTGAGAAGTGTAATATATGACATTTATAAAAATGGAGTCGTATACAATACGACGCATTCAAATTGTTGAATTATTTTATGTATTGTAATCTCCGGAAACGGTGATGTTAATTGGCCACCAAGATCATATGATCTGACACCGTTGGACTATTTTCTCTGGGGTTACGTGAAAAGCCAATTGACCTCCAATCAATTCCTGAGCTGAATGACGAAATTATTCGCGTTATTGGTGAGTGAGAACCGCAATTATGCCAAAACATCATCGAAAATGTTGACAAAAGAGTGGACTTTCATGGAGCTGCAATAAGTGGACATTTGGTGGATATTGTTTTTTGTGTTTAAATGTGATACATTATATAATACTTATGTTCACGCCAGAGCGTGACGTGAAATATCGTCGTGATGTTGGGCCGCTCTGTTGTCGCTGCCAGCCCCGTCGCGCGATGTGGTGTTATTCTCGCAAGTCATTTAATATTGTTCTCACCTATTCTAAAATATGGTATTGTCGCATTGTAACGCGTTGGTGAGACGTACAAATTCGCGCCGACGAACTCTGTTGTGCACAGACCGTCATCCGGATGACACCTCAAGAGGAGAAATAACAACCAATACGCTTCATCAACGAAGAACCAGTCCAATAAATTATCAACCGCCGTGACGCTCCAAGAGTCCTGGAACATCAGCAGAGATCAGCCGATACATCCGACTCCCGTCTTCTTCAACACCCGTGAGTACCTTTTCCCTTTTTCTCATCCAATGGTGTGGCTTTCGCTTCACCAACTTAAATGACCAATGAAAAGATTTTTGAAATCAAAGAAAATTCTGTATTTTATTCAAGAATTTAAAACAAATTAATAAAAAAAAAACCGCTCAATTTGAAAGACTCTTTATTAGCCTCAAGCTGATTTCGAAAGTTTATAGCATAGACAGAAATAGGTAACGTGAAAAATGAAGAGCACTAGCCCGGAAGACCTAAACGGCAATCTCTTATACCATAGAGTGTAACACGAATTCATGATCGGAACATCGTAGCTTAACTGCTAATAAATTCTATCAATGAAATGCCTGCATTATACCTTTTGAATCTGAATTTGAGAGATGTTCCTTCGGAGAAGAGTAGATCTTTGATGTCGATTGTGTCTTTATCAAATCAATTGATGAGATCAGGTTTTATGACAAGGATTTTACTATGGTTGGTAATGCGTTATTATAACATATGTTCACGCCATAGCGTGACGCAAATTTACTATTCCACTCGTGGGCTGCTCTGTCGTCGCTCCTGGCCCTGTCACGCGCGGGCCGCTCTATTATCGCCGCCGGCCCTGCCGCGCGATCAAATATTGTTCACACCTATCTTAAATTATAGTATTGTCGCAGTATAACGGTTTTAACTCGACGAACATATTCCGGTCGTCTCGTCCACTTGTGCACGAACCACCGCCCGGGCGACACCTCAGGAGGACCAGTAACAACCAATACGCTTCATCACCAGAAGAACCAGACGAATAAATCACCAACCGCTGTGACGCTCCAAGAGTTCTGGAAGATCAGCCGATACCTCCGACTCCCGTCATCAACACCCGTGAGTACCATTCCTTTATCTCCATCTGAAAGTTTGGCTTTCGCCAAACTAACATAGCATAAGATCAACAATTATAATTCGATTTCTTTGTAGTTCGTCTTCTCTTGCTAAGTTTTCCGCGTTTTTCTTTAAAATATTTTTTCAAATATACGTGTATAATGTCAAATATACACGTGGAATAATAACCTTAAACAATGATTAATATATTAAAATCTGAAAGGTCTCCTACTTGAGTCATGTGCTTAGAGAAGCAAAGTACAAATTACTGCATCTGATCATCCAAGGCAAAATATAAGGCCTAAGAGGTATTGCCAGGAGGCAAATCTCCTGGCTCCGCAATATACGTGATTGAACTGGCATAAGGAGCGTTGGAGATCTTTTTCGGGCTGCCGGGGACAAAGATATCTACTCTAAAGTGATATTCAACGTTGGGAGGACCTGACATGACACTGAGAAGAAGAATTATTAACAGCCATCAACTTCTTTTACTTTAAATAAAACTTTATATTTTTCACTTATCAATAATTGTGAGATTGAATTCAAAGTCTGATCACTAAACGGTGATGTATAAATTATGATTTTTTATTATTTGTCATAAATATATGATATTTAGGCTTTTAAATTATTAGAAATTCGCTTTCTTCGTTGCGGTTTTTATCTCGAATGAATTCAAAACCCTAAGTGATATTCTCAGATGGTTCAGCGAGACTGATGCTTCCGTTGTGGTCTTGTGTACTCGTACATCCTGGATCCCTTCAGGAAACCAATGAATTTTTCATTTTCCACAATGAATTATTTAAAATTTACGTAATTTTAATGGAAAGTAATTAAAACAGTAAAGTACAAGTATATTGCAATGCGAAGGTAACCAAACGGCTTGTAGCGATAGGAAATCAAGTCAAAGGGGAATTTAAACATATATAATCCAATTTTAAGATATGTAATTTAAACTTATATATGTAGAGAGTTGTTGACTAATATTAAAATACCTATTTGGGTCATGTATTTAGAGGAGCAATGTAAAAATTATTGCACCTGATCATCCAAGGCAAAATAGAGGGTCGAAGAGGTGTTGGCAGGAGGCAAATCTCCTGGCTCCACAATATATGTGATTAGACTGGTACTTGTATAGGTTAGTCAAAAAGTTTTGAAAGCGGAAATGAAAATACATTTTTTTTGGGGGGAAATCTCTTTTATTGCTCAGTATAGTCTCCCATAAGATCAATACACTTGGTCCAACGATCTTCCAACTTTGTTGTCCCATCACGGAAGTGACTTTCTGGAAGGCCTGTAATTGTCTTACCAGTTTGGAGATAATCTATCAATAAAATTCCTTTTGCATCCCAAAAAACTGACGCTAACACCTTCTTGGCCGATTTCTGGACACGAACTCGCTTCGGAGCCAAAGTGCCTGGTTCACACCATTCCTTAGCCTCTTGTTTTGATTCAGGATCATGGTGGTAGACCCAAGTCTCATCCATAGTGATGAATCGTCGCAGAAAATCCTTTTTATCCTTTCGAAATTGCTCCAAATGTTGCTCAGAAAGTCGCATTCGAACGTGTTTTTGTTGCATTGTTAGCAAATGCGGCACCCATTGTGCACACAGTTTTTTGAAACCCAAAACTTCAGCCAAAATATGCCATGTTGTTCCATGTGAGATTTCTATGGTGTCAGCTATCACATCTGCAGTCGATCGATGATCTTCCAAAACCATATCCTGTATTTTCGCTATGATTTCTGGTGTTGATGCACTTTTTGGACGTCCTGAGCGTGGATCGTCTTCAACGCTTGTACGGCCACGCTTAAACTCCAAAATCCATCGGTAAACGGTTGGAAATGAAGGAAAAGACTCCTTTAATACTTTCACCATCTTTGCATGGATCTCAGTAGCCGATAAACCTTCCAAAACAAAGAATTTAATCACTGCACGATATTCGGATTTTTTCATTGTTAAAAAATACACTGACACGTCAACTTCAAATGGCTTGTAAACAAATAATGAATTGACAGATCGAAATGAAATTTTGAGTACGTTCTTATGAAAGATGAAATATTAAAATGGCGTAGAAATTTTGGTTTTTCTACTACTCCATAGATGTCGCTTTCAAAACTTTTTGACTAACTTAGTACGTGATTGGACTGGTACTTGTGTAAGGAGCGTTGGGGATCTTTTCGGACTGCCGGGGACAAAGATGCCTACTCTCAGGTGACAGTCAACGTTGGGGGGACCTGACATGACACTAGGAAGAAGAAGAATGATCGAATCAGAAAATGCCTAAATCTACTAAGGTGATAGTCCACTACAGTATTTTAATATCGTCTTTGATTCATGGGGATGAAACGTGAAAGTGGAAAAATACTGAAAAGGGTCGATTAAAATTTCTTACTGTGCTAGATTTTTCATTTATTTGTCGATCTTATGGCAGTCTACCTTGTGTCTATATCAGCCTTATGACCGTCTTGCCATATCAGTTATTTTGCTTTGGGGGCGGTTTTTATTGGATTTAAGCCAAATTGTCAAGAAAATGATATTATTACATGATATACAATATACTATTATAATAAAGAAAATGTCATTTAACTCGTATTCTTCATCCATTTATACATCAGAAATGTAATACAATGGTCCAAGGATGACGATGTGATGCAAAACTCTTTTCTGTGGTGCGTGATCGATGTTTGATACAATGTATTCATTTGAATTTGGCTCTCGTATTACATAATCCAGAAATATAATTCTTAAATCTTGATCTCTCTTACTGCATCCAAAATAAACGGGAGAAAAAAAAAGGATGGCCATATTTTAGCAATTTACATTTTTTTACAATGTTTGAATTTCTTTTCTACATATGATTTTGAAATGAAACCACAGGCGCGGTAGGGTAAATTGGCCTGAACGTCACGAAAAGTGAAACGGTGCAATATATTATTTTTTAATTTTTATTTAATTATTATTAAATATTTTATTTATTATTAAATTACTATCCATTATTTTAATATTAATAACTATTATTTATCATTTGTAACAAAAATTAATATTATTTTAATATTATTAAGTGTATTATACATGATTATTATTCAAATTATTATTTATTATTAAAACTATTATAATTTATTATAAAAAGTAAAATATTTTATTTATATATTATTTTTATATAAATATATTCAATAAATAATTATTAATTTTATTTTATATTAAATTATTTTATTTTATTTAATATTTATTTTATTTATAATTAATATATGATTATAATAATATACATATGTAATTACAATATAAATAATTATATTATTATTATATTACATTAATTAAAAATAAAATATAATAATATTATTAATAATGTAATAAAAATAATATAAAAATAATTAAATAATTATTTAAAAAAAAAATTTTTTAATTAATAATAACATAAAAATATTAATATATTTAATATTAAAAACATATAAATTTAATATTATTAAGTGTATATTATTATTAAAATTACTATTTATTATTATTAAAAATAAAAAATTATAATATTTTTTTATTTAATTAAGAGAGATGTTCTTGAATTAAATTCCACATAACCATTTCCTAATCTTAAAAAAAGATCGTTAACAAATGGAAAAAAAGCAACGCATAAAATCAACTTTTCCTAGGAGCTAAGAAGTTTCACTTCTACCGCGCAAGAGTCACGCATCTGTTTATTTTGTAAGTCATATGTGTATTATGATCAATATCACATCAGCTGTTATAATGCATATATTTTTAATATATTTTCAGATATATTTTGTAAAACTATGATTTCTGTGGCATTGGACCCTTCTGTGTATGGTTGGAATAATATAATTACATCTATTTAACGAATTCTCCATGTGTGTATCCAATTTGCAACGTTTTTTCCAGTCCTGCAACTTATCTTACAATCTGTTTTATGAAACAGTGTGTATATACTATAAATTATTCTCCTAATTCCTCTATTGTCTGTAATTGGTATTCTTAAGAAGAAAAGAAAGGATGGTTGTAAACTATGAAAACAAAAAAAAAACGTCTAAAATAAAGTTTGTTTCTAAAAAAGCTTACTGTAGGAGTTGGAAGATAAATGTATCAAATTCCAAGCAAGTTTATTTCGGAAACTAAATTGGCAAAAGCAGTAAAATCTCAGTTAATTACGTCAAAACAAAAGCGAATGTTCAACAGCCATTCCAGCTGTTTACTACTTCTGTTGAGAAGTTTGTTTTCTTTAATTTTGCCAATTAAGATAATGATTTGTTCTGTGAATTATTTTGAAGAACTACTCAAAGGGCTATAAAAATATTTGCCACCAGATTGTGTATTTGTTTATTGCAAAAATATACGACACTTTAATTTTTTTTTATTGACCTTATATATATATTTACTTAACTTAAGATAAAGTATCTAATATAAAAAAAATAAGACAATTGAAAACATAAACGACGCATGAAATTGTCAACACTTAAGAAAACAATATTAAAAAACCATCAAATAAATACATAATTAATTAACTTGTGCTTACATGTATATCAACTCAAACCACACTAAAAATTTGTTCTCATACATCAACTCCAACCATACTGAAAACTTGTGTTCATATATCAACTCCAACCATACTGAAACCTTGTGCTCATACTCGTATATCAACTCCAGCCACACTGAAAACCTGTGCTCATACATCAACTCCAGCCACACTGAAAACTTATGCTCACATATCATCACCAACCACACTGAAAACCTGTGCTCATACATCAACTCCAGCCACACTGAAAACTTCTGCTCACATATCATCACCAACCACACTAAAACCTTGTGCTCATATATCAACTCCAACCACATTGAAAACTTGTGTTCATATATCAACTCCAGACACACTGAAAACCTGTGTTCACATATCAACACCAACCACACTGAAACCTTGTGCTCATGTATAAACTCCAACCACACTGAAACCTTGTGCTCACATATCAACACCAACCACACTGAAACTTTGTGCTCATATATCGACTCCAACCACACTGAAAACTTGTCTTCACATATCAACTCCAACCGTACTGAAACCTTGTGCTCATATATCAACTCCGACCACACTGAAAACTTCTGCTCACATATCAACACCAACCACACTGAAACCTTGTGCTCATATGTGCAAATGTAAATTGTATGTTTTGTTGTAGTAGAAATACCAAGAAAATAATGTTAGAATCAAGGAAATGATGTTTTGATAAAACAAAACTTAAGTAATAGAAATCTTGACAAAGTGTATGTATGTAGAAGAGGGGAATGATATTTATCGATATAGGTAAGTTTGGCCTTCTGTTCTTTCTGCCTACCCCGCTAGGAAATGTCGTAATGGTATGTATGTAAAAAATCAATTTATAGATTACAAAATTAGATAAAACTTTATGCTGAGGAAAAAATGATTTTTGTCACAAAATTGCCAAATATGAATTCAAAACAGGATTTTCATAAAATGAATCTATTTTGTATGAAAGACTTCGCTAAGGGTGGACCAAAATGTCAGGTAGTCGGCCGAAGATAAATTGATTTCGATTTTTTATGTATTATAATATGTATGGACATGGTAGCAAAATGATATATTAGCCTGGAAAGGATTTTGAAAAGGGTCTTGCGTGATGCTACCCCTAATGCACTGTGGAAGATCATATAAAAATAAAAGCTTTTTTATAAGAATATTTCAACTTGGCACCATTTTTTTTTTAACAGTTTATTAATTTTATATCATACGACGAACTCTGTGACCCAGCTGGTAAGACCATCTTCCGACCCGGGGGCTACGTGTTCGATTCTTGTTGATACCTGATTTTTCTAAAAAGAGTTCTAGCCCCTTAATGGGATCTCTCCATTGTATCCTTGGAATCTATACCTGAAAGATATTTATTCGGAGAGGAGAAGAATTTTATCTTCGTCAAATTGATAGATTGTTCCAAAACGACGTGTGCAGCTTTAGGAAGCATATTTACTATCCTTGAAGAGTCTGCTCTTTAAATTGTGCAATTTAAATTGGTTTTTTCTTATTTATTAATATTTACACTTAACAGTTTTTTTATTTCTGGTTTTGAAGATAGCCATATAAACAAATCTGCCAGGTTATACTATATACAACGAATGTAAACTAAAAAAAGAATGGTGCAGTTGATACCTTTTTATAGAAATACGACATTCATACCCCATAAAAATATTTCGTAAATATTTAAACAATGATAGCAGAATACGCCTTACACTTGTAATGGTTCATGGTGAAGTGAAACAGCTTGTACACAAAAAACCAAAACACGTACATACCTTGTCCATCCCTAGATCGGCTGGAATATACACTCAACCAAGAGGGATTGTCTATTTATTTAGAAGATAATAATTAAATAAATATAGATTTATTGATAGCAACTTAGTATCTACATATTTAAATACATTCCAAATCACGTATATGGTATATCTCAATGTTCACGCCATAGCGAAAGGTTTCTCTTTCGCTTATTATTTCAAATTGCTATTCATTTTAAATCTCAACTCATCCCGTCCTTTCTCATTTTGCCCATAATTCTATCTGCCTTTTCTTCTTCTTAGGTTTTTATCTTTGCTAGTTTTCTCTTTTATTACAAAATTATTATTTTTTCAAATTGTTCAAGTGCAGTTTGTTCCATTTACGTTTGTGTCACCTTTTGCTCGGCTCTAGTGTTCTTGGCCGGGTTTTGGATGGTGGTAGGGTATCTTTGGGGCCTGGCAGGCCTATAGCCTTCGGCACGGTTTAATGACTTTGCATTACTCAAACCTACACTACACTCAACTCAGCCCAAACTCAGCTCATACCCTCAGCCCTCTCAGAGGGTATCAGCGCCACTCAAACTCAACTCAGCCCAAACTCGGCTTATACCCTCAGCCCTCTCAGAGGGTATTAGCGCCACTCAAACTCAACTCAGCCCAAACTCGGCTCATACCCTCAGCCCTCTCAGAGGGTATCAGCGCCACTCAAACTCAACTCAGCCCAAGCTCTGCTCATACCCTCAGCCCTCTCAGAGGGTATCAGCGCCACTCAAACTCAACTCAGCCCAAGCTCGGCTCATACCCTCAGCCCTCTCAGAGGGTATCAGCTCAAACACTCAGCTCATACCCTCAGCCCTCTCAGAGGGTATCAGCTTATACACTAAACTCAACTCATGCACTCAGCTCATACGCCCAGCCCAAACTCAGCCCACTCAAACCCGGCCCAGCGCAAACTCGGCTCATATCCTCGGCCCTCTCAGCTCATACGCTTCAACTCAAACTCAGCTCGGCCAGACACAGTTCATTTGTCTCTCAAACACAGTTCATTTGTCTCTCAAAACGCAGTTCATTTGTCTCTCAAAACGCAGTTCATTTGTCTCTCAAACGCAGTTCATTTGTCTCTCAAACGCAGTTCATTTGTCTCTCAAACGCAGTTCATTTGTCTCTCAAACGCAGTTCATTTGTCTCTCAAAACGCAGTTCATTTATCTCTCAAACGCAGTTCATTTGTCTCTCAAACGCAGTTCATTTGTCACTCAGCCCACAATCTATTTGTCACTCGGCCCACAGTCCATTTGTCACTCAGCCCACAATCCATTTGTCACTCAGCCCACAGTCCATTTGTCTCTCAGCCCACAGTCCATTTGCCTCTCAGCCCACAGTTCATTTATTTCTCAGCGCTAAATCCTATCTCCACACCCTTCAAACCCGCTCAAAGTAGCCTCCACCATCCTCCTCTCCTCAAATCGGAGAGCTCGTCCTGATAAAGGAGGACAACCAGAAGGCCTGCTCCGAGGCTGGCCCGGTTCCTGCTGGAGGTCCTGTCGGCGCCCCAGGATGTTCACGCCATAGCGTGACGCAAATTTACTAGTCCACTCGTGGGCTGCTCTGTCGTCGCTCCTGGCCCTGTCGCGCGCGGGCGCGCGCCGCCAGCCCTGCCGCGCGATCGAATATTGTTCACACCTGTCTTAAATTATAGTATTGTCGCAGTATGACGGTTTTAACTCGACGACCATATTCCGCTCGTCTCGTCGACTTGTGCATAGACCACCATCGGGGGGACATCTCGGACCGGGCCGGCCGGCATCAACGACGAACCAGTGCGAATGGGTTCTCAACCACTTAACAACCAATACGCTTCATCACCAGAAGAACCAGACGAATAAATCACCAACCGCTGTGACGCTCCAAGAGTTATGGAATATCAGCCGATACCTCCGAATCCCGTCATCAACACCCGTGAGTATCATTCCTTTATATCCATCTGAAAGTTTGACTTTCGCCGAACTACTCAAGTTGATCAACAGAAAATACGTTTTAAAGCAAATCTATCAAAATGCCCGAGCTTATCCCATAACATCCCCCCCGGCCATGAAACACCCCACCAATATAAGGCAAACCCGGCCGCGAGGACACCAGATGTTCTTCATCCCACACCCTTGTACATGGAGACTAAGCCAAAGAAAATAAATAAATATAAAAAAAAAGTAAACCCACAAATACCACCTTAGATTAACTCAAATAAATAAATATTGGTTTTTTGGAAGCAACATTGCGTGTACATGTATAAATGTATTCTGAAATCGCTCATACTATATTTCCCAAACTACTGCTGAAAATATATTTAAGAGATAAGCTATTAAAAGGTCTGGGCTCATTTTACAACATCGTCCGGCCGAGATACATCCTACTTATATAGAGCGAGCCCAGCCACAAGGACGTCAGATGTTTTTCAGCCCACTCCCTTCTACATGTAGACTAAGAAAAAAAAACAATTAATAAATTGCAGAAAAAAAAAAAAAAAAAGTTAATCCATAAATTAACAAAAAACTCAGGTTAACTGTTAACAAAAATAAACAGAAAACAAATTTTATAAAATTAAAATCACAAATGGAAAATGACGAGGGAATATAAATCATTTTTTTGTGAAAAATCACAATGAAACACATGCATTATTAATCAACGGTAATATTTAAGACATTTTTATTGTTATTTAACGAAAAAATTCTGCCTGAGGCTGAGCGTTAAAATAAAAAGTGCTGTAGAAAATTTTCATGATTATTTTAGGCCAATCTCCATTCCTACAGCAACCGCGAAGCCGTCTAACACCACATTATTTCAAACGATCCCCTTTTATATTTATTTAGCTCCCTTATAATGTTTTGTGTGCTTTTTAGAAATTCTGGATTTTGTTGTGAAATGTTTAAGAAGTATTTTAATTTAAATATATTATTTTACATATAAATAATATTGAAGTTAATATGTTGTTTTTATATTTTGTAATTTGTTTTATCAAACACTGTTTATTCCACTTTTTTGTAACGGTATAACCCTACCGGTTTTAAGGTTTTCACCTCATCTTCAGGGGAGCACAAACAAGAATGAATTCTGTTCGAATTGGTAACGATATACACGCACCTAACATTCGGGTTGAGAACTGAAGATGGAGGGAGGGATGAGACAAACTTGGCGAGCAGCGGAGAGATTCTTGGGATACATGTGTTTGCCAGATGTTCACCTCGATGTACTGCCTTAGAAATTTCTAGGATCTCTAATCTATCAAATTTATTTCTGTTACTACTGATATGTAAGAATTTGGTATCATCGATAGAATATGTGTGGTTTTCACAAAATAAATTAGAGGATTTGTTAACCCTTCCCTTAAAGTGATAAAAATAATACGCGTGATCCGGTGTTGGGTAGTGAGTACGCAATAAAAAATTAGCGATTTTAAATCGGAAAAATAAGAACATTCATAGATAATCCCCTTAATTAATTATAATTGAAGTTAAAAATTATAATAATTGAGATTTATTTGCTGAAAACATTAAAAAACCATCTGAAAACATTAAGAAATGCTCACGGAACGGGCGTACGTCTAATCTATTTGCAAGCCTAGAGGCTACTAGTGGCGCGGAACGTCTGTCGCATACCCCAGCGCTTACGCCTTTGCTTGCAACGTTGAGACAATTCAGGTTCTCGCAATTCAGTCTAGTATGCAAGAGTGAGATGCGAATATAGTGTCGCGCTTCCCGTATATTATTCACCTATCGTCAAGACGAGGCACTCGCAGCGTTTAAATGCGAATTTGTTTTCGATCTTTACAAAACACCTCGATGTAGTCGATAAATTCTGATTATTATTAATATTATTTTTTAAATCAATGCGTAAATATATTATGGAGGAATACCTAAAATCTTAACCTTGTATTTATAATATTTATAGAGATATTGATGGTTATTAGAAGCAACGTGTATAAGATACCCAACACAGGGAAGGAAAGGTTAAGGCGGATTTGTGTTCGCGAAATCTCTTTTCAAAAGATCTTCCTGTCTTTCCTATATAGAAATGATCACAGTCAGCACATAAAAGTTTATACACACCACTGTTGCTAAGTATTCCATTTTTTGCCTTTCCCGTTAAATAAGAGTTTCCGGAGATTAAAATTAGTGTTAAAAGCTGGATTTATGTGACTTGGATTTTTTTTGGTTATTTCGTATGATATGTTTTTTTATGAATAGGTTGATGAGGTGAAAACCTTGAAACCGGTAGGTTATACCGTTACAAAAAGTGGAATAAACAGTGTTTGATAAAACAAATTATTATGTCTTGAAACCTCCACAATGTTAATGCTTTAACTATAAATAAAAAAAATATTTATAATTATTAATTGCTTAAAATTAAAGGGAAGCAAAAAAAAATAAATGAAGTAAAAAAGTCAATGTTTAGTACGACCGTGGTAATGACATAAATAATAAAATAACAATTTATATCGCACCGTTTAGAAAGTACTTGTTATTTACAGATTAAAAATAAAAACAAGTTAAATCTTAAGATATAACGGTGGTTGTTGCGGACATTATATTAGAAACTCTCCCATATCTGCATTCAACTAACCAAGAAAAAATGAGATACAAAGAATTATTTGTAGATCTTCCAATATGTGATAGTAACACATAGCTTTTGATGGAGTGTAGTGTATGTGTGTCGTAAAGGATATTTCAAACTGAGCGGTTCTTTTAAATTCTTGGATAAAACACAGATGGCTTCGCAAACTTGCCTGGGTCTTATAACATTTGAGAAGTGTAATGTATGATATTTATAAAAATAGAGTCGTATACAACACAACAACGCGTTCAAATTGTTGAATTATTTTATGTATTGTAATATCCGGAAACGGTAATGTTAATTGGGCACCAAGATCATGTGATCTGATACCGTTGGACTATTTTTTTTGAGGTTACGTTAAAATCCAGGTCTATAAGGATGACCCCCAATCAATTCCTGAGCTGAAGGACGAAATTATTCGCGTTATTGGTGAGTAACAACCGCAATCATGCCAAAATGACATCGAAAATTTTGACAAAAGAGGGGACATCTGTGGAGCTGCGAGAGATTTACATTTGGCGGATATTGTTTTTTGTGTTTAAATGTGATACATTATACTTTAATGACCAATAAAAAGTTTTTTGAAATCAAAGGAAATTGTGTTTTATTCAAGAATTTGAAAGACTCTGTATTAATATATACGAGTAATATTATAAATTTAGCGAAGGCTTCTCAAAAAGGGTTTCTTTAATTACTTAACGCTGCACATGTCACCCCTATTTCTAACACTCAGAAACAGACAAAGATTAATCTTATTGAAGAAATTACTTGAGAAATTAATGTTTACCAACAGTAAAGATCATAAATTCATTAATTACTAGGTAACAATAAAATAAGTATTGCGACAGCAATATATTATTACGTTAATACTACGAAAAATATAGTGGTATCGCCTAAAAACAATCATGAAATAGACTATTAATGTAATGGGACGTTGTTAACAGCTACAGGAAAACACAAATAACCAAAAAGAGTCGGTTATTGTTTCGTGAATAAATTTTTCGGTACTCGGATAAATTCCGTTGAACGAGAGGTTTAAGCAAATTTATTTATTATTATTATTTTATTTAACACTTGTATTGCAAATCTAATCTATCAGGCTTATTGCCAAGCGGCAATCTCTTCCACCCAACCAGACAAAAGTAAATGAAGCAAGTTACGTGGTCGCATAAATCATTCGAATGACTATCCATCCCTACGAAATCCATAAACATATACGTGAGCACATGCCCTCGAACCCCCAAAAAGACGGACAATCACCCGAAAATTATTTTTCAAATAAAGTATGCTATCATCAATCAAAAGGAAAGGAAAAGAAAAATCAGGAATGAAACACGTTATTTTATTGACTAGAAATTAAGAGTTTTTTCAGTCGCTTCTTAAAGCATGCCAAGGAGGGAGCGAGTCTTATATTGGTTTGTAACTGATTCCAGAGTCTCACTGCATGGACAGTAAAGGACGACGTTAAGAAAGAGGAGCGGTGAACTGGAAAGGCCAATAAACAATCTTTGTTTGAGCGTAGTGTTAATCTATGATTGGAAAGACGCTGAAAAATTTCAGCGAGATAAGAGGGGGCGAATTTATATGTCTGAAATAAATGTAGAGCCATGAAAAGGTAGAACAAGGAAACATTGAAAGGTGAAACGTAAGGTAAGAGTTATGTGAGACAAGAAAGAATTTATGCTCAGACACGTGGATTTGGATAAGATGATAGGAGTACGTGCATGGATAGAAAGGCGTGGATATCTGTTCTCTTTGCCTACTCCAAAAGTGACATAACGTGATGGTATGTACTCATGTGTACGTATGTTTATTAAATATAATAATAAATAATGGATATTGAAAAATAATAGATATTAATCAATGGACGATCTTTGTCATCAATTGCTAAGTTGCTCGACTTTTACCCGAGGGTTTTGGGTTTGATTCGCGATGGTGCTCGAAGTACGCTGTCAAAGCTGAAAAAAAAGACATGTCAAAGATGAAAAATATAAGAAAGGGCAGAACTATCACTATCAGGACAAAAACGCGTCTTGTTGAGTTTCTCGTCTTTGCAATTATCATGTATGGTGCGGAGACTTGGACTCTGAGAGCTAGAGAGAGACGTAGAATAGAAGCATTTGAAATGTGGTGCTAGAGAAGGATGTAACGAATTCCATAGACAACAAGGCGAACTGACACTACCATTTTCGAAGAAATGAGAGTCATAGACAGATTATCGACAATATGCCTTCAACGAGTTCTCTGATTCTTTGGGCACATTGCTAGTGGCCAAGGGAAGAGGTTTGTGGTTACTGGTAGTGTGGAGAGACAACGCATAAGAGGAATACTCCCAATACATTGAACTGACCAAGTGAGAGATGCAAGTGGACTACTCTGAACAACTGCCTTTCGAGCCGTGGAGTTGATAGATGGATGGAAAGGAGTCGTCAGAGACAATCATGGGAGTCACTATGCTCAGTCATGTACTACAGGACAGAATGATACCCGAAAAAAAAAATTGCAAGAATAATTAAGATAATAAAAACAAGAAATAGTAAAAAATCGTTCGGATATACAAAAAGAGAACTGAAAAAGAAGAATTCTATAAAAATAGGTAAAACACACTTCGTCACTGAAAGAATATTTGATGTTTTTTAAATTATTTGTTTATTAGTTGAGAAGAGGTTGCAAAGTTTAACAGCATGGAATAATTCGATACAACTTTTCTACAAAGCATTTTTATCGAGATAACACATTTTGACATACAAAAGATGTGCACGTAAACGTAAACTTTTGGCAAAAGTTAAGAACATATTTTATTAAATTAAGATAAAAAATAAAATAAAACAGATTGTTTCATGGTTCACTGGTTCAGATCCCATTTGCAGACATTTTGTTTTTTTTTATTGCTTTTCCAAGGCGCGGCATAATGCGTAATATTGTGTACATTATTGAAAATGTTTTCTTCAAAACACAGGTTCATGTTAAAAGATTATTGAGTTTTTTTTAAAGCTCGCCTGAAGTCTAAATTGAATTAAAATGCTAATGGTTCTCCATAAAAGTAAAGTTAAAATTGATCTCAAACATTGTCCGATTAATGTGTGTTATGAAAATATTTGGATTTAGAGAAATCGTAAGAGTTGCATACGAAGGTGTGTGGATGTAGGGAAGGCGAAGGACTTTTATTGAGTTGGAAAGTCAGGTAGATGGTGAAATGATGTATACATTTATACGTATAAATATTAAATTTTATTTCACTTATCAAATTTCTCTTGAAATTTGCATACTTATGAATAATCAAACTAGTAATTTAAATAATATAATTAATTTAAAAAAAATCTATTCCATAAAAACCTGTATTGCCGTATGTTACGTATTAGGATATAAAATAATAAATTACTTTGTTATTCCACTAATTATGTAAAACTCTGTGACACATGTTTCTACGAGTACTTTCTATCTCGAGGCTTTCTTTAAACAGAATCACCCCGATTTGTTACAAGAGCATTGCGTAGGTCCAACTGATGTCGATTTTCACTGACAATAAGTAGAGATACGAGTATCTTCTTTTCAGTGTCATGTCAGGTCCCCCCAACGTTGAATATCACCGGAGAGTAGACATCTTTGTCGCCGGCAGCCCGAAAAAATCTCCAACGCCCCTTATGCCAGCTAATTAAATTTTCGTTTGTTTACAGTAGAACTTGGTGGGTTTATCGTCATATCGTTATGTCTTTAAACCTAACAGGACGATGTTAAAAAGGCCTTGAGTGGAATCCTTTAAAAAAAACTGGATGAGAACAAGAATGAAACCCACAACCCCCGGTTCAAATAACAGGTATTTTACCAACAAGGTCACGGAGGTCGTCAATATATTCGGTGTTTAGATCAAATTCGAATGCATTTTTTTATATATTTAGATGTTACTTTATTATGTAATGTATGCGTCGTTTTGTTCTATATGTTATGCAGCATTTAAATTCAATATTCTAAGAACTTCGTATTTTCTGGGTGAAGAACTGCTCCATGAGTTTTGCAACCCTCCAGAGAAGTGAAGTTCTCCCCTTAAATGAATTCTGTAGGGACTGGAGCAAGGTGGGTGTAAGTCTCAGTGAATACGGTGGGTAGTGTGAAACATTTTTGCTCAGCTGTACCAATTTTTGCAGGATCTGCAAAGAGGTTTAAGGTCTGGCGTTGTCCTGGCGAAGGATGACGTCATTGGTATTGACTAATTCTGGATGTTTTAGGTTTATAACAGCGTTCAATTGGTCCAATTGCTAGCAGTATTTCTCCCAGTTGATTGATAGTCTAGTTTTGTTGGAGCAGTTTGTAAACAATTCCCTTCCAATCCCACTAGATACACAGCATCACCTTTATCGAATGAAAAACAGTATTCGAGGTGATTGGAAATTTTTGACCATGCTTTCCAAAATTCACTTTTCGTTGCTCGTTACGAGGATCGATAAATAAAGTTTTTTTTTCACTTAAACCACGTGGTGTTCAAACTTCGTGAGTGTTCACGTAACCATCACAAAATGTTCATGAATAGTGGTTTTCGATACTTTAAGTATCTCTGCAATCTATCAAATTGCAGTACATTTGTTATTCTCAATTAAAGCTTTGATTTGGTCGTTATCAGTGATAATCAGTGTTCAAGAGCGGACACTGTCTTCGAGTGTCGTATCACCAATACGGAATTTTCTAAACCGCGTTTAAAACACGATTAGTAACAGCTTCGTCGCTATACACTAGCATCAAGCAAACAAAAAAACAAGTTATTTCACTTGAGCCATTTGGGTAAACAATGTCCAAATAAAGTAAGTAATTAATTTAGATTGAAGTAAGTAACGAAAATTTTATCCAAAGGATATCTATTCTAGAAATATGGAATCACTTTCAGAATAACCTCAATTTAAATCCTTAGGTAACAAAATTCAGGAATAAATAACCAAAGTATGCAAAAAACATTATAGAAAAATCCTTTGATTCAATAAACCCTCACAAACACAATTCCGGTGAAACATGTCACCAATTAGATAGCGTTACGTTCGTAAGAAACCGGGAACATTCCGCTTGAAGAATACGTCGAGATAGAAATTAAAAACATGTGTCACGGAGATTAATTGTATTGGTGAAATGACAAAGCAATTTAATATTAAATACGAGTATATCAATATAACATAGAGTTTGAAAAAGTTGTTTCGAACTTAGTAAATTACATTCTAAGTCATGGGGAGTGTTGTAAAATCAGTTACCATAAATAACGAATCCTTAGAAATTAACGATGGTATCTGAACACTATACACATACACTACACCTAACGCCTAATATGTTACTACCATATATCGGAAGATCTTAAAAGGTTTCTTTATAGTCCCCCCTTTGCTTAATAAGTTTTTTTATGGTTTTCTTACTAAATATGTTTTTCTGAACATCTGACTGCAGCCAATTCCTTCCAATCTTTACACTTGATTTATAAATATTTATGTTGTAATATTTTTAATCTTTAAATAATAGTTTCTCCGAGTATCGAGTAAGGGCGCTCTTGAGGAGAGTTAACTCTCTAAACGGCGCTATTTAAATTGTCCTTTTATTATTATTATTATTGGTTCGTTAATTGTATTCAGGCTAAGCAAGTAAGACGCCCTTGGTTCGTTTTTTGGGCATTTGTAGGCTATTGTTTTTTAAAGACCTTCTTCTTCCTAGTGTCATGTGAGGTCCCTCCAACGTTGACTATCACCTGACAGTAAGCATCTTTATCCCCGGCAGCCCGAAAAAGATCCCCAACGCTCCTTATACCAGTCCAATCACGTATATTGTGGAGCCAGGAGATTTGTCTCTTGCCAATACCCTTTGAACCCTCTATTTTACCTTGGATGATAAGGTGTAGTAATTTGTACTTTGCTCCTCTAAGTACATGCCCCAAATAGGACACCTATAAGATTTTAATATTAGTCAGTAACTCTCCATCAACTTTGGCTCTTTGAAGAACCCTCATGTTGCTGACTATATCCGTCCAGGATATCCGTAGCATTCTCCGGTGTATCTACATTTTTGAATGCTTCCAGTCGGTTCATACTACCAACTTTGAGGGTCCATGATTCCACTCCATATAATAACACTGACAAAACGTAGTATTTGACTAACCGTTGTCGAAGTTTCAAGTTTAGATTATCATCGCAGAATACGCTTCTCATTTTATTTAAAACCGCACGAGATACGAGTATTTCAATTCTGTATTTAAGACCTTAACCTTTCCTTCCCTGTGTTGGGTATCTTCTACACGTTGCTTCTAATAACCATCAATATCTCTATAAATATAATAAATACAAGGTTAAGATTTAAGGTATTCCTCCATAATATATTTACGCATTGATTTAAAAAATAATATTAATAATAATCAGAATTTATTGACTACATCGAGGTGTTTTGTAAAGATCGAAAACAAATTCGCATTTAAACGCTGCGAGTGCCTCGTCTTGACGATAAGGTGAATATTATGCGGGAAGCGCGACACTATATTCGCATCTCACTCTTGCATACTAGACTGAATTGCGAGGAGCTGAAGTGTCTCAACGTCGCAAGCAAAGGCGTAAGCGCCGGGGTATGCGACTGACGTTCCGCGCCACAGTAGCTTCTAGGCTTGCAAATAGGTTAGACCTACGCCCGTTCCGTGAGCGTTTTTTAATGTTTTCAGATGGTTTTTTAATGTTTTCAGCAAATAAATCTCAATTATCATAATTTTTAACTTCAATTATAATTAATTAAGGGAATTATCTATGAGTGTTCTTATTTTTACTCACTACCCAACACCGGAGCACGCGTATTATTTTTATCACCGTAAGGGAAGAGTTAAGTAATTGTAACGTTTATTTTTCAGTAGACTATATCCTACGTTAAATTTTTAGCACCATTGACTAACAAAAAGAGATACATCCGAAAGGCTACAACAAATATTATCTTTCAGTTGTCATTATATATGCCCTTGGTATTGGACTCTTGATTTTGATTCTTCAAAACGGTTTGCTTGCTGAATTTATGCAGAATAAACAAATTTATATACTCGTAAAGTGACGCTTCCAACATCTACATAATGGCTAACAATCAAGAATACATCTATGATCGTCTTTGAAATGGAATCTCCTTACCACCGGAGCTCTTAGTCGAATCTGTCAAGAATGAGTTCAAGGATTTGCTTCACAATTTAAATATTTTCATTCAATTGTTGACAATCTTAATCAATCACAAGGAAAAGTCTATGGATCGATAAGGTAATTTCTAAAAATGCATTTTAACTATCATAATATTCTCCACAAAAAAAAAAAACTCGAAAACCTTCATGACCTAGTTGGTAAGACGTCTGTCATATAATTCGGGGGCTGCGGTTTGATTCCAGTTTGAATCAACCTTTTAAATAAAATTGATTCAAGTATAATTTTATTTAAGCTTTATTTAACCTTTCCTTCCCTGTGTTGGGTATCTTCTACACATTGCTTCTAATAACCATCAATATATCTATAAATATAATAAATACAAGGTTAAGATTTTAGGTATTCCTCCATAATATATTTACGCATTGATTTAAAAAATAATATTAATAATAATCAGAATTTATCGACTACATCGAGGTGTTTTGTAAAGATCGAAAACAAATTCGCATTTAAACGCGGCGAACGCCTCGTCTTGACGATAGGTGAATAGTATGCGGGAAGCGCGACACTATATTCGCATCTCACTCTTGCATACTAGACTGAATTGCGAGAACCTGAAATGCCTCAACGCCGCAAGCATATGCGTAAGCGCCGGGGTATGTGACTGTATTCCGCGCAGCTAGTAGCTTCTAAGCTTGCAAATAGGTTAGACGTACGCCCGTTCCGTGTGCGGTGCCAGATGGTTTTTTAATGTTTTCAGCAAATAAATCTCAATTATTATAATTTTTAACTTCAATTAAAATTAATTAAGGGGATTATCTATGAATGTTCTTATTTTTCCGATATAAAATCGCAAATTTTTTATTGCGTATTCACTACCCAACGCCGGAGCGCGCGTTTCATTTTTATCACCGTAAGGGAAGGGTTAATATCTATTTGGTGTTAGTAATTTGTTTTATCAAACACTCTTTATTCCACTTTTTGTAACGATATAACCCTACCGGTTTTAAGGCTTTCATCTCATCATCAGGGGAGCACAAACAATACTGAATTCTGTTCGAACTGGTACCGAGATACACGCTTCTAACAATAAACATTCGGATTGAGGACTGGAGGTTGAGAGAGGGATGGGACTATCTCGGCGAGTAGCGGAGAGATTCTTAGGATATATGTGTTTGCCAGATGTTCACTTCGATGCACTGACTTAGAAATTTCTAGGGCCTCTAATCTGTCCAATTTATTTCCGTTACTACTGATATGTAAGAATTTGGCATAATCGATAGTAAATGTATGGTATTCACGGTGACAATGATTAGCCATTTCAGAATATGTTTGATAAAACAAATAACAATGTCTTTAAACTTTCACAATATTAACGCCTTAACTATAAATAATATATCTATTTGGATGGTTGGATGATATTGCTTTGTGTTATTAAACCCGATATTTTGTACAATATGTATTATAATACTTCCCTTAAAGCAATATCTTTGTGTTATTTAAACCCGGTACCTGTTTCAAGGTTTTCACCTCATCTTCAGGGGATTATGTTCGAACTGGTACGGATATACACGCTTCTAACGGTTGGTGACTGAGGGGTGAGGGAGGCATGGGACGACCTCGGCGAGCAGCGGAGAGATTCTTGGTATACATGCATGTGTTTGCTAGATGTTCACCACGATGTACCGACTTATAAATTTATAGGGTTTCTAATTTGTCCAATTTATTTCCGTTAATACTGATATGTAAGAATTTGACATAATCGATAGTAAATGTATGGTTTTCACAGTGACAATGATTAGCCATTTCAGAATATGTTTGATAAAACAAACTACAATTTCTTTAAACCTTCACAATATTAATGCCTTAACTATAAATAATATATCTATTTGGATGGTTGGATGATATTGCGTTGTGTTATTAAACCCGATATTTTGTACAATATGTATTATAATACTTCCCTTAAACTGGCGCTTGAGAAAACATATAAAGCTAAATATTCATAACACGAGAGATAAAGAAAGTGGAAAAAATTCACAAAAATACTTTATTAAAAGTTATGTGTTGAACAAAACGGACTATTTCCTTTTGGATTATAAAGGATTTTTTATTCTTGAATAAAGTCTGCTCCTAATAATATTATATTTTGTAAGAAATACGTTTCCATTTACTATCATTAGCCGAAATTGTGCTGTTAAGGAGTTTTGATACAAGCAAACATTTATCTTGAGTGCAAACAAAGAATATGGAATCGGTTGTACTTACGTTTGTGTGTAATAATATGTAATGCCATATTTATGATCTAAATTTGTAATTATTTAATTAATTCAGATAAAATGTTTTTATTTTTCAAATGTTAAAAGCTTTTTGACAGCTGTCATCTTTTGATATGATTAATTGAAATGAAGATACAACGAAAATAATGTATTGATTAACATTTTGTTTCTCGATCCCGTGTTTTAACGTAATAAACTAGATTTGCGTTGAGTCCCGGTCAGGTGTTTTCCCGTGATCGACGTTTTTCGAAAAGGTCATAATACAGCAATTTATTAAATATTTATGTAAACAATTCAAAATTTAAACATTACTCGACTAAACTATTTCTGACATGGATAGTATCTCGGACCAGGTTGAGAAGTTGCGAGATACGACCGTATGTGGCGCTCCTATAGATTCGCATTCGATGGCCTCTGCTGTGACGCTACGTGGTTATAATTCGGTAACGTTTTCAGTGTCACGTATATCGATGTTCTTGTTCAAAGGTGAAATACGTAAAATCTTAACACAGGTCAGCATTAACAAATTGACATTTGTAAACAGTTTTAATGATAGGGAGTACCAACTTTTAACCCCAATTTGGTGAAATATCTCTAAAAGAGCAATTGTATTATTTTCATCAGTAGAACAGTATTTCGAAGAATTGTAGGTATTTAATTGGACGATGTATAACTCTTACTCTAGGCAACTAGAAACTGCTGAAATGCGCATGCTAAGATGGTCAGCTGGTGTGTCCCTAAGAGACAAAATAAAAAGCTCACGCATTTGTGGAAGCCTAGGTGTTACAGACATCAACAGCAAGATGGAGGAGAGGCGATTGAGATGGTATGGGCACGTTGGACGCAGAGCACCCGATCACATTGTGAATCAGGCAATCTCCATGGAACTTCCTCGAATAACAACCAGAGGAAGACCAAAGAATTCATGGGTGGTGCAAAAAGATAACCTGATGCAGAGGCACGGCCTGGTAGACGTAGTCCGGGACAGAAGAGCATACAACCTGAGGACGAGGAGAGCTGACCCCAATAGTCTTCGCAGACAGTGAGTTTGGATGGAGCCAGGGAGAAGTTGTAGGTATTTAATCTACTTATTATTTCGTTACATTTCATTTAATAAGTTTGTTTGTTTTTCTTGTTATTTAAGTAGATCTACCAACATAAATATTATCGAGTTTGTCTCTTTGCCCACAGAGCATAAAATATTTACTATCAGGTCCTTTACAAAAATGTTTGTCAGTGAAAATATGCGTATATTCTGACGTCACGCATAAATGTGCAAAGATGTGTTAGACCTC
The DNA here is from genome assembly GCA_949825065.1 of Odontocerum albicorne. Classification (NCBI taxonomy): domain Eukaryota; kingdom Metazoa; phylum Arthropoda; class Insecta; order Trichoptera; family Odontoceridae; genus Odontocerum; species Odontocerum albicorne. The sequence goes on along the minus strand of OX463850.1, from coordinate 40,944,874 downwards.
GAAGATTTTGACAAATGAATCTGGGGACCAGCTCTATGTCTCTGAGTCCAAATATAATACGAAATTTGCAGGATTCTTCAAACAAGTTTTCAAAAAATGTGTCAAAACATGTGTAACGTATAGTATTTCATCAACTGACGAAAAGAAAAACAAGAGAAGAATAATCCAGTACATGTATAAGGGATATGATGTTGCCATTCACAAAGGAGAAAAGTGGAAACATTTTTTTTTCAATTCTTTAATACTTTAGTTTGGCATGCTTAACTAAATTATTCAAGTATTAAATATTAAACTATGTTCAAAGTTTCAATGTAATATTTTTAATATTAACTTAGATATAGCGATTTTAGTATACCGTTCACCAAAAGCAGTATTCCTAAAAAAAACAACTCGGGTATTTGGAAAGGATCTATTGATTTTAATCGGGGTTTTAAGTGTTGAGAAGAGATGGCTATACTGAAGTTAAACACAAAAATGTAAATATTTAACTAAGAAAACTGTTCAAGTGAAAATGCTTGATTGTTCTAACAAGTATAATATTAATATTTAATAATTTATTTAACACTTTTTTTGGAAATACAATCTGGCTGGCTTATTGCCAGGCGGCAATCTCTTCCAACTAACCAGACAAAAGTAAATGAAGCAAGTTACGTGGTCGCATAAATCATTCAAATGACTATCCATTTCCATGAAATCTATAAACACATACGTGAGCACATGCCCACGAACGCCACAAAGACGGACAATCACCGAACATTATTTTTCATATAAAGTGAGATATCATTAATCAAAAAGAAAGAAAGGGATGGTGGAGAGGAAAGGAAAATAAAATTGAAGGTCTTCCGCTTCTCTGATCATCATGCACAGACGTACGACCGTTTTTAAACTCGCGACACCACTTGTACACACTCGTACGATTCATAGCTTTATCACCATATGCAGTTTTCACCTCATGATAAACCTCAACCGGAGGTTTTCCCTTCCAAACGAGATAACGGATGACGCCGCGTATTTCGCACTTGGCGGGAGATTGGATTTACATTTTTCGCGAAACGTGTTGTCGCGTCGACACTTCTCAACGTACTGACCTCAAACCGATCTCATTGCGGAAGGAAAGGGTCAGGCTACACGGAAGTGTAGCCAATATCTCGGAAATAAAATCCATCCGGTCGTGAGAGCCTCAGTACACTTACTTTCTGGATACGCCTCGTAGAAAGTAAAACATTCAGCTTTAGGTGAAGTGAAGTATATGTATATAGTGTTTAAACGTGTATATAATAATACACAATACCTCCCAAAAAGGATTGTCTTTAAGTGCTTCCTAAAGCTGCACACGCCACTCATATCTCTGACATTAAGAGGCAGACCATTCCAAGTCACAGAACCAGCAACTGCAAAAGCTCTACTATAATACCTCACCTTATACGGTAGATTTAGAACGTTCAATTCATTAGACGAAGAAGAAATTGACCTTTAAATTCTACTTTTTTCCGAAACAACAACCCTCAGGCCCAGATTTAAAATATATAACGGAGACATCCCATTTAGAAACCTGAATACAAAGAGACAAAGTTTGAAATCAACCCATTCGTAATTCTTTAGCCACTATTAACTTTTGAGAAGAGAAATAATATGACAATATTTGTACAACAGCTGTATTGAAAACAGATTGTAGTATAGAAATTTGAGAAACAGGCAGATTTAAATACTCGTACATAAAATAACAATAATCCAGACTCGATACAACAAATAAATTTATACGAGTTTTTATTGAAGTGAAACTTCTTTTCTCGCGGTAGGGCAAATTGTCCTGAACGTCACGAAAAGTGAAACGGTGCATTATATTATTATTGAATTACTATTATTAAATATTTTATTTATAAATAAATAATTATTAATAATTATTTATTAATAATAAAAATTAATGTTATTTTAATATTATTAAGTGTATTATATTATTATAAAAAATATTATATTATTATAAAAAATATTATTTATTATTCAAATTATTATTATTTATTGTTAAAAAGGAAAACAAATTTTTTGTTATATATATTACTATATTTAACATTTATTAATTTTATTTTATATTAAATTATTTTATTTTGTTTAATATTTATTTAATATATAATTTATATTTAGTACATAATTTATTTCTACCGCGCGAGAGTTTCACGCATCTGTTTTTTTCCTAGTTGAAAGACACCAACGTAGAAATTTTAACTACGAGTATTTAAGACTATAAAAGCTCGATAAATGCCACGAAAAAGATAATTTTTTGAAATAACAACATAAAAATTATAACAACATAATTGAAATTACAACATAAAAGTTGGGAAAAATTGTATATTTCCCACTTTAGTGATACTCAAAACAACTGCAAAAAACTCAAGTGCCAGGTTATACACTGAGTTGGCACAACAGTCACGTCCTGCACAACCGTAGAGTGCCTATTTGGAGAAATTCTCTATGAAATAAACGCAAAATAAACTTCCGTGTCCACAACGTGGCTTTTTCCAAATATTGGATGTGTCAGCCACATGGAAAACGATTCGTTATGTCATATTTAACGTGACTAGGTCAAAAACGAACAAAATCAAATCTTATTTATTTGTCCCATTCTAGAGTAAAGCATTTAAAGGAGCCGAAATCTTGTTGATTCCTTAATTAATGACGATCTCTGTGGTCAAGTTGATAAGACTGTCTAACTTCTAAATCGGAATTGCGGGTTTGATTCCAGATGGTACCTAGGATTTTAACAAAATGGTTCCAGTCTGGTTTTCACCAATAAGGGTTGTTGAAACGAAATATATTTCATAATGGCAATAATACCTTCAGGTTGAATTGTATACCAAGAAAAGTGTAATACAATTCTTTGATACATTTTATTTCAGGAAATTGTGAGAAGTATGAGAAACAGGATAGCATGTATGATGATATCTATGGATGTGAAAGAAGCGAGAGCTGTGTCCATGAATAGAAAGATGGGGAAATCTGTCATCTCTGCCTACACCAAAAAGGAATAGTCCGTTAAATGTATGTTATGACAATTTTCGTGGTAAGACTCTTGTCTTCCAGCCCAGGGATTGCGGATTCGATTCCAGTTTTTTTAACGAATCCAGTGTGGGTTTGACTCAAGACTTCTTTTACATGTATCTTATTGGTTGGAAGAGATTACCATAATGTGCGCGTCGGGTTGCACTTTATACAATGAAAGAATAGTACATTAATTCCATTCTATTTCCGATCTTTTATGGTTACTTTTGTGATATTCGAAAATAACATTTTGTATTAATTCATGCAGAGTTTCATTCCAGAACGAAGTAAAAACGTGATTCCCAGTGTGTTTTTGGGCACAAAGCTTTTTAAAATATTGTATTATATATGTACGACCTTCGTAGCCTGATGAGTAAGAAGCCTGTCTCCTTACCTGGGGGTTGCGGGTTCAATTCCCGCTGGAACCCAGTTTTTTTTAAAAGAATTCAAGTCTGGTTTTCACTCAATGCCTATTTAGCATTTCTCTGGTTGGTTAGAAGAAATCACTACATGACAATAAGCCCACCAGGTTGTACTGTATACAACGCACGTGCTATACAATACAATATTTCAGCTGAACTAATGTGTTCTTTGTTCTTTGATCAGATTATTTAAATTTAATAAAGCTAACATACATTAGATACGGATGGAAAGATTTTCACCACAACCAAAATATAATACATTTTATTACAAAACCGTGTCTTTTTGTCGTGTTTCCTTAATAAATTAAATGACACATGTTTGCCAAAACTGGAAAAAAAAAGGAAGCGAAATGTTTTAAAACCTTTTTATGTATTAAATAAAAAACGTTACAAACGGTGAATATTTAAAAAAAAAATGGCATATCATCATTTTTATAGTACTCGTATTTTCGACAAGATAAAATTAATGATTTATTTACAAAAATACGACTTGAGCATCTAAAACAAAATAAAGTTTTTCGCTGAACGAGTTTATAAAACATAACTTCACTCAATTGTGTAAAACTTTTTATGTATACAGTACAACCTGGTACTGTATACATCAAAAGCAATGATCCCGTCATTACTATATGGTAATTTCTTCCTACTAATTAGAAAGATTTTAAAGAGGCCTTTCATTAAAACAATACTGGAAAGACAGATAATTAATGGTCATTTTGTTTGTTTTTCCTCTCTTTACATTAAATTCTCACGACATGTATTTCTACATTCTATTTCGATGCTCTCATCGGGTGAAATAATTCTAGTTTAATTCTGCCTGAAGAAAGCCTCGGGATATAAGATAGACACACATGTAGCAGAATTTAATGTTATTTGTGGAATAAAAAAGTAAGTTACTATAAAATATTCTTACATGGAGTTTTATGAAGTTAAAGCCGGACCTTTTAAATGTTTTGAATAGAGAGACTTGAAAAAAAATATATAATTATACTTTATTAGTAAAATACGTGATAGTTATGGTCAAGAATTCAGAAAAATACCTGCTGTTATTGAAGTTTCCTTTTGTTGGTAAGTTTGTTTAGTATTACGCTAAAAAAGTGAGTTTATAAAAAAAAACAACAATCGTACTGTAACGTTTAACAAAATTTAAAATGATACTCAAAATAATAATATAAATGAATTCTTAAAATAATAAACTCGAAGTTTTATGGCAATACTAATAAAAAAGTTTGACAGATGAAACGATATGAAATCGGACAAATTCGAAATTACGATATTTGAAAATGTTCGAAAATGGAACACGTGCTTCCCGCGGCGCGGCGCGCTATCAACTGGGTAGTAAAAGTACGACAAGTAGGCATTGGCCTAGTGTATATCGGTTTATCCTATAGGTCTGCAGGCTTTACGTCAGGGTAGATTCGGCTGTGGGGCCGAAGGCTGGAGACTCGACCCATATACTGGATGGATGCTTTCTGCTCTCTCACTCGACTTGAGCGATGAGGAAAAATATTTTTATTGCTTATGGTATATTAGCGGGAAATTTATTTTAAAATAGGAACCAAGTGTGGACATATTAAAAAAAATATTTTTATTTTCAAAACAATTAAACTAACGATTTCATTTATAATAATAGTGTGACATTTTTATTTAAAATATTTATTTTTAATGTACATAATGGTATTTATGTACCTATTTTGGAGTGTGGAAGTCTAAAATGCATATGGTGAAAGACGGAAAAGAGTCGAAGAGATATTGCAGAAATGCGTGAACTGAGAAGAATACGTTGGGTGATAATGTATCAAATAATACGAAAAAAAGTGATGCGAAATGAATTTGAACTTAAGGTTGACGTGTTTAGTAAAATTGGGCATATGCGACCAATGAGAGAAGAATGACTAACGAAACAAATGTCTAGTGCAAATGTGAGTTGAATGCGTAGTAGAGGAAGATCAGGGAAAGTATGATTCGATCAAGTGAATTATATTTTGAAAAAGGAAAAAAAGAAAGTCAGAGTAATCATATGTTAGATGTGTAAGAAGGTGTATGGCTGTAGAAGAGGCGAAGTATATGTATCGAGATAGGAAAATGTGGCACTCTGTCCTCTGCCTACCCTAAAATATAATTGGAAATAATACTTGTACACGTTAGATGTGTGTGATTGTTGTTGCCTCTTTTTTTTTTTAACCTAGCTAGTTTAATGCCATGTGGCAATCTCTTCCAACCAACCAGAAATATGTTTATATAGGCCCTAAGTGTTAACCAGACTGAAATCCTATTTAAAAAAATCTGGGTTCCAGCGGGGATCGAACCCGCAACCTCCGGATCGGCAGACAAGTGTCTCACCACTAGGCCACGGCCTCTTTATGTACGAGGTAGCATTTTAAACGCGTTCAATAACGAACAGCGAGTTCCGTGCCAATTCAACTAGTGCAAATAGAAATTCGAAGCCAAAGATTCGATGAATGGGATTTTTTCTCAGTCGCTTTCGAATTTGTTGAATTTGTATTCCTGTTGTAAGTTACATTTTTTTTGAAATGATTTTCAAGTAAATAAACACAATATTATCGTAAGTGAAAATCTCATTATGGCGTATTTAATCACAATTCGGAAATACTTAAAGGAAGCAAAACATGGTTTGTAAGTTTATCATTAAGATAAAATCTTGTCGCGATTTAGTTCAAAATTAATAAATTCATTTGCAATGCTTTATATTTTTAATTCTTAAAGCTGGAAGCCTCAAACATATTTTTCTTTATAATGTACATACATGCCTTCACGCCATTTTATTTTTGTCAAGGTAGGCATAGAAGACAGAGTGCCAGACATTCCTATCTCAACACACATCGTTTGCCTCTTCAATATCCACATATTTTCTCACACAACTCATACGATTTTTCTGACAAACACTTACTTGATCCGATAATATTTTTTATTTATTTTTTCCTCTGCCCCAACTTTCAAACACATGCCCATTATATTGTTGATCTTTCCTTATTCATTTTTTTTACACACCCAAACAATTTCAGAATGTTGCTCATCTTACTCAACACATCAGATTTAAATGCAAAATCATCTCTAACGCCTTCATGCTCTTACCATTTCAAAGTGGTCTTTATAAACACCCATATTTTTTTTCTTCAGTTTCAATCCTGGGGATTGGTTAGCAGTAAAGCTCTGCATCTCCTCCACTCCGCTCGATCTTCAGCAATCCTCTTGAGCTCTGTACAGGAGGTGCAGTCCATATCGTGGCATATTTGCTCCAGACACTCTCGTCGGGGACGCCCTTTACCAATCGATCCCTCAATCATTCATTCCAGTATATTGTGCAGGAGATTTTCATGTCGCAGCATATGAGCCATCCATTCTGCACGCCTTTCCTATATGGTGTTTGATAGGTGCCTGGTTTCTTCGATCCTGCTGAGAACCTCGTAATTTGTATTGTGGTATCTCCAGGAAATCCTTAGGATTCGTCTATAGGTCACACATCTCGAAGGCCTCCAATCTTTTTCGATCCCTTTCGCCTATGCACCATGTCTCGCAACCATACATCAAAATACTCCACACAATGTATATTATGACTACGAAAAGTCTTCTATTGGTAAAAAAGGAAACTGTAATTGATATTTCGTTGTTCGCAAGTTTTCGCTTTGAATTTAAATAGAAAAATAATTTTTTATTGAAGAATGAATACCGATCATATTTGGACTGCCAGTTTAGTAGTGCTTCAGAGATGTTTGCCGAAGGTTTTGATGTTATTTATTTATTTTATCAAAACAGGCTTACCCCAATTACATTGCAAAATACAAGAAATGTTAACATTAAAAAAAATAAAAAATTATGAATATGCATACATACATACACACAAACATACACAAAGTCACTTAAATACGTTGATGAGTGCTTTCTAACGAGCTCAATTTTGGAAGAAAATTTACTTTTGCTTTTGGTAATGTGATATGAAATATGTCAATATCCGAAGCAGTCCCGTTCAAAAGAGTTAAAGCCCTTACAACAGGCATAGCGGCTGGAAGACCCGTTCTTTGAAAGTTAAGAGTGTATGCTGTGTCACATCAGAAAGTAGTTAAATTAAACTAGATAAATTAGTATTGTTACACGATGTTAAGATTCTGACAGAACATTAATTTGTTTCATAAAAAAAAACATTCCTTTTTTATTTATTTATATTTAACACAGTATTCACACTTGATGGACTAAATACATACATACCATCACGCCTTTTACCTATCGGGGTAGGCAGAGAGGACAGAACTCCATCGTTTCCTAACTCAATACATGTCCTTAGCCTCTTCAATATCCATTCACCTTTGCAACAACCTCTACGAGTTCTTTGACTTTCTACTTTACCTCTTTCAGAATATTTTTCACTTGACCTAACCATACTTTCTTGGACGTTTATTTCATATACCTTCCACTCACACTGTTTATCTATATTATTAGTCTTATCAGGAATCAATTATTGTAAATAATATATTATCAATCCATTATTTATCGAAATATTTTTTACAAGTTTTTGCTATAAAATATTTGTCAACTTTTACATAGCACGTGTATATTTTTGTACTGTATATAATTTAACATTATATATTGTATAATATGGACTTCATGTCAGCGCCAGTGATCCATTTGACACATTATACGATGTGACAGAAATGTCATCAGGAATACAAAAATGTGACATATGAAGTCCTAAGTATTATCAATTTTCTTATACGGTGCCGAACCATAAACTCTGAAATCAAGGGATCTTAAGTTTAAGTTTATATCGTTGTTTATAGTTAAGGCATGAACGTTGTGGAGGTTTAAAGACAATGTAATTTATTTTTATCAAACACTGTTTATTCCACTTTTTTGTGACGGTATAACCCTACCGGTTTGAAGGCTTTCACCTCATCTTCAGGGGAGCGCAAACAAGACTAAATGCTGTTCAAACTAGTACCGATATACACGCATCAACGGTTGGAAGTTGGGGGGGGGGGGGAGGAAGGCACGGGACAATTTTGGCTAAAAGCGGAGAGATTTTTGGGAAATAACTGTTCAACAGATGTTCCGATCGGTGTACTGACTTAGAAATTTCTAGGGCCTCTAATCTGTCCAATTTATTTCCGTTACCACTGATATGTAAGAATTTGGCATCATCGATAGAAAAAAATTCTCACGGTGACAATGATTAACCATTTCAGAATAAATTAGAGGATTTGTTAAGGCGGATTTGTGTTAACGAAATCTCTTTTCAAAAGATCTTCCTGTCTTTCCTATATAGAAATTATCACAGTCAGCACATAAAAGTGTATACACACCACTGTTGCTACGTATTCCATTTTGCCTTTCCCATTAAATAAGAGTTTGCGGAGATTAAAATTAGTGTATTATATCTCCTGTTTTGTTTGAAACGTCACAACTATACGACTTTATAAAGACTTTGACAACGCTACATGTAGGACTTTATAAAGTGTGACAACGCTACATGTATTATCGACCCTTTACCGAGCTGGACCTTTTCATCATTCCAACGTCATTTCAGTTGTTAAGCAAAGCTGTGCCGTGGAATTTTTGTTTCTTTTTTTTTTCCTCCGCTTTAAGTCAGTGAGCCGTTGGACACCAGCAAACTCGCGAGACACACCGGTGTACTGGATACAATGGCACACCTCAAGGGAGACGATCGGTATACACAGGCATGTCCCCCTCCCTTTTTTTTTAAATAATATATATGACCGAATTAGTAGATATCCTTATACCCTCGAATAGTAGGCGAAAAAAATGCCTGTGATATTCGAGGGGAGTAGCACAGCGCGGGGTTCGAACCGGTGACCCTCTGCACGAAAGTCCTGTGGGTTGCCACGCGGCCATGCACTTTATAATGGAATTACTATTCCACCATTATGAGATCTATCTAGCAAATGTAGCTTTTTAGACCCGAAATAAAAATTTTTTGGGGAACTAGTCAGAGTCTCTCAAGTACTAGTAATATTTATATCGAAATTAACCCTGAACCATATCAGGATTAATATTACTTGAGAGACTTTGACTAGTTGATATTCACTTAACATATAAACTTGTAAATAGTTTGCCAGCAAAGGCTGGGAAATCAGTATGGAAATTGTGCGGACCATTTGTATGTAACAATGTCGTTTATTATTTTACGTTCAGCGAAATAAATGCCTTTCAACCTAGAAAAAAAAACACAAAAGTAGTATTTCTATTTAATCTAATCGAATATTATTTTTGATAAAAACGAGTTTCTTTTTTGTTGAAAAAATATTAAAACAAATAAAAATAATCTAAATCGAGACAATTGACAAGCGACACTACTCAATGCTAGATACTCACAAATCACAATTAATATTTGTCACATAAAGTAACTATCAAATGCGTGTAATATTTACTATGACAATTATATTGTTAAGCTGCCAAAACCGTACAAATGTCAGTGATATGAAAGTTTTAAATTATTGCCGTGTAATTAATCTCTACTTATTTTTGTTTATTAGTTTCATTTTCTAGCACCCAAATTAATACTAATTTCTGTTTTTTATTGCCATTTCTAATACCAGTCAATCATAATTTCTCGAAAATATCAAGAAATATATCCAAATAGTTCTTTTATAAAAAAAATATTTTTTTGGATTTCAATCTATTTTTATTAACCATCTCTGTTATTTAATTTTTTTAAACCAAATCGACTATCGTATGGTTCATTATTCAAAGCCAAGCCACCAGCGAGTTTGAATAATATTTGTAAAGGCAATCATAATGTTCAGCAGTCAATGCAGTACAAATGTCAGCAATGTGAAATAAAACTAAGCATAGATGATTTGCTTAACAACTGAATAAAGTTTCAAGGGGGTGCGCTGCATCATTACGGGATTGGGTCGCAGAGCGGCAGTGGCGGACCCCCAAATGCGTGTATATAGATAGATGTTTCGAGTAGATTTTTTTCTTTGGGTAATGTTTTCACAAATGTGTAGTTGTGGTTTTTTTTAATTAAACGTTTTGTTTTTAAGTGTTTTGATTGATTTATTTATTTTGGATTTGAAGAAAAAAATTAATGAACCGTTTACTAAAAGGATATTATCTGAAATACAGTGTTGTCTTTAGCCCCAGTTATCAAGCCTTCGAGCTTAGAACCACTGGAATAGGCCCAGGACTCAAGGTTCGTCATTACGTGTGTTGATAATACTACAGCACATAAAGACGCAATATTACTCGCACACGTACTAGGCATGTGCGAGTACTGTGGCCAGATGAATTACTTTTACTAGATTGTACTCTTTTCGGGAATCGAAACCAAAACCCCCAAATGGAAGTAAATCGTCTTACCTTATAACCCACGAAGGTCGTCCCTTTTTAACTAAAATAATAGTAAAACAATTCGTGAAATAAAAGAAAAAAAAATGAATTTAAAATGAATATTTGTCTTAAAGACATTTCAGCCGCCTTAGTCAAGCACAAGGTTAAAATATTTGTATGCAAATCAAAAGACTGACAAGTGGGGGTGAAAAATTGCGTGACCTTTTTTCCACATCACTGTGAAATGTCAAATTGTCTTCGTGTAAAATTGTCTTTCCCTTTTATCTGTCATTTTGTGTCGGCAATTTCATATGTTAAAGACTAAAGCGAGAACCATCACGGCCACTTACCAATACTTTCCGGTTAACTTATCCAAAAAGAGGGTAAATGTCCTAGCCAATGTAATCATTTGGGAGCAGTATTAAATTTTTAAAATAACTGCACATTTCAAAGCAGTATGATATGGTTTTATGCATTTGGATCAAATAAATGAAAAAAAGACTAACACAGTGTAAATATGAGTGTAAAACGTGGTTAACCCTTCCTGTCCTGTGATGTGTAACTAGTACACATTGCTTCTAAAAACTTTAATATCTCTATAAATATAATTAATACTGGGTTCAGATTTAAGGTTTTCCTCCGTAATACATGTACGCATTGAATGAAAAAATAATATTAATAATTATTAGCACTTATCGGCCACATCAGAGATATTTTGTGAAAATCGGGAATAAATTCACCAATACAATCAAACGTGTGGCAGTGTGTGACGTAGGTATATTTTTATTTATTTAACACTTTTATTGCAATACAATCTTGCGGGTTTATTGCCAGGTGGCAATCTCTTCCAACCAACCAGACAAAAGTAAATGAAACAAGTTACGTGGTCGCATAAATCATTGAAATGATTATCCATCCTCACGAAATCCACTAACATATACGTGAGCACATGCCTACGAACCCCACAAAGACGGACAATCACCCGAACATTATTTTTCATATAAAGTGAGATATCATCAATCAAAAGGAAAGGAAGGGATGGTGGAGAGGAAAGGAAAAGAAAAATCAGGAATGAAACACGTTATTTTACTGACTAGAAATTAAGAGTTCTAATATTCATTCTAAAAAAACACTATGGGCAAGAAGCGACGCTATTCACGTCTCACTCTTACTCTACTTCGGTATATAGGAACGCAAGTAATAGAATCTCAGTTCGCTCGCTTAGTAGCCAGCCGGCTTTCGTTCGAGGTGGTCGCTTCACCCGTTTTGTGAATGTCGTCCGTTAATTTTTAAAATTTTCTACAATTAAATTTCAATTATTATAACTTTTGACTTCAATATTCTTATTTTTCCGATTTTAAATCGCTCATTTTTACATATGTATTGATGTGCATTGAATACATATCACCGGAACGGACGGATTTTAGCACAGGAAGGGAAAGGTTAAGGAAGGCCAAGATAAGAGTGGTAGGATCAAGTGAATGATATTTTAAAAGAAGAAAATATAAAAACTCGTAGGTTTTGTATGAAAAGGTTTATGAGTGTACAAAGAGGCAAACGATATGAGTCGAAATAGGAAAGTTTGGTGCTTTGTTCTCTCTGCCTATCCCAACGTGGAAACTGTGTTCTGGTATGTACAGTACCCGGCGACAAGTGATACACATCGGGCTTAAGAAAGAGCTGTCGGCCACAATCGGCTAAATTCGGCTTTGTAGAGCGTCGTCTCTGTCGTACGATGCGCTAACAGTAGACCTAGAATGTTTGACAACGATTGACAAATCGCGACGGAGCACGTGTATAAATGATGGAGACGACGCTTTGACGACGCGAGACGATAGTCTCTTTCTTAAGCCCGATGTGTATTACTTACCACCGGGTACTGTATGTACGTATCTTTTACCTCTGTTACCTTGGTCTAACCTTCATAACTCTTCATTAATTCCACAAAAATATATTTCTTTTGTGAAATTTTCGCAATTCATTTTATTATAGTGATCAATTCCTTTCCTAACTCTTCTAATAGTATCTCTAATGGTCATAAAAATTGATAAAATAATTGAGAAAAAGCTGATTGATTGGAAAATACTACTTTGGCGCAATAAACCCTCCAGATTCATTTATGTGAAAGTGCTAAAATACGGCTTATTATTATATGACATTCTCTTCTAATTAATCAAAAATATGTTGATGAAACCTTAAGCGAAAACGAGACTGAAATCTTAAAAAAAAATTCTGGGTACTAACGGGAATCGAATCCGTAACCCCGTATCGAAAAAAAAGCGCCTTACCAACTAGGTACCAGAGAATTATTATATTACATTAGTGGAATTTATGTAGTCAATTTTATTATAAGTATAAAAACTTTTCATCAGACGTATGAATCGAAATGATGAAAATTGTGTATGGAATGTTTGGGAAAAAGAAATGTTAGAAGACATAAGACTTGTATGAAGATGAAGAATTATATTGTCAAACGGGATATATTGCGAGCAATTATATTCTTCTGCCTTCTTACTCCCTATATGTCCCACCCTTTTCCTCGGCAAGAGCTATGCAGACGAGAAATAAATTTTAATTACTCGCTTTTCGGGATTAATCTTGTGAAAAATGGCTTGAAGCATTTCAAAATACATATTGCTCTTGAAAAACTTGATATATTTCTCCTGTACTTTATTGGGTGGTCCCTTGTTAAAGTTGGCATTTACACGCAAACAAAGAAAAAAAATACATTATTGTATTCGACGCATTTTTCAGTTCTTTGGTCACATTTAACTTAAATAGGACGATGCTTTGGTCGTTGCTTGTCCTGTTGTATGGAATGGTCTGCCTATTAGAGTTGAAGATATGAATGGCATGTGCAGCGTTAGAAAGTGCTTGAAAACAACACTTTTTAGGAGATTCTTTCAACATTTATGAACACTACACACATATGAACACTACACATATAGTATATGAACACTACATACCATATGATATGAACACTACATACATACATCACACTATACATAAAGCCGAATGTATTATTATCGCATATCGAAAGACCTACCAAGGTATTTTTGTAGATCGTCTTAGCTTGGTAATTTTCTGCTCATTTTCTACCAAATGTATTTTTCTAAACAAATGGTTTCAAATACCTAATTTAATGGTCGCAGACACCACCCTCATTTCCTTTCACTCAACATATATAGTATTTTTCAACATTTTTGATCTGTCCCGAGCTGAAACTCCCTTGAGGAAGGTTTACTCTACAAACGGCGCATTATAAATTGTCCTTTTATTATTATTATAAGTATGGAAAACTCATAGTGTGGGCCGAATAGTGTCTCGTATCCTTACTACTGTGATCGCCCTCCTAATGGACGGTGTGAGTTTCGGCTGAGGGAATGTTGTGCGATGAGTCGAGAACTTATAGAAACTACTCTCTAAAATGTGTTTTTTTTCCTTTGCCCCAGAATGCGTGTGTGATTGCGGGATAAATACTTCATTTTGCATGCTATTTTTTTTGTTGGTGATCTATTATTTAACTTCCTGAATTAATTGCTTATTTCTTGTCATTTGTTAATTTTATCTTTTTTTTTAAATTTATATGTACAACGGTGTTGACTGAAACATCTGATGTCTTGGCGACCGAAATCGCTTTCTTTTGGTGGAAGTGTTACGAGACGAGACAAGACATTGTGATAGCTGTTCACATATATTTCCTCCGCCATTATTTTGAGATTTATATGCAATTTCAGGACATGTTTACGTATGTACATACTATTTTGCTATCAATAAATCTATATTTATTTATTTAAATATTTTTTACATACAATATGTCAACGGCACTGTTAAGAATATCCTTAACTGTCCCGCCGCCCCCTCTTATCTCGCAGATAATTTTCAGTGTCTTTCCAATCATGGATTAGCGCTACACTTAAACAGAGATTGTTTATTGGCCTTTCTAGTTCACCGCTTCTCTATCTTTACGTTGTCCTTGACTGTCCATGCAGTGAGACTCTGGAATCAGTTACAAACCAATATAAGACTTGCTCCGTCCTTGGCATGCTTTAAGAAGCGACTGAAAAACCTCTTAATTTCTAGTCAGTAAAATAACGTGTTTCATTCCTGATTTTTCTTTTTCTTTTCTCTCCACCATCCCTTCCTTTCCTTTTGATTGATGATATCTCACTTTATATGAAAAATAATGTTCGGGTGACTGTCCGTCTGTGTGGGGTTCGTGGGCATGTACTCACGTATACTCGTATGTTTATGGATTTCTTGGGGATGGATAGTTATTTGAATGATTTATGCGACCACGTAACTTGCTTCATTTACTTTTATCTGGTTGGTTGGAAGAGATTGCCACCTGGCATTAAGCCCGCCAGATTGTATTTGCAATTAAAGTGTTTAATAAATAAATAAATAAAAAAGAATATAAGTAATAATCATGAAACAATTGCTGGTTGATCGGAAGTAATTGCGTTTAAGCCATAAATTCGCTAGTTGAATTTGTGTTAATGTTAAATACATAATTGATAATTTATCGTTGTTCAGGAAAATCAAAATTCAACGTTTTGATATTTTAACGAATATACCCTTTATTGATTAAGTACAGTGACAGCTGTTTTGCCATACAATGGGTTTTTCTAGGGTAATTGAATTGTTCACTTGGGTTTACTTGTGCCCCTTACCCCTTTACAATTAAAGTACCTTTGAAACATAGCATTTCAATTAGAATTAATCCCTTTGAAGTGTTCCTCTAAATACATTAAAAAAATCATTTAAATGAGAATGAATTTTGCAAAATTCAAAGTTATTATTACTGATGTATGAAAGGGAAAGCAAATGAGATGTATGGGCGAATTATGAAGATTAAGTAGTTCTGCTTTTCAGATAGTGTTTTGTCAGATGATGGAAGAGTTAAAATGAATGTCGAACGGCATGCAGCGAATCAAAGTTAATGATACACTTAAACATATATACACGAATTAAACAATATCAATTTTTTTTCTTGATTCTTCGAAAATACTATAGTTTCACTTTGTGGTGCCATATATATTTATATAAAAGGAAAAATACGTAAATAAAACACTTATTTTATATTTTTGTGTCCACCACTGGTTTATTTTTGGGTTAACTACCGGTTTCGAAGACAACCGTCTTCATCGCCAGGGAAAGATAAACAAAATTGCTAAAAACACATTTCCTGTACAAGTGTATATAATATAAGATCAATGAGGTTGGGGGAGAGAAGTGGGGAGATACGTGATTCCATGGTAAATGGGGCGGGATCTACCAAAGTATTTACATTTCAGTGCTGAATAAATTATGTGTACAATATTTATCAGTGCTGAATAAATATTGTACACATAATTTATTCAGCACTGAAAATATCATTTCATTTTAAATGTGTAATATTTACAACCGAGTATATATGTGTACATAATTTATTCAGCACTGAAAATATAATTTAATTTCAAATGTATAGTATTTACATACGAGTATATATGTGTACGTTATTTATTCAGCACTGAAAATATCATTTTATTTTGAATGTGTAATATTTACAACCGAGCATATATGTTTACATAATTTATTCAGCACTGAAAATATCATTTAATTTTAAATGTATAGTATTTACATACGAGTATATATGTGTACGTAATTTATTCAGCACTGAAAATATCATTTAATTTTAAATGTAAAGTATTTACATACGAATATATATGTGTACGTAATTTATTCAGCACTGAAAATATAATTTAATTTTAAATGTATAGTATTTACAAACGAATATATATGTGTACGTTATTTATTCAGCACTGAAAATATCATTTAATTTTAAATGTATAGTATTTACAAACGAATATATATGTGTACGTAATTTATTCAGCACTGAAAATATCATTTAATTTTAAATGTAAAGTATTTACATACGAGTATATATGTGTACGTAATTTATTCAGCACTGAAAATATCATTTAATTTTAAATGTATAGTATTTACAAACGAATATATATGTGTACGTAATTTATTCAGCACTGAAAATATAATTTAATTTTAAATGTATAGTATTTACAAACGAATATATATGTGTACGTAATTTATTCAGCACTGAAAATATCATTTAATTTTAAATGTATTGTATTTACAAACGAATATATATATGTGTACGTAATTTATTCAGCACTGAAAATATCATTTAATTTTAAATGTAAAGTATTTACATACGAGTATATATGTGTACGTAATTTATTCAGCACTGAAAATATAATTTAATTTTAAATGTATAGTATTTACATACGAGTATATATGTGTACGTAATTTATTCAGCACTGAAAATATAATTTAATTTTAAATGTAAAGTATTTACATACGAGTATATATGTGTACGTAATTTATTCAGCACTGAAAATATCATTTAATTTTAAATGTATAGTATTTACAAACGAATATATATGTGTACGTAATTTATTCAGCACTGAAAATTTAATTTAATTTTAAATGTATAGTATTTACAAACGAATATATATGTGTACGTAATTTATTCAGCACTGAAAATATCATTTAATTTTAAATGTATAGTATTTACAAACGAATATATATGTGTACGTAATTTATTCAGCACTGAAAATATCATTTAATTTTAAATGTAAAGTATTTACATACGAGTATATATGTGTACGTAATTTATTCAGCACTGAAAATATAATTTAATTTTAAATGTATAGTATTTACATACGAGTTTATATGTGTACGTAATTTATTCAGCACTGAAAATATAATTTAATTTTAAATGTAAAGTATTTACATACGAGTATATATGTGTACGTAATTTATTCAGCACTGAAAATATCATTTAATTTTAAATGTAAAGTATTTACATACGAGTATATATGTGTACGTTATTTATACAGCACTGATAAAACAATTGGAAAACCTTTTAAGATTGCCTGTTAGCAACAAACTCACTTCATTGTACATTATTAATTGAAGCGTCTAACTAGTGAATAAAAAAATATTATTTTGTTAGTCTTTCCCAATGTATTGCCTTGATGTGGCTTTACCATTTAATTTTATTCTCAATACTACAATACTTAAAAAAAATATTAGAAAAATAGTTTTTTCTAACTAATTGTCTTTTATTATGAATACAATATCTATATTAATATTTCATTGAATAAAAGGGATGTAAATATAAAATTTAACTTTAGAAATTCAATTAAATGGGGAGAGGAAATAAAAACGAAAGAAAACATTGAAGAAAAAAGTAGATTTATCTTCATACACACGTGTTACCTTCAAGGGAAGTTAATTTCCACTGTAAAGGGTTGCTACACATACTCGCACTTGTATAAGACGCTATATGAACAATGTGGCACGTGTGTATGAGATTCTATCTCGCCTAACGAACAGGGTGTTTGGAACAACTTGATGATATACATTTTTTAAATTTTTTTATTAAACAAAGTAATATATTGTACAAATATTTGTCAAGGCTATACCTACATACACATTTATTACTTAACTAATCTTATTTATATATTATAATTTATGAACTTCATTAATCTTATTTTCCTACATGTCATTTTATTTAAAAAAAAAATTGTCTTAATATATGATTTCTGAGAAATAATTAACACCTGCATACTACTTATAACGAGATAACAATTCTTACAACTAATTATTTAGCAAAAACAAGTCCACTCGTTCAGGCTACTTGTATTCCATCACATTCACTCAGACTTTGGTCGTCTCAGTTAATACTGTAAGTGGACTAGTCAGGCAACAGATAATGCTTCGGGAGCTTGTGCTTATAACGGAAGGGTAGGTCGGACTTAGCCTCGTAAGCCCCCAGGACAGCGACAAAGGGATTGCCGTGATTTTGTTGACTTTTATAGAATTTCACTGTTCAAGCGAGGATGTGGTGTTGTAGGGTTTCTTCTCGCTATTCGTCGTGAAGTCGGGTAAGGTTTGTTCTGGGATGGGTGTTAAAATATATCTTGAATGCCTTGTTCTGCACTCTCTGGAGTTTCAGGTGATCCGTGATGCTCACACTACCCCAAACAGGTGCGGTATAGGTCTAGATAGGACGAATAAGGGTTTTATAGAGGAGAAGCTTATTTTTGGGTGAAAGGATGCTGCGTCGATGAAATATCGAACTGATAGCTCCTATGCCCTTAGGACCCTGTCTGATAGTATTCAGATGGGGTATTATTGTAATTGGAAATTATTGATTGACGTGTATGATTTTCAGTAACAAAAGTTTCGATTATATCGATGATTTAAAATCACAGGTTAAATTTGTTGCATCTTTTCGTAAATTGATTTATGTAACTCTTTTTATCTCAAGTAGCCATACAAATCCTATTAGCCATTGGGACGATTTATATTCAAGATACTTTCTTCTGCC
Source organism: Odontocerum albicorne (assembly GCA_949825065.1). Classification (NCBI taxonomy): domain Eukaryota; kingdom Metazoa; phylum Arthropoda; class Insecta; order Trichoptera; family Odontoceridae; genus Odontocerum; species Odontocerum albicorne. The sequence goes on along the minus strand of OX463850.1, from coordinate 40,925,713 downwards.
TGTCTTGCATTTGATTATCATGTAAACGAGATGAGGAAATCCTTTAGAATGCTGGGATTATAATGAGAATCACAAGATAATTTAAGAATTTACAACTATGGATGATATTGTATAAGTCATTGGTTAAAAATACCCTGGAGTATCCCTCTGTAATATGACCCCATAACGAAAGGTTACGCGTTGGTTTACTTGAGACGGTTCAGCGGGGATTTTTAAGGTGTATAAATAAATAAATAATAAATAAATATAGGTTTATTGGTAGCAACATAGTATGTACATAATAAATTTAGACACATTTCAAGAACACATAAATTGCAGAGAATACATTAAAGACAGAAGCTATCAAAAGGTCTGGGCTCATCTTATAACATCCCCTCGTCCAAGATACACCCCACCAATATAAGGCGAGCCCAGCCACGGGAACACCAGATGTTTTTCAGCCCACACCCTGGCACATGTAGAATAAGAAAAAGAGAAAAAAATCACAAAAAATAAATAGATGGTAGAAAAATACATTGAAGAGAGAAGACATTAAAAGGTCCGGGCTCATTCCTCCAGCCGAGATACACCCCACTAATGTAGGACGAGTCCGACCGCAAGGACATCGGGGGTGTATATGCCATATGGAGTGGTTGCTTCATGGTCTTGAATCGTAGAGTAATAAATTATCTTTTTTCAATATCCAATCGCTTGGAACTCGTAGACGTTCTTTTGAACTTGTATTATATTTTTTTATAAGTCTTGAATGATCTTGTAGACTCACTGCATCTCTGGAAAGTATTGATTTAAGTGTTTCATCTCGCTCTCCTAGTATACATGCTTCAATCTGCGCAGCTACATTTAGAAATAACATTGGTTTATATAATTCATAAGTAAAAAATGTGCCGAGAGTACAAAGAAATATTTAGTTCAACACTGTCAGAATTAAGAAAGATGGATGGATGGCGGTTGAATTGACTGAGGGATGAGTGTTTATTTTTTCAAATATTGTATAAAGTTGTAACATTATCACTGATCTGCTGACATGACTCAACTTTATATAAAATGAAAACTGATAATCGGGATTTTTATACATGATATTATTTATAAATTATGTTTTGTGTGAAAAATCTCAGTTAATTTCTGTGTCTGCTAAGTGTTTTTTTAACTAAAAATGTTTGTGCACGTTATCAAAAAGCTTCGGTGTTGCCCAGTCTTCTTCAGTATTATTGATGGGTTTGCACAATGGTCCATGTAAACCGTGTCAACTTCTTTCTTCTTCAGTTTCAATCCTGGGGAATGGTTAGCAGCAAAGTTCTGCATCTCCTCTTCTACTCCGCTGGGTCTTCAATGATCTTCTTGAGCTCTGTATAGGATGTGCAGTCCATATCGTGGCGTATTTTCTCCAGATACTCTCTGCAACGACGCCCTCTACCAATCGATCCCTCAATCATAACATCATCAATAATTTCTGTGTCTGCTAAGTGTTTTTTTAACTAAAAATGTTTGTCCACGTTATCAAAAAGCTTCGGTATTGCCCAGTCTTCTTCAGTATTATTGATGGGTTTGCACAATGGTCCATGTAAACCGTGTCAACTTCTTTCTTCTTCAGTTTCAATCCTGGGGATTGGTTAGCAGCAAAGTTCTGCATCTCCTCCTCCACTCCGCTGGGTCTTCAATGATCTTCTTGAGCTCTGTATAGGATGTGCAGTCCATATCGTGGCGTATTTTCTCCAGATACTCTCAGCAAGGACGCCCTCTGCCAATCGATCCCTCAATCATAACCTCCAGTATATTATGCAGGAGATTTTCATGTCGCAGCATATGACCCATCCATTCTGCACGCTTTTTCGATATGGTGTTTGACAGGTGCCTGGCTTCTTCGACCCTGCTGAGTGTCAACTTAGATAAGTTTATATAGCCTATCCATGTATACCTTCGGGACTTTATATCGTTAGTTTTTAGTAGTTGTTTTATAAACCTTCTAATTCCTTCAGTAAATCTCGGTTTTTCATTTGCCGCAGCCCATTTTGGACCTCGTTTTGGTCAGTTTTTAAAGTTCAGTAACTTTTATTGTTTTTAGAGCTTCAAGACCTACAATTCAAACCTATATATTACTAAGGGCTAAATTGTCGAGTTATATATTCTAAGTTTGTCATTTCAAGACAGGGCCTAACAACGCAGTAGTTTGTTAAGTGCTGCAGCTGCGCTGAATTCATTTTAGACCTTGTTTTGATGTCCATGCCCACTTTATTGTTTTTGATGAAGACACTGTCTAGCTATGTTAAAATTTATATTTCTGTAATCGCAACGTGTTTTATTATTATGTGATTAAGAATGACCTTCCTCAGTAGTTTAACTTCAAGGAATACCTTAATTTGGTTAAAAGCTCTCTTAATTTTTCAGTTAGTTTTCATTCCATGCCTTCCAATAGTTTTCTTAGAACATTTACTGTGCTGCAAAGTTGTTCTTATACCGTGACATATACCATTGAGTCCGTTATCACTGCTTTTCTTTAAACTCTTTGGTGTGACGTCTTCATGACAGGGATCATTATTTAAAGGAAATTAAGTTTGTTTGGCGTAGATCTTTCGATCTAATCCAGTAATTAGTTACTTAATATTGTAATTTTTGTAATATTATGAATGTATTGATACGAAATTAAAAACATTGTCATACAAAAGTATGAATGAAAAATAAAAAAACACGTAAAAAGTATTTTTTTTTGTTGTATTTTGTCAGACGAGGGAAGAGTTAAAAGGGATATCATACGGCAATTAGCGATAAGAAACAAACTCAATGGCCTATTAATTCGGCTCTTAGTGCAACATTTTCAAACACCCGATTCATTCAGTATAAATATCAGTCACCCTGTATGTGTACCGGGGAAAGGTTTTATTCTTAAGGTAACACGTGTCACTTGTTTGAGGCAGACAGGTGATAGATATGATCAATTTAATCAAGTAATTAGTTACGTAATGTTTAATTAATTCCTCTAATTTATTAAATGTTTATGTCTCTTATGCGATACAACTTATTTTTGTGCAGTCAATTATCTCCAACCAATTGTTTGTTTCGCCTTTTTATTACTTACTTTTTCTGTTTTATGTTTTATTTACCATAAACGTCCATATCTTTCCAGCTTCAAAAAGGTGGAGCGTGTATGGATGGATACCACACCCCCTTAATAATAATAATAATTAACACTTATCGGCCATATCAGAGATATTTTGTGAAAATCGGGAATAAATTCACCAATACAATCAAGCGTGTGACGTAGGTATATTCATTCTAAAAAAACCGCTATGGGTGAGGAAGCGACGCTATTCACGCCTCACTCTCACTATTCTTCGGTATATGGGAACGCAATAAATAGAATCTTAGTTTGCAAGACCGAGTCCCGTCTCAGGTCTCAGTAGCTCTCGGGCATCCATGTGAGGTGGCCTCTTCTCCCATTTTGTGATCGTGCGTCGGTCGATGTTGTTTTGACTAAATTTCAATTATTATCACTTTTGACTTAAAATTTAATTAATTTGAGCAATTGGCTATGAATATTCTTATTTTTTCTATTTTAAATCGCCTATTTTTACATGTGATTTGTATTGAATACACATCACCGGAACGCGCGGATTTTTTTTAGCACAGGAAGGGAAAGGTTAAATTCACTAGTCTTTTGTAATATCCTCCTTCCTTATTCTGTCATACATTGATTTTTTACACATTCTACGCAACATACTCAATAAACCACATTTATGTTATAAGATACTTACATTAAGCTGTTTTGTCACGTGTAAAATTTGCTTATATATCCTAATAGTGATATCAAAACTCGATTATGAGATTACAGTTTTGCTTCCGTTAGAATGTTTTGGCCGGTTAACACATTGCATAAGCCACCATTCACTCTATTGTCTGCTGGTAATATTCTTTCTGCATCGCACTTCACGCGGCCTTCCGTTGTGAACGTGACATATTTTCTTTATGAAGCGGGAAAGTTATTTTTTTATATATTTCAGCCAAAATATTATTCCTTTAAAAGTAGGAACATCCAGGAAGACAAATTTGACAGTATATTAAACAAAAAATGTACAGTTTTTAAGGGAAACGAAAGCTTTAAAACGTTATCTTATTTTTTTCAATAATGTTTATATAAATAAAAATAATAATAAAAATAATTATTTAAATAGTAGTTATAAATGCATAAATTCAAATGCACCGAATTTATTTTAAGACCTATCTTTAATTTAAATTTTTGTCTTTAATTGAAATTTTACTATCCTTAATTCAAATTAAATGTATGCTGCATATTTATTTACATTTATATTTCAATGTTATAAAGGGAAGTAGAAACTGGTGTCAGACTCCAGTCGAGGGTTTAAGGCGAAATAGGGTTTAGGAATTGTTACCGCCTCACACCGCCCGTAATCTTGGTTTGATCTTCTGCAAATTTGTCTCAAAATCTCATGGAACAGATTTCACGATAGCAAAGGGTTATTTTTTGCAAGATAAACATGCTGTGATCTTACAGTTACTATTGTAAAATCTAGGATGGGTTGAAGATTATGGCTAGAGAATTTCTAACAAGTTTCGATAAGAAACTCGGTATCAAAGCTGTTGATGTTTTTGTCATGCGATTTCTGAAGCTTTGTGTGTTTAGATAGATTATTTTTTAAAGTTTTTTTTTAACTTTTCATATATTCAGCTGTGGCGCAAAAATTATTATAATATATTGAATAGTATTTTTGAAGCAGAAATAATCAAAATACGTTTATTTTGTATTTATTGAATTTCCTTATCTTCAACAAGGGTTTCGTTAAAATTAAAAAATCTAATTATTAACTTGATATAGTTTATAAGCGAGAGTAAGATATTTCATAGTAAAACTTTGCGATGGGCTAGTAAATCCATGTAAAAAATGTGTTAATACTTTATTATATGATGTAAATTAACTGTATGCAAAAAAATAATAGAAAAAGTGAGAAGAAAAGTACGATTGACCAGGGTGCATTTGTAGATAGAATAGTAATTGGGGATCAGATTTCATCCTTACATAAGATTGGGTAAAAATGCATGAATAAAATTAAAAACACTGTACTCTGTATCTAGATAAAACCTAGAACCGAATGTAAGTTTAAACGTTATAGTACGTTATGGTTTGCAAGGAGTAGATACTGTATCAGAGTGAATAGTGTGTTGATTGTTTCAATATATTACAAAAGGAGTAAAGTAAGGATATGTAATGATGCCTTGGTTATTCAATAATTTTATAGAATCATATATTAAAAGTCGCTAAAAGTTATTGAGTAGTATGAAAATAATTAACAGGAATAGTTGTTGACTCAAATGCTGATAAAGAAGTTGTGTTAGCGGTGAGTAAAAATTAATAAAAGGAAGTATATCGTGATAGGTATGATTGGTGTTCTGTCTTCTTTGCTTACTCTCACAGTGAATAAATGAATACCCAATAGCCGTGGAGAATATAATAGTAGGCAAAATAAAAAGTGGATGATCAGGGTGTTTGACGTTCATGTCACCGGATATGGCTATGCAAGCCAATTAGTGATATGCATATCCTGTTGCATACAGAGCAAGGAGCTTTAGTACTTGCAGTTTGTCTTTATCTTCCTTTTCCATTGGTTTCCTGATAACAAGCATCAGCTCTACGCCATTTGGCCATTATTGTTGACAGAAAATTGTAAACCAGTGGTGTTGCCATCCCCAATAGAGAAGGAATTCCTTAACCTTTCCCTTCCTGTGCTAAAATAATCCGCGCGTTCCGGTGCTGTGAATTCAATACACATGTAAAAATGAGCGATTTAATAATTGAAATTTTATTGCTGAAAACATGAAAAAATACATCAGACGACGTTCACAAAATGGGCGAAACGACCACTTCGAACGAAAGCCTGCTGGCTACTAAGCGAAAGAAGCGAATGAACTGAGATTATATTTCTTGCGTTCCCATATACCGAAGTAGAGTGAGAGTGAGACGTAAGTAACGTCGCTTCCTCACCAATAACGATTTTTATAATGAATATACCTACGTCACACACTGGCACACGTTTGATTGTATTGGTGAATTTATTCCCGATTTTCACAAAATATCTCTGATGTGGCCGATAAGTGCTCATTATTATTAATATTATTTTTTTATTCAATGCGTAAATGTATTACGGAGGAATGCCTAAAATCTGAACCCAGTATTTATTATATTTATAGAGATATTAAAGTTTTTAGAAGCAATGTGTACTAGTTACATATCACAGGGAAGGAAGGGTTAATATATCATGGACAGCATGCCGATAATTGCGCTCTGATTTCTCATTCTACTTAAGATCTGTAACAAATACTGTTTACCAATATGTTGACCTATGAAACACTTGGTCTTAAATTCAATGTTTCCTTCCAACAAAAACCTGACCTATGAAGCGCTTGGTCTTAAATTTAATGTTTCCTTCCAACAAAAACCTGACCTATGAAGCACTTGGTCTTATATTTAATGTTTCTTTCCAACAAAAACCTGACCTATGAACCACTTGGTCTTAAATTTAATGTTTCTTTCCAACGAAAACCTTAATCTCACAGTGAAATTGCGTGATGGTGTGCATATATGCACCGATAGGTCTTAATAAAACAATAATTAAAGTTTTTTTTTACATTTTAAACATTCCCACGAACTAACATCATATCTATATTGTGGGATGAATACATTGTGGGATGAATATTTTTGGTCTTTCTGGAGTGATGATGTGTGAGGAGTTGAATTTTGCAAGATGTTTCCAGTTGTAGTTGAGTGTCACTGTTTGTCAGGTTGATGAGAGCGTGCAACGGGGTTTTGTTTTTGTGTAATCAAAAATCGGAAAGAAGTATCGATTTATTTTTTCATGCTAAATATTCTCAGTGAGATACAGGCAAAAACCTAGTTTACTGGGAATACGACAAATGAAAGGCAACACACCCAGATCCATTAAAATTGTATGTCCAAATCAAATTACCTGTTGTTCTTTCGCAAATTGTGTATATTTGTTGTCATGTGTAATAATAAATAAATTAATAAATAAATCTTTTATTCCATTTACGAGTAGGTAAAAAAAATATTTTATTCCGCGTGTGGTTTTCATAAATGTTTTGTTTTTGAGTATTGTTTAAATTATAGTGAATCTCATGAAATACCATTTAAATGTTTGGTTCATATGATCGTTGCGCTAACACAAGTCACTTTTTCATTTTTATTTTCTTTTCACCTGTTTTGATTTTTTTTGCACTTGTCGTTTGAAATAAAATTGATGAATTCATTTTGATCGTTTTGTTAGAGGAATACAAGGAAGAGCTTTAAGTCTAAGGTAGAAAAAGGAATTGAAAGTTTTTACCTTGAACACCAAAAAAGCATTAGGAGCGGAAGCAGTGGGACTTTCAAGAATAATGAAACTGTAAATAATGGTTTGTCAGAGTAAATATCTATCATAATACTGGGACAATAGGCTTTTTGAGTCTGCATCGGTGGCCTTTGAAAGGAGTGGGGGATAAATACATTATGCCGAGACTAATTGATAATGAAATTAGATGAAAATACCAGAAATTCTGAAAGTAGCTTTGAATTTTTGAAAAAAGTTGAAAGTTATTCTGAAACCGCTGAAAATAATTGAAGCAAATTATACAAATACAAGCTCAGTCACAATTTCGTTACATTTAAATAATTTAATGAGTTTTATGTAACAAATTTGGTTGAAAAGTGTCGTAACGTGGTATAGATTTTATATCTATAATCTTGATTCACTGTCGGCAGCAGCAGTCTAATTACATCACGCAAAGAAAGCTCTATGCCTCTGGTTCGATTCCTGGCAGATTCCCTTCTGAACAGATTTTACTTTAAGACCATTTTACATCTAAATTTACGATACCGATGTTTTAATAGTATTTTTCCTGTTTGATTGTGTGTTTTACTCGTAGATGCAACAAATGGGTGAACAATGAAAGATTGCAGAGAGTTGAGAAATTTCGCTTTTTGTGTAGTATATTCTCAGATGATAGAAGAGTTAATTTGAAAGTGTTGTTTATAGTTAAGGCATTAACGTTGTGGAGGTTTAAATACATTGTAATTTATTTTTATCAAACACTGTTTATTCCACTTTTTTGTGACGGTATAATCCTACTGGTTTCAAGGCTTTCACCTCATATTTAGGGGAGCGCAAACAAGACTAAACATCTGTTGAACAGTTATTTTCCAAAAATCTCTCCACTCTTGGCCGAAATTGTCTCGTGCCTCCCTCACCCCTGAGCCGCCAACCGTTGAAGCGTGTATATTGGTACCAGTTCAAACAGCATTAAGTCTTGTTTGCGCTCCTCTGAAGATGAGGGGAAAGCCTTGAAACCGGTAGGGTTATACCGTTACTAAAAAGTGGAATAAACAGTGTTTGATAAAAATAAATTACAATTAATTTGAAAGATGTATGCATTGAAAATAATACATGAAGTGACAATGTATGATAGAATAGGAAATAGATTGATAAAGGATGAGTGTAAAGCTAAGGTTTATGTGTTAGGTAAGATGAATAAGAGTAGGTGGATATGGTTAGAGCATGTAGAACAAATGAATGAAGAAATACTAAAAAAACAGTGCATATGCGAGTAGATGGCGTATGAGAAAAAGGCCGAGGAAAGTATGGTTCTATCAAATGAATAATATTCTGAAAGAATGAAACATAGAAAGTCAGAGAAATCATAGAGGTTGTATGACAAGGTTTATGGATGTGGTAGAGACTAAGGATATGTGTGGAGTTAGGAAAGTATAGAGTTTTGTCCTCTTTGCTTTCCCAGACAGGGAAATAGTTTGATGGTGTGTATGTATGATTGTGTGTTCAAATTTAGATTTATTTCACATTTGTTGTTTTTTTTTATTGTTGTTATACACATGCGATACGTTTTGAAGTTTTTTTAATTGTTGTCATTTGATTTTTTTTCTTTTTGTTAAATTTTTTTGTAAACCATATATGATACATTTGTACAAAAAAATTTAATTTTATAAAAGTGGCGGCTGTTGAAAATCAATAAAGAAATTAATTAATTAAAACGGAATAAAATCTTTAACATAAGTTTCCTTAGAAACTCTTTCGGAATCACTTGTGACATTTTAAATTATTTTTTTAATTAACTCTTTGAGGAAACTGGCTGTGTGCAGTAAATTAATTCACCACATGACACTAAACTATTCGATAATTAAAAAATAAGGACATTGCTTAGATGAGTTATTTAATATAATCTATATAAAGTGGTACCTTCAAAGTAAGGAGCCTGGGGTTGACAGATTATAGAAATTTCAATATTATCCATCCCTTTGACTAAGCAAAACCCTATTTAGAAAACCGCTGAAAACTTACCAAGGGAAGATGGACTATAAACTAACCATTAAAGATCTTCCGATATGTGATAGTAACACATTCGGCTTAAAGTGTAGTCTTGTCTTGGAATCTTGGAAAAAAAAGAACAAAAAAAAATACGGAGGGAGTCTTATGTAAGTTGACAGCTGTTATCAAAGCCCTAACCTTGGATAGTGAAAACAATATGATTTTTTAATATTATATTTTTTCAACAAAAAGGCTTTTTCCTAGAAATCGTTTGATCTACAGATTTGTCATGGTCCATTGTGATGCCAAGTTCATAGATTAACCGTTTTTTTGGTTTCTCGTCTCTTTTCAAATGGAATAATCGAGTCGAGTATGTTTTGACAGAAAAATGAGATAGATGTTTTAAAGAGCATAGGTTAATAAGAAATACAAATAAAATTTGAAGAATAATCTATAACACAAAAACGAATTATAGAATACATAGTCAAATAAACTTACGTTTATTCTTTTATTTGTATCAAGGGATTGTGTTGTATTGTATTACATTTTCTTTGTATACAGTACAACGTAATAGGGTTATTACTAGGTGGCAATCTCTTTCGACCAACCAGAAATATGTCAAAGTACTCTTAAGTGGAAACCAGACTAGAATCCTTTTTAAAAAATAGGTTCTAGTGAGACTTGAACTCGCAACCTCCGGGTTTTGGAGGCAGGCGTCTTACCAACTAGATCACGGAGGACGGAATTATGTGGTTTAATGAATATTTTTGATTTAAACTTTATTGAACTTCATTTTTGAATATTTTAAATAAATTATTTTACTTTTTAAATTATTACACTAATCCCAGATTCTTGTTTTTCTGTCTTCTATACCGAGGCTCTCTTCAGAAAAATTATCCCTGTTTGCTATGAGAGCCGGGATTAAGTCAGACTAGTGTAATTTTACTATGAGCCACCCACATCGAAAGTGTATGTAGTCAATTGAGGCAAAGGTCACAAACGAAGAGAGCCTCGGCATAGGAGGAAGACACACATGTATCAGGAAATAATGTAATTACTGGAATAACAAATTTTTTTTTATGCATTCTAATTTTAAAGTATCGTTATTTGTTTAATTAAACACTATTTATTCCACTTTTTGTAACGGTATAACCCTACCGGTTTCAAGGTTTTCCCCTCATCATCAGGGGAGCACAAACAAAACTCCCCTGATGATGAGGTAAAAACCTTGAAACTGGCCGGGTTATACCGTTACAAAAAGTGGAATAAACAGTGTTTGATAAAACAAATTACAATGTAATTAAACTTCCACAACGTTAATGCCTTAACTATAAATAATATACTACGCGTATCCAGAAAGTAAGTGTACTAAGGCTCTCACGACCGGGTGGATTTTATTTTCGACATGTTGGCTACACTTCCGTGTAGCCTGACCCTTCCCTTCCGCAACGAGACCGGTTCGAGGTCAGTACGTTGAGAAGTGTCGACGCGACAACACGTTTCGTGAAAAATGTCAAACCAATCTACCGCCAAGTGCGAAATTTTGTAAAAAGGCAAGACTTTTTGAGGCGCTGCAAACTCCATGGAGATGAATTTCTCCGCTCCATCGTTACTGGAGATGAAACTTGGGTTGCACACTACACGCCTGAAACCAAAAGGCAGTCTCAACAGTGGCGTCACACCTCTTCACCCTCCGCCAAAAAGTTCAAAACCACAATTTCAGCCAAGAAAATCATGGCATCCGTGTTTTGGGACTGTCAAGGCATAATTTTAATTGAATATATGCCTCAAGGGGAGACCATCAACTCTGCAAGATACTGTGAGACCCTTAAAAAATTGCGGAGGGCGATTCAGAACAAGAGGAGAGGCATGCTGACAAAGGGAGTCTGCCTGCTGCATGACAATGCCAGACCACACACGGCCAACGCCACGAAGGAACTGCTCGCCTCGTGTAAATGGGATGTCCTGAACCATTCCGCGCATTCTCTTGACCTAGCACCTTCAGATTACTATCTCTTTACCTCCCTGAAGCTGCACATGGGTGGAAAAAGGTTTTCAACCGACGAGGAGGTAAAGGAGGAGGTGGAGAAGTGGACGGAGGGGTTGGCGGGAAACTACTTCAAGGAAGGCATCAAAAAGTTGATACCCCGCTTCACCACCTGCATTGAGAGGAATGGCGACTATGTCGAAAAATAGCTTACATATGTACTACGGTAACCACGTAATTTTTTTGTTTAAATAAAAAAAATTGTAACCTACAAAAATTCAGTGCACTTACTTTCTGCATATGCCTCGTACTTTAAAGTATTTAGTGAGCCATACACGTGATATGTGTTTATATAGTGTCATAAAATAAATCTCCGATCTAAATTAATTTGTTAGTCATCTGCCGGTCGGGAGTTCCGACTGAAAAGATAATCATGCTTTAGACTAAAAGCCAATCCGAATATTTGGCGCTATCAATCACTTCCAGCTTGGGAGCGGCCATGGTAGGGGTGACTGGGGGTGAATAATCACGTGTGGTGACGTGGACGGAAAGGGTAGACTTGATTTAGTCAACAGTTTGAAAAGCAAATCAATTTGATACGTGGATTATGAAGATACGAGTATGTGAACGTTTATTTTATGGTAAGGGATGAAAGTTTTCAATTAATGATACTTTAATTTTATTCCCTAATGGGATGATCTTTGTAGCTTAGTTCGTAAGACGCATGACTTTCACCCATTTTTTTAATAATACTTTGATTTTAGAATTGAGCGATTTTTTAAATTCTTGGATAAAACACATATGGCGTCGTGAATTTGCCTGGGTCTTGTGACATTTGAGAAGTGTAATGTGTGATATAAATAAAAATGGAGTCTTTACAATACAACAACGCGTTCAAATTGTTGAATTATTCTGTATTTGTAATCTCTAGAAACGGTGATGTTAATTGGCCACCAAGATTATGTGATCTGACACCGATGGACTATTTTCTCTGGGGTTACGTGAAAAGTCAGGTCTATAAAAATAACCCCCTATCAATTCCTGAGCTGAAGGACGAAATTATTTGCGTTATTGGTGAGCTAGAATCGTAATTATGCCAAAATGTCATCGAAAATTTTGACAAAAGAGTGGACATCTGTGGAGTTGCTAGAAGTGGACATTTGGCAAATATTGTTTTTTGTGTTTAAATGTCATACATTATACTTCAACAACCAATAAAACGTTTTTTTTAAATCAAAGCAAATTGTGTGTTTTATTTTAGAATAAAAAAATTGAATAAAAAAACCACTCAATTTGAAAGACCTTTTATATAGTACAACCTGGATGGTTTGTTGTCATGTAACAATTTAATTAATCGACTAGAAATGTGTTAAAGAAGCCTTAAGTGAAAACTAGATTAGAATTCATATTTTTTTAAACGGAAATCGTACCCGAAACCTAAGGGCTGGAAGACAAACGTCCTTACAACTAGGCCAAGTGGTATTGTGTTGATTACCGAGAAACAATATTCTCGGTTAAAAATTTTGCATTCTTGACAAATAAGGTTAAAAGACAATTTAACATTTCACAGCGATGTAGAAAACACGGTCACACAATTTTTCAACCGAATTCTCAGTCCTTTGATTTGCATATAAATATTTTAACCTTGTGTGAAGAAGATGTGTTTACTAAATAAACTCTTATTTGAGGGTTCATTTAGTAAATGTCCAAATATATATTCGAACCGGACAGTATTGAACTTTCCCTTCCTGTGCTAAAAAAATCCGCGCGTTCCGTTCTGTGTATTCAATACACATCAATACAAATGTAAAATGAGCGATTTCAAATCGGAACAATAAGAATATTCATAGCCAATTGCTTAAATTAATGAAATTCGAAGTACAAAGTAATAATAATTGAAGTTTTATTGCTGAAAACATGAAAAAAACATCAGCCGACACTCACAAAACGGGTGCGGAAACCACCTCGTATGGATGCTGGCGAGCTACTGAGACGGGATTTGGAACACTAATACTGTGTATGTTATAACTTAAAGGAAGAAACAACTGCGAACTGAAATTATTTTTCTTGCGTTCCCATATACAGAAGTAGAGTGAGATTGAGACGGGAATAGCGTCACTTCCTCACCCATAGCGGTTTTTAGAATGAATATACTGGCACATGTTTAATAGTGTTGGTGAATTTATTCCCGATTTTCACAAAATATCTCTGATGTGGCCGATAAGTCATTATAATTATTAATATTATTTTTTTATTCAATGCGTAAATGTATTACGAAGGAATACCTAAAATTTGAACCCAGTATTTATTATATTTATAGATATATTAAAGTTTTTAGAAGCAATGTGTACTTGTTACACATCACAGGGAAGGAAGGGTTTAAAGTCAGATAAATCGTAGGAGCTGTATGAGAATATGTATGAATGTAAAAGTGACGAAAGGTGTGTGTCGCGATAGGAAAGTTTAGCGCTCTCTAAGAGAGATGCCGTAATTATATGTATTTTAATCTTGTGTTTGACTTAACATACGCTGCTGAAATGTCTTTAACACAAATATAAATTTTAAACTCAAGATAATTTTCTTTTTAAATGAAGAACTGTCATAAATTAGACCTCATATTTGAATAAAAAAATGACGATTTCCGTACCCTAGTTGGTAAGTCACTCAACTTCCACCCGGGGGATTTTGGTTTCCCGATAGCACCCAGGGTCCCTTACTGGTAAAAAAAGTTCGTCAAAAAACTCAACTACAGCGCGTTGAGTACCTATGTGAGTGTTATAGCCTCTTCAAGTGCAGTAGTATTATCAACACGTGTAATTTGAAACTGCGAGTTATATGCATAAGGGGTTCTTAGCCCGAAGACTCGATTACTGAGGTCAAAGATATTATTTTCTCTCGGCTACGCTCTTTAGCATTTATTCGACTCCTTACAGTCAAACTGATTATAAGTTTGAAAAGAGTTAAGATGAGCTCTGTAAGACCTCTGTCTTTCGAGCTGAAAGTTTTTTTAAATAGAGTTTCAGTCTGGGTTTTCACTTATCAGGTTGGTTGTAAGAGAATACCACATACAATTATAATAATTCTACCAGGTTACAGAGTTTAAAATGAAAGCATCTTAAAAAACAATATGAAATCTGAAGAAGAAAAACAGTTATCAAAAGGGTGTAAATTAATGAATCAAGATTATTTACATTATTTTATAATGGAACAAAAACAACAATATATTCGTATACATACATATATTATTTAATTTTATAAAAATATTAAAAGTGTATTTACAATATATCTAATATTACGCAAGAAAGAAGAAAATATATGATAAATTATGGGGCAAAACCGTATCTGAACGGTTAGGGCTGCCTACTCCCTGTTACGTAACATGACTATACAAAACATATGACGCTAGGAAAACGGCTTCAGTTTACAAACTTTCTTTTTTTTCTTCCCTTTATCTTCAACTTAACGCCTTCGCCCCAACGGGATCCGATAAATTGGGTTTTTTTCCAAAATTGACCATGACAATGCGATACTATCAAAGTTATAAACTACTTTAAAGGAAAATGCGAAGTCCATTTTTACTCACGAAAAGTACTAAAATACATTTCAGATATGTATCAATGGTGTGTGCGGATTTCTGTGTGTTGACGACATGTTGTAATAGCGGAGAAAGAGGATGAATTTTATGAGAGATTTGAAGAGAAATATCCGAAATTAATGTTTGGAAATCCAAAGTTAAAGGGATAATAAAATGGGAAATGAAAAGTCAATGCGATATTTATTGCCGGACGGGGTCTAACGGTTAGCATTCACGCTTAGAAAGCGAGTACTCCAGGTTTGATTCCTGGCGAATTCAATTCGTCTTTGTGTTTTTCTGTAGCTTATACGCTGCTTTTTATAAATGTTTATAGTAATTTTATGCAAAACAAAAATTACCGCTATAAAAATTTGCATAACAAAAGACTGTAGCAGATTATACCTGCCAATTGTCAGTCAATAATGTGTGCTTCGTGAAGTGCAACAGTTAGCACACATTAAAACAAAAATGCACAGGTGTCTTTCGTTTATAGGACGTTGATTATTCGTTGAGGAAGCGACGCTGTTCACGTCTCACTCTCACTCTACTTCGGTATATGGGAACGCAAGAATATAATCTCAGTACGCTCGCTTCTCTCGCTCAGTAGGTCGGCGGTTTTCGGTAGAGGTGGTCGCTTTGCCCGTTTTGTGAACGTTGGCCGATGTTTTTTTTCATGTTTTTAGCAATTAAATTTCAATTATGATCACTTTTAACTTCGAATTTAACTAACTTAAGTGATTGGCCATGAATATTCTGATTTTCAATCACTCATTTTTACATGTGTATTGAATACACAACACCGCAACGGGCGGATTTTTTTAACACAGGAAGGGAATTGTTAATTTGATTTTTCAATCACGTCAACGATGATGCAAAGCATTATTAGTTGGTAGCTCGTTCAGAGTCAGATGGCATATAAACGGGGATAGTAAAATACGACATGAAAAATGAAGAACCCTGAATTGTAAAATTTAAAAAAGACATTTTCCGCTGGAGCGTAGTATGAGGGAGGGGTGGGAAAATTATAAAGAAGTGACAATACGTGAGCATTTCGAAGGCTTTTAACATTCAACTCGTTTAAGGCTGTACATAATGCAGCAGAAATACCGCCCAAAATTGCCACTGCTACTGTTCAGGCGCTAATGAGGCAATATTGTGAACTTAAGTACCACATACCATCTTATTTTAGTTGGTTTTAAAGCATGGAATGGTGAGCTGACATTGTAATGTAATGATTATTTCGTATGCACTTCAGACTAGGTTGAATCCCTACAGTTCCTGACAGAAGGATTATATTGTTATGAGTTACAGATTTTAGAGCTACAGGTTTATTTATTTAACACTTCATTGCAAATACAACCTGATGCGATTATTGTTCGGCGGTTATTTTTTCCAACCTACCAGATATAAGTAAATAACGCAAGTTACATGGTTGCTAAAAAATATTAAAATAATTATTCATTTCAATAAAATTTATCGACATGTACATAACATTAAAGTAAAAGTATGATATTATCAATCAATGGAAGTGGAAATATAAACCAGGAATGAAACATGTTATATAACTGATAAGAAATTAAGTATTTTTTCAGTAGCTTCATAAAGCATGCCAAGGACGAAACGAGTCTAACATTGCTTTGTAACTGGTTACAGAGTTTCACTGCATAGACAGTATAGGACGAAAGGAAAAAAGAAGAGTGGTGAACTGGGTAGGCCAATACACAACCTCTGTCAGCTTTTAAAAACTAAATCATCTGGTAGACCTCACAGCATTCGAAAACAACGAACGTCCAAGTAGTGAAAAATTCTGTTACACAATCTCGACGAAGTTCAGTCCGTAAGTGTGAGGTGAATTTTACATGCAGACCTTCAGTTCAATCAAAAGTATGGTTGTATAAATACTTAATGAATACAACTTGGTCATATTTGAGAGGCTGACAGCTGCTAACCTAAACGAAATCGGGGCAATAGAATCAGAAATTGACAGTTGAATGTGAAACTTCATGGCGAGGATTCATGCGTGAATGAAAAACTTAGATCAACACTTAAATGATACTATTTTAAAATAACGTAAGAAAAGTTTTTTAACTGGTTTTCAAAATTTTAACATTCAGTTTGCTATCAGGTTGTAAAATAATTTTAGCAAAATATTGATTTTTTTTATAATTGAGCTGATGAGGAGCCTAAACTGTAGATGCATATTCTAATTTGGTTCTTATTAGATAATTATATAAATTTCGGAGGATATCGGTGCTGTTAAATTCTTTTGATATTCTCATTATAAAACCGAGTAGTTTGTAACATTCCGATATCCAACGCGAGATATGGTTAACGAACGTGAGTCTGACATCAAAGGTTACGCCCAAATCTTTGAATTCAGAAACTCTGTTTAATGCCACTCCCTGTATATTATACTGATGATGTATTGGTGAAAACGATCGACTTTAGGATACACATATATTAATGTTGAACAGAATCTGATTTTATTCAGTCCAGGAAAATAGAGAGTCTAGGTCCTGTTGTAACTGTGCACTGTCGTGAAGTGAATAAATCTTTTTGAAAATTTTCAAGCCGTCAGTGAACAATAAACATGTCGAGTGACTAATGGAATTTTGAATATCGTCTATTAATATGAAGAAAAGCAGGGAACCTAAATTAGATCCTTGCGGTATACCAGATCTTGCGTTATACTGTATATAATGAAACTGCTATACATGATTTGCTCGAACGCTGCCTTATCTGACAGATATGATTTGTTTAATAATTGTGAGTTTGTAGTGACTATACGTGCGGTCACTGAACCCACGAGGCGGACTTTGCCCGCCAGGTCATCAAACTCGCATGTTTCACAATGCGAGACAAACAGTGGTCAAAGTTCACACGGTCGGTCATTCAACTCACTACTAGCGGAGACCGCATTCCGTGAGGAAACGAGACAGCAACATATCTTCCGCGCTGTAAGTCAAAATTATGAATACCTACGTGATGACAATAAATATAATGTGAGGCGTGAGACGAGACATCAAAATATCTCTTGCTCCGTCCCACACACATTCCAAAATATTATAAATACCGACGTTTATCAATAAAATTCCTCTTTGCATATTCCGATTTTGAACGAGTTTTATTTATCAACAATCATCCTCATCATCTTTCCTTTAACCTTTTTACGGCGATGGCTCGAGTATCTTTCGTGTGTCCCACAGGCGGCGGTGTTTTACCTCAATAAATTTATATTGTATCTACATAAAAATATGACTCACCATTATCCCGAATCTGATTACTGTGGAACTGTGCGCCGATGCATTTTTTAGCTGACACTATACACACGTAATATTATCCAAATCAAAGCTATAAATAAAGTGCGACAATATAAGAAGCAATAATCGAAGAAAACAATAATCCATAAACAATGAAAAAGGCAATTAATTCAATACGCAATACGCGTACTTACAAAAAAAATATCGACGCAAAATACGTCATATTGATCGGGAGAAATCGACATTAGAAACATGACCTTCAACACACCCGAACGTGTGGCGCTAATATTTAAAATGCTTTAAATTTCGACGGCCTCGAATCGGTCTGTTTAAATCCTTCTTATGGATCAAGTACTTGAAGTTTTGATGATTTTAAAAGAGATGTCACTAGAGGATACGTTTTGTCTTATATTCAGGTTAAAAATTTTAAATAAGATTTAATTTTGACTGAGATATCGACACGCAAAGTTAGTGGCCACTTAAATGGCCACTCGCCAGGACGGCACGTATTATGTATGGGCCAGTTAAGTGGTCCCCCGCCGTGAAAGAGTTAAGGAACAACCGTTCCTAAAAGTTCATAACCCGAGTTTCAGCGTCCTTGAGGAAAGTTTGCGTTCTAAACGGCGTTTCATAAAATTGTCCTTGAAAAAAAATCTATTTAAATACTATTCAACTACCTTTTTTGATAACTATGAATTTAGAATTGGCAATATCACTGTCAGATCCTTTTTTTGACATCTCGATAAATATGGAATCTCAATATCAATTTGAATATGGGACAATAGATATTAAATATTCTCATTTCCGCTCCGATCCAACATCCTATCACTAAATGCAGTTTCCGGCTTTCAAATCCAAAAATATATTTTGCATGAAATTCCATTTTCATAGTAAAATGGCTTCGAATGTGCCTTCTATACGGAATCAAAGTTTTAGACCTATAGATAAGTATAGGGAGGGCAACAGCCTTAATTCTTTTAAAACTGCTTATCTATTTCAATGTACTACTGCCTAACTATTTCGATGTTGTCTCAACTATCTTACTTCCCATTTGTCATTATGTAAAATTTGGACTCCTTTGAGGCTTTTCTCTTCTTTTTTTTTTCCTCGTTCTTGCTGACAGTTAACCTGAGGTGGTATATGTGGGTTTACTTTTTATTTTGTTTTCTGGCATACGTTTTAGTTTTTTTTTTCTTTTTTATTATATTTATTCTTTAATCTAGATATGCGGGGGGGTGGGATGGAAGCCCCCTGATGCCCTTGCGGTCGGGCTCGCCCTACATTGGTGGGGTGTATCTCGGCCGTGGGAATGTTTGTGGGATGAGCCCGGACCTTTTGGTGTACTCTCTCTTGAATGTATTTTTTTCTTTTTTTCTTTTTTTGTCATCTACTTTATTTATTTTCTGTGTTTATTTTTTTGTATATATTTCTGTTTCTACGTGTTTAAGGGTGTGGGCTGAAAAACATCTGGTGTCCCCGTGGCTGGGTTCGCCCTATATTGGTGGGGTGTATTTTGGCCGAGGGGATGCTATTAGATGAGCCCAGACCTTTTGACAGCTTCTGTGTCTGATGTATTGTCTGCAATTTATGTGTTTTAGAAGTGTTATTCAGGTGTGATCTTGTACATACTATTATATGTTGCTGTCAATAAACCTAATATTTATTTATATTTATTTATTTATTTATTTATATCTTTGTAGACTAGGAGATACCCCTGCTGCAGAATCCTGCTGACACGCTTCTGATCAGACTCTTCAGAGTTCGATATCAGGATGCTGTCCTGATATGAGGACGTAATATTAAAAAAAAACATGTCCACCAAATCAAAATGTTGAGAAATCGCAAAAAAAAACTGTTTGATTTAAAACTATATGGCATAATAATTCATTTGGAAAAATATTTGAAATCCTTGAAATTGCTTAAGGTGACTTGATTTGTTGTTTAAAATCTAATCATAATAATTAAAATAGTTATTCAAGTTCAAAATATGGACTCCTTTTTTGAGTGAACAATTCTACTTTAATCTTTTTTGATTGATCAGGTCTGGGATATGAGGTTTTTGGTTCGATTTCAAAAATATAATGCAGCTGTTGCAAACAATAATTGGGTTTAGTAATTTATTTTAATTTTAATAAAATAAAATAAGTAAAGTGTTACAAAATAAGAAGAAATATTACTTTAAAACTATAAATATATGTAGGTAGATAAAGCTGTATAATGCTAGACATTACACTGCACGTACGATTTAAAACTGACAGTTGCTGGTGAACTGGTATGAAGTTAGATAAAGTCGGAAAGCTATGATTGGTAAATTTGGACATGATCTTTTTTGATTGGTTTGAATCCTGGACAAGATTCTTTTTGAAAAAATATTTTTTTTGTATTATGATTTTGAAATGGTTTATATGCTTTTTTTCATTGAAATGAAAATGTTAAACGGCTCCGTCCCATCGATAAGAAAAATCTGGTTTATCAACTCATCTTTTGTGTCCGATGGACATGGTCCTTTTCGAATGTTACCTCCTCATATGTGAAGTTATGTATGTTGTCCAGTGGTGCCCATTCACTCGAGTGTAGGGGGATTGTAGCACCTCATTTTCTGCAGGTATATAACCACGCTGTACAATACTCCGTAGACCCTTATACAACTGATACGAAGAACTGCGGAAGCTTTAAAATATATGAGAAAAATTGGGGTGTTTTGGAACTAAAGTATTGTGGCGGTCGCACACTCGGATACTGTGGGTGTTCATACATACGGTCAATGACCGATGAAATGACCTTCGCATTCCTCGACGAAATCTAAATAAACAAGTCCCAAGTTCACACGCCGGCCATTCAAGTCCGAAGTTCACCCGCCGGCCATTCAACCCATAGCCGAACGGACCGCATTCCATACTAGAGAGAGAACGCACCACACTTGTCTCGCTTGTTCCGTATTTGACTGATACCTACATACAACAATTAATCGTTTTGCATTCACAGAAACGAGACGTAGGCATATCGCGAGCGCATTCTCGCGCACATTCTAAAAAGATATAAATACCTACGTTACTAATAAAATTGGACTCTTCTTCCGCATTGCGATCCAAAACGTGTTTTATTTATCAACAAATCATCATCATCTCTTCCCTTAAGGACCGATCTCCTAAAGTATCCTTAATTGTGATTTTGGGGATATACATGATTCACAACACATGCTGGTTTGTCCGAATATCAGGAAAACATGCTCTGTGCAAGACCTGATTGATGCAAATAATAAGGCAACCTTTATTGCCTTCTACTGGAAATACGCGACAAAACCAAAATTTAACGATCCAGACACGGAAATGAATAAATGAGTGACAAAGAGTGTTTCCTAGTTCCGCCATTATATTAGGTGTAAACATAAGTTGTACCCGTTTTTTTTTCAATTAAAAAATGAGCACCAAAAGTAAAATAAAATTGTAAATGTTATACGTCATTCGAAAAAAAAAAATCTGCTCTACTAGATAATGTGTTTGCTTTTACGTTACATATATTATTTTATTTGATTCCAAGCCTTTAAAATGGAATGTAAAGTAGACGAAAGTGAGCATTTTCCCAACCCAAGTGCCGAACTTCTGGACTTTTCCCATTGATTTAAGATGGCGGTATATAGTCTTGTGACTACAATTAATCTACTTAGCCAATTCTACGGTTGTTTGAAAGGGATCTTCATGAATAATATGGTTTAAACGGTCTTCATCGAAGTCAACCGATCGTCCGGAACGCTCAATGTCTTTCAGGTCGAAATTACCGTCTTTGAAACGCAAAAACCATCGACGAGCTGTCCTTTCATTCATAACATCTTCACCGTACAGAAACGAGCGTATGAACAGAAAGTGTTGTCGAAAATGCTCAATTTCGTCTACTTGACATTACATTTTGAAGGCTTGTAAACAAATAAAATAATATATGTAACGTAAAAGCAAACACAATATCTTGTAGAGCAGAAAATTTTCTTTCGAATGACGTATAACATTTACCATTTTGTTATACTTTTAGTGCTCATTGTTAAATTGAAAAAAAAAACGGACACAACTTATGTTAACACCCAATACATGATTAACAACACATGCTGGTTTTTCCGAATATCAGGAAAACGTGATCTGGGCACAATCTGATTGATGCGAATCATAAAGCAACCTTTATTGCCTTCTACTGGAAATTCGCGAAAAAAACCAACATTTGACGATTCAGACACGGAAATGAATAAATGAGTGACAAAGAGTGTTTCCTATTTCCTCCATTATACTTCATTCTAAAATTTTCTCTTATCTCCCGCTTGCAGATGAAATTTTTATATTTAAATCATGGAATGATTCCTGTCGTCTTTTTATCTAAAAATTGTTTCTTTTAACATTTTATTTACATTGTATAAATCTTAAATGTAAATCTTTCACACTACACTGAAAACAAAATAATTTAACAATTTTTCCGTTTGGTTGGAATATATTATTGCCCTTTGGCAATAAACCCGCCAAATTGTACATGGCACGTTGAAGTATTTAAATAAATAAAAAAATAAAACACATTTATTTTTAGTTTATTTGAATATTGTAAAACTGTACCTCAATTCAGCGCGCCCAAACATTTAAGGGTGTATTCTACTCTAGAGGTAAATTTCAGGCGTTTTTCAGATTAAATAAAAAAAAAAACAAAAAATATTGTTCATGTACATTTTTAAAAGAATTGTTTATTGATTATTCGAGAACGGACAAAATAATTAATGTTATCAGATGTTATATCTTGTAAAAAAAAAGAGGGTAAACTGGTCGACATGATTGGAAGCCTTTAGTAAATTTGAAACAAAAATCATCAAATCACAATTTCTTAATAAAAAATAATATGTTTCTAGTTGGTACCAAAGAAAAAATAGAGGGAAAAAGTTCGTAAACTGGCGAACGTCTGAAAAAAAAAACGTTTTTTCACCCTTTTTTTTCAATTTTAATTTTTTTAAATATAGTTTTGGTTTTTCAAGGTAGAGACGATACATAAATATTTATACAAGTAATACATTAAATTTAAAGGCAATTGGTTGACTAAAACTTGAGATTTTATGTCGACCAGGTCGAAAAAATAGTTTCAAGAAAAACGCGTTTAAAGTTTTGATATTGTTGTTTGAGTCATTCCGGTGCGGCGTAATTGCTGCCTCATTTATAGCTATAACTTCGTAAATATTAAGAATTTTGAAATTTCCTTTTGAGAACATATTTTTTAAGGTCTAAACTTTAAGAATATGCTAGTCTTAACTTAAAAAAAAAACAAAAAAAAAACGTTTCTTTTTCAAATTTCTAAAGAAGAATACACCCTTAAGACATTTAAAGAAGTATTTCATCGCTAAGATCTGTCTCGTAAATTATTTAATGTAAACACGTACAATGAATGCTACACGACGTTCTCTCGATTATTTCGGAACAGATAAAATGTGGGTGGGGGGGTAATTTATGAATATTAATGTTCAAATATTAGGCTCTTCCATAACAAATAAGACTAAAACGTTTTTATTCTTTTGGGGTAGGCAAAGAGGACAACTTTTGAATGTCAACATACAGTGCTTGGCGGTAAGTAATACACATCGGGCTTAAGAAAGAGACTGTCGGCCATAATCGGCTAACTTCAGCATTGTAGAGCGTCGTCTCTATCATTCATACACGTGTTCCGTCGCGATTTGTCAGTCGTTGTCAAGCGTTCTAGGGACAGAGACGACGCTCTACAAAGCCGAAGTTAGCCGATTATGGCCGACAGTATGTTTCTTAAGCCAGATGTGTATTACTTACTGTACATCCGTTGCCTTTTTTTTATATCCATACATCTTCTCATACAGCTCCTACATTTTTTTCTTACTGCTTTATTTCAAAATGCCATTCGCTTACACCAATCATAATTTCTCAGTCTCCCTTTACTGCTTGCACTATATATTTGTTTTGTTAGTTTTTCTTCATTCATTCATTCATTCCTCGTGCCCAACCCATCTCAGAGTGGTCTTCATCACATTACTCAATACATCAGTATTAAGTTCACATTTATTCCTTATCACTTCATTCCGTATTCTGTCATGCAAAGTCATCGTATGTCTTCTTTTAAGTGCACGCATTTTTCCAACATTTGTTAGGCTCTTTTTTTCTGTTAATTTCAACATTTTAATCTCTAACATCAAAACTAGCACTATAATACATTTGTGGACTATCATTTTAGCAGATTGATATATGTTTCAGTGTCTTTCCAATCATGGATTACCGCTACGCTCAAACAGAGATTGTCTATCAATCTTTCCAGTTCACCGCTCCTCTTTTTTTACGTCGTCCTTTACTGTCCATGCAGTGAGACTCTGGAATCAGTTACAAACCCATCTAAGATTCGCTCCGTCCTTAGCATGCTTTAAGAAGCGACTGAAAAAACTGCTAATTTCTAGTCAGTAAAATAGCGTGCTTCATTCCTGATTTTTCTTTTCCTTTCCTCTCCACCATCCCTTCCTTTCCTTTTAATTAATGATATCTTACTTTATTTGAAAAATAATGTTCGGGTGATTGTCCGTCTTTGTGGGGTTCGTGGGCATGTACTCACGTGTACTCGTATGTTTATGGATTTCGTGGGGATGGATAGTTATTTGACTTTAAATTCAAACCCACTTTTATTTACAGATTTATACAAAAAAAAAACAAGTTGAACGTTGGGACAAAGTGCAGCTGCAATAAGGTGTAACAGTAAAATATATAAGAAAGCACATGTTTATAATAAAAAAAACAAGTTTTCTATCCACCCAACCTTTGGCAACGATATTTCATTATGAGAGAAAGGAATAAAAAAAACCTTAATAAATTAAGCGAAAATAATACAAAAAATGAATGGTTGAAATAAGACATTTAAAAACGACTAAATGTTGTGCTGTTAAAACGCTTGTCTTCCATTTTGTGGGTACAGGTTTTGTTTCTATTTAGTTCGCAAATTATTAAAAACCGGACGTAGTCTGCTTTTTTTTACTAAAGACCTCATTATACATATATTCGTACTCCAGGTCGGTTGGAAGATATTGCTACATCTCAAAACATCCACTAGATTATATTGTATTAAACAAACTTGCAATCAAATACGTAACATCCAAATTTTTATTTGCGTTAGTTTTTGCCAAAATATTGCATTATATTCTCGAGAAAATAAATTATTATTTTTTGTAAAAACCAAGGGGTTTAATTTCATAAGCTTTTATTTTCAGACCTCAAGATACAGATAAAAATTTATTTTCGTTGATTGAAATTCAAACAATTACAGTTGATGTTTATTTATATTTATTATTTATTTATTTGTTTCTTTTCAATTTTAACAACCTTTACAAATAATCTAAATCAATACAAATTTTACAAAACAAAAAGAAACAAATTTAAACCAAAACCGCAATCAAATTAACTTGAAAACTTTATCGGATTGCTGAAAATTTTGAAGAACCTGAATAATCAAATCGGAAAAATATATTTAAAATATGTACTCGTACATTGAGAAAATTCTTACCAGGGTTAAAATATATGGAAAAATAGGAACTGAGATTAAGAATTAATGTAAACTCAAGACTAATGTATTAAGGATGAAGGGGATCACTCTAAGTTCCGAGTGGAAGCACCCTTGAGTAAAATTGGCTCTCTAAACTGCGCTATATAAACGGTCGTTTTATTATTATTATTTGGGCTTAAAGAAGGACTTAAAAATATACAGTGTAAATATGAGTAAAAGGTGAGCATTTTCAGCATCTTTCCAATCATGGATTAGCGCTACGCTCAAACAGAGATTGTTTATTGGCCTTTCCAGTTCACCGCTCCTCTTTCTTTACGTCGTCCTTTACTGTACATGTAGTTAGACTCTGGAATCAGTTACAAACCAATATAAGACTCGCTCCGTCCTTGGCATGCTTTAAGAAGCGACTGAAAAACCTCTTAATTTCTAGTCAGTAAAATAACGTGTTTCATTCCCGATTTTTCTTTTCCTTTCCTCTCCCCCATCCCTTCCTTTCCTTTTGATTGATGATATCTCACTTTGTATGAAAAATAATGTTCGGGAGATTGTCCGTTTTTATGGGGTTCGTGGGCATATACTCACGTATGTGTTTATGGATTTCGTGGGGATGGATAGTCATTTGAATGATTTATGCGACCACGTAACTAGCTTGATTTACTTTTGTCTGGTTTGTTGGAAGATATTTCCGCCAGGCAATAAGTCCGTCAGATTGTATTTGCAATAAAAGTGTTAAATAAAATAAATAAATAAGCATTTGCAATGTGGTGCTACAGGAGAGAGTTGAAGATTTCTTGGGTTGACAAAGTGCGCAATGAAGAGGTTCTCAAGTGCATGAAAAAACAAAGAGCTACTCACTAGCGGTAATAGGAAGATATGAAATAAATATGGTCTTCCAAGTCATATGACAGGGTAAGATACAAAGAAAATAAAGGGTAGGAAGAAGAAATAACTCCTGACCGAAGAAGCTTCGAGAGTGATTTCATTTTAGCACGGAAGCATTGTTCAGAACAGCTGCAGACAAAGTTACAATAGTTACGTTATGTTGATTGCAAACCTCTAGCTTGAAAAAAAATGTTATGAAGACGAAAAGAGATTTTTTGTGTATATAAAGCTACGTACATAAGCTTCAAACGCAGTTTAACAAGGGCGTTGCATGGCTAAACAGTTGTCACTGAGTAAATACTCGTAAGTAAAGGACAAAACTATAAAACCGTTTAATTAAGATTTTTTTAATAAGACAGACGATCTTTTTAAATTTGATACTTGGCTCCGATGAGCGTTGGATTGGGATATAACTGATATAATATGATACTCGCAAGTAAAAGCATGTACTATCAAAGTTGGTTGTATGAACCGACTGGAAGCATTCGAAATGTGGATGCACCGGCGAATGTTACGGATACCCTGGACGGATATGGTCAGCAACACAAGGGTTCTTCAAAGAGCATAGAGAGTTGCTGACTAATATTAAAATCCGAAAGGTGTCCTACTTGGGTCATGTACTTAGAGGAGAAAAGTACAAATTACTGTACCTGATCATCCAAGACAAAATAGAAGGACGAAGAGGTGTTGGTAGGAGGCAAATCTCCTGGCTCCGCAATATACGTGATTGGACTGGCATAAGGGGCGTTGGAGATCTTTTTCGGGCTGCCGGGGACAAAGATATCTACTTTCGAGTGATATTCAACGTTGGGGGGACCTGACATGACACTGGGAAGAAGAATAATAATAAAGGACTCTCGATATAAATCAATCCAACAAACTATCCCTTTGAAACCATGATTCAATATAATGATAAGCATTGCTTCGAGGAACTTTTCCACTTATAGATCGATTATTAAATTTTTTATTAGTTGAAACTCAGTGGCCTGGTGGTGAGACACTTGTCTGCCGATCCGGAGGTTGCAAGTTCGATCTCCGCTGGATCCCAGATTCTTTAAAATACGATTCCAGTCTGGTTAACACTTAGGGCCTATAAAAACATCTTTCTGGTTGGTTGGAAGAGATTGCCACATGGCACTAAACTCGCCAGGTTAAAAAAAAACTATAAATTGTTTTTTTTTTAATTTTTTTATTTAAGAAAATTTAATAGTGTAATTTGTTTTTTCAAACACTGTTTATTCCACTTTTCGTAACGGTATAGCCTTACCGGTTTCAAGTCTTTCACCTCATCATCAGAGGTGCACAAACAAGCCTCCTTAAAATGGCTGATGTCTTAAATTAAGAATGTCTTTAAACCTCCACAATGTTAATGCCTTAACTATAAATACAATTTAATATATTTACTCATATATGTAAATTGCATAGTAACTTTGATTTTGTGACAAACCATCCTAGTGTGGATGGAATGCAAATTAAAAAAAGTATGATCTTTAAAAACTGAGTGTTAAAATAAAGCAGTGAATTCAAATAACTGAAAAAAAAAGTTGAGAAACCGTTTCGAATCAGAATTCGATTCAAGTGTTCATGAAACACTCGAATAAAAATTGTTTAAGCATTAAAGGGAAAAGGCGTACAAAACAGAAATTTACCATATGGAGCCAATAAAAGTAGGCCATTGTGGCGTAATGGTTCATTAGGCCTACAAAGTGGCGTCCCGGGCCAGATCTGCGGAATAAAGGGATGAAAGGGAAGAAAAGGAAGAAACGAGAACTACATAACGATAATAGTTGAAATAATATGCCCGGAATTTTATACTATTTTCTTTATATTCCTCACGTGCGAGCATCTCAGAGATATGCTGGAGATAGAACACTTGCTGGAGATAGAACACTTACTATTATGCTCTAAGTGAATAATTACTTGAGTCGATTTAGGGAATCCAAAATATCAACTCATTATTATTTTTATATTAACTTTTCCCTTCCGGTGTTAAAAAAAAATGCGCGTTCCGGTGCTATGTATTCAATACACATCAATACATATGTAAAAATGAGCGATTTAAAATTGGAAACTAAGAATATTGATAGCCAATCGCTTACATTAATTAAATTTGAAGTCAAAAGTGATAATAATTGAAATTTAATTGCTGAAAACATAAAAAAAAAACATCGGCCGACGTTCTCGAAACGGGCGAAGATACCACCTCAAATGAATGCCCAAGAGCTACTGAGACTGATACGGACTAACACTGTGTAACTATGTTATACCTCGAAGGAAGAAACAACTGCGAACTGAGATTTTATTTCTTGCGTTCCCATATACCGAAGTAGAGTGAGAGTGAGACGTGAATAGCGCCGCTTCCTCACCCATAGCGGTTTTTTAGAATGAATATACATACGTCACACACTGGCACACGTTTGATTGTATTGGTGAATTTATTCCCGATTTTCAAAAAATATATCTGATGTGGCCGATAAGTGCTAATTATTATTAATATTATTTTTTCATTCAATGCGTAAATGTATAACGGAGGAATACCTTAAACCTGAACCCAGTATTTATTATATTTATAGAGATATTAAAGTTTTTAGAAGCAATGTGTACTAGTTACACATCACAGGGAAGGAAGGGGTAAATAAATGGATGTTTTTCAACTGAATGGAGTAATGGTCGTCGTTGCAGGCCCTTGTAGTTGAGGACCCCTTCGCCATTCCAACGTTAATACAGTTGGAAAATAAATCTGTGCCGTGGAGATTTTGTTTATTTCTTCTTTTTTCTCTCTCCTTAAATGAGTAAGCTGTTGCACCCCAGCAAACTCCCCGGACACATAGGTGTACTGAATCCGATGGCATACCTGAAGTGAGACGATCGAAGCATATCCCCGAATACTAATAAGCTCCCATGACATACAATGGGGTGTCGAATTCAATAAAGGCAAAGGAAGGAAAATCATTAAGGCAGTCGATCGGAGCGTGGTTGTTATTGCGACAGGAGTTTGAGTACTTGGGCATGCAAGAGGAATAACTTGTGTAAAAGGTTTGCGTGATCTCTTCAGTGTAGAGTTTTTTGTTTTTATTTTTATGATTATATGCGGTATATTGTGGGATGAATGTTTTTGGTCTATCTGGAGTGATGAAGTGTGAAGAGTTTGATTTCGCGTGATGTATACATGTGTAATTTAGTGTCCACTGTTTGTCAGGTTGATGAGAATGTGCAACGGGGTTTTATTAAATCAAAAATTGGAAAGGAGTATTGATTTATTTTTTCATGCTATATGTTCTCAATGAGATACATGCAAAAGTTTAGGTTACTGGTGACACGACAAATGAAAGGCAACAAACCCAGATCCATAAAATTATGTGTCTAAATGAAATAACCAGTTGTTAATTTCAAATTAAGTATAGTTCTTGTCATGTGTAAAAAAAATACTAGGCGGCAAAATGCCTGTGTCATTCGAGAGTAGTATAGTGCGGGGTTCGAACCGGCAACCTTCCGCACGAAAGTCCAGTGCGTTACCGCGCGGCCATGTACTTCTGATAAAAGCATTACTCAGGTTATGAGATGTAAATAAAAAACTTGATTGTAGAAGATGATGCCCTTCATGCTCGAGTTGGTTAGACGACGGTCTTCTGTTGGTAAAAGGGTTTACATTTGATGTTTTACTAAAGGTGTCTTTACTGTCTTTGTGGTTTGTTGAAAATATTTATTTTTTATACTTAACAAAACCCAAAAGGCTTCGAAAAGTACTAACAAAACGTATTTGTTATAAAGTAAAGGATCTTTCGAATTGAGCGGTTTTTTAAATTCTTGGATAAAACACAGATGGCGTCGCGAACTTGCCTGGGTCTTCTGACATTTGAGAAGTGTAATGTGTGATATAAATAAAAATGGAGTCGTATACAATACAACAAGTCGTATACAATACAATATTCAAATTGTTGAATTATATGTATTGTAATCTCCGGAAACGGTGATGTTAATTGGTCACCAAGATCTTGTAATCTGACACCGATGGACTATTTTCTCTGGGGTTACGTGAAAAGTCAGATCTATGAGAATGACCCCGACCAATTCCTGAGCTGAAGGACGAAATTATTCGCGTTACTTAGAACTGTAATTATGCAAAAATGCCAACGAAAAATTGGACAAAAGAGTGGACATCTGTGGAGCTGCAAGAGGTGGACATTTGGCGGAGATTGTTTTTTTTTGTTTAAATGTCATAAATTATACTACAATGATTAATTAAAAGTTTTTTCAAATCAAAGCAAATTGTGTGTTTTATTCAAGAATTAAAAAAATTGAGTTAAAAAAACCACTCAATCCGAAATACCCTTCATATAAATACAAATTGAATATTCCACAAGTTAAGAAACACCAAAAGTCCAAAAGAGAAATAATATATGTTACTCTACAAATAAGAGAACAAAGCACTCAAAAATTCTTGAAGAAACTAACTTTTTAACTTTGAAAATACAATCACTGGAACAGATATGCAAGAAAAAATGTTTAAAAATACTGAAATGAAATCGTAAAATAACAAATCGGTTATTTTGTAAAAATATCGAATCTCTCTGGGGCTAGAGAATGCGTCAAGCAGTCCACGTATAAAATGTGGTATAGAAATATTGAAAACATCATGAGGTGCATGGCCGCGCGGTAACGCACTGGACTTCCATGCGGGAGGTCGTTGGTTCAAATCCCGCACTGTGCTACTCCCCTCGAATGACATTAGTATTTTTTTTTGCCTGATATTCGAGAGTATAAGGATACCTATGACTTCGGTCACATCTATTCTTTCAAAATAAAAAAAAAACATTCCATTATGCTTTGATCGTCTCACTTCGGTGTGTGCCATCGGATCCAATACATCGGTGAGTTTGCTGGTGTGCAGCAACTCACTCACTCAAAAAAAAAAACTCCGTGGTACAGTTTTGCTTTCTAACTAAATTGACGTTAGAACAGAGAGGGAATCTTCGACTACGAGATTCAGCAACGTCGACAATGCGTTCACACAATTAGGAAACTTCATTGATAATTCGTTTTGGATCGAACACATTGCAACAATTGATGCGATCTGTTTAGTCGAATGTGGACTTAAAAGCTTACCCACTGAAGAAGTTCATATCTGTTAAAAACTGAGTGTGAACTTTTATTTAAGTCGATGAGAGTTGATATTTTTCTTGTATTTTCTAATGCGTGTATATTCAAAAAGTCTGATAAGGAGATTGTTACGGTTGAATTATACGCAAATAAAGTGTACATAATACAACAACATAAGATTATGTGCCTGGTAGTTTCTGAACACCTTGTACTTATAAAAATATTATCATGTCTTGTCCCCTTTTGAAGCATTACTTACTCGCCTACTTTCGATACATTCCTGTCAAAAAGAAATAATATTTGCCTCGTCAACACTCACCCATGAATGATATTTTATTTCTCCCTGCTCAAGTCTTGTGCTGTTAAATAAATTGTGTTTTTTTACCCAATTTCGAATGGCAACGTATGCGGATTAATGTATGCTGATGACATGGTAGTATTGGAGGATAGGGAAGATGAATTGGAGAATTCGATTAGTAAATTGTGTGAGAGATTCTAAGAGAAAAATCTGAGAATTAATTTTGCTAAATTAAAGGTTATGGTGATAGAAACTGTGAAAGACAAAGTTAATGCTATATATGGGTAATGATGAAAGATTGGAGCAAGTTGAGGAATTCCGCTATTTGGGTAGTATTTTCTCAGAAAATGGAAGAGTTGAGAGGGACATAAAATGGCATGTAGCGATAGAAAATAAAGTCAATGCGGCCACTTAGACATATATACTCAAACCGGACTCCATCAAAATTTACTAAGATAATATCCCATGATAGTATTTTGGTGCTCGCTTTGATGTTTGGGAGTAAAACGTGGACGTGGAAAAAGACTGAGAGGAGCCGATTGAATGCTGTAGAAATACGTGCATTGAGATGAATATACGGGGGTGGAGGGTGTATAACAGAATACGGAATGTAGTGAAAAATGATGAAGTTCACGCCAGAGCGTGACGTGAAACATCGTCCCGATGTTGGGCCGCCCTGTTGTCGCTGCCGGCCCCGTCATGTTGGGCCGCTCTGTTATCGCCGCCGGCCCTGTCACGCGATCAAATATTGTTCTCACCTATTTTAGAGTGTAGTATTGTCGCGAGTTGTGGTAGTTTCGGCGCGACGAGCATATTCCCGTCGACCCGTTCACTTGTGCACAGACCATCATCGGGGTGACACCTCAAGAGGACCAATAACAACCAATACGCTTCAACCGCCGTGACGCTCCAGGAGTTCTGGAACCGCAAAGATCAGCCGATACATCCGACTCCCGTCTTCAACACCCGTGAGTACCCATTCCCTTTATTTTCATCCGATGGTGTGGCTTTCGCTTCACCAGATGAACTTAAGGCTGATGTGTTGGGTTTGATAAAGAAGGACATGCTGAAATGGTTTGGGCATGTTGAACGAATAAAAGAAGAAAGGCTAACAAATAGAATATATTGTGCAAATGTGAGAAAACGACCAAGGAAAGTATGGTGAGATCAAGTGAACGATATTTTGAAAGAAGGAATCGTAAAAAAATCAGAGAAATCGTAGAAGATGTACGGATTTAAAGGAGGCTAAGGATGTGTGTCGTGATAGAAAAGTCTCTGTGTCCTTTTTTCCTACCCCGACAGGGAAATGGTGGGATGGTATGGAAGTGTTTTTTTTATTTTTTTTAACTTTCCGTCTAGTTCAATACATAAGTATTTTCATGCATCGTATTTTGAATGATGCACATATTCTGATATAAGAGTTTTATGTAAGATCTTGATACATTGTCTGTTACTGTGTTATGTTAACCCTTCCTGTCCGGTGATGTGTAACTAGTACACATTGCTCCTAAAAACTTTAATATGTCTATAAATATAATAAATACTGGGTTCAGATTTTAGATATTCCTTCGTAATATATTAACGTATTGAATAAAATAATAATAATAATAAAAATTAGAACTTATCGGCCACATCAGAGACATTTTGTGAAAATCTGGAATAAATTCACCAATACAATCAAACGTGTGCCAGTGTGTGACATAGTATATTAATTCTAAAAAAACCGCTATGGGTGAGGAAGCAACGCTATTCACGTCTCCCTCTCACTCTACTTCGGTATATGGGAACGCAAGAAATAGAATCTCAGTTCGCTCGCTTCTCGCTTCAGTAGCTCACGAAATTAAGTTTGAGATGGTCGCTTCGTCCATTTTGTGTACGTCGGCCGATGTTTTTTTTCATGTTTTCAGCAATTAAATTTCAATCATTATCCCTTTTGACTTCAAATTTAATTTTTTAAGCGATTGGCTATGAATATTCTCATTTTTCCGATTTTAAATCACTCATTTTTACATGTGTATTGATGTACGAGTATATTGAATACACAGCACCGGAACGCGGGGATTTTTTTAGCACAGGAAGGGAAAGGTTAATGAAACTGAGGTGTCATTTAAAAAAAATATTAAATAAATAAATAAATATTCTTTTTCACAAGGCTTTAAGGAGCGACTGAATTTTTTTTTAATTTTTAGTCAGTAATATAATGTGTTTCGTTCCTGATTTTTCATTACTCTCCCCCAACCCTTTCTTTTCCTTTGATTGATGATATCTCCCTTTTACTTTTATTATGTAAATGTTCATAAATTTCGTTAAGATTAATAATTATTTATATATTTTTTGTGGCCATGTAACTTCCTTTATTTGCTTTTGTCTGGTTGGTAGGAAAGCATTGCCTTTGAAAATAAACCTGTCATATTGTTCATTGTTATAACAATGAAGGGTTAAATAAATAAATAATGTCAAATGTTTTATGAATGACTTTCTTTCAAACTGATTTGGAATATGATTTAAAGATAAATTTACTCTAAATTAAGCTGTTTTTTTACAAGGATTACGTAATAGCATAATATAAACCTTTCTGAAAATGATCTAAACAAACAAGATTCCACCTCAAATCTCGGTCAAAGTGTAAAGTAAATCTGAAAAGGGGTTCATCTGCCCTAGAATGTGAGGCCAAGGCATGTCTCATTACCACACAAAGCCAGCTCAGTTAAAGGCCTCCGATCCTGTCTTAGAAATGTATTATAATATACAACCTTTGTGAGGACACAAAGCCTCTTGGGCAGGACCATAATACGGGATGCATGTCCTGTTACATAGCGTAGGCCCCCCTCATCGAAAATATGACAAAGTGTTGTAACTCGCATTGTGTATGTTGCTACTTTATTGTTAAACCTAGAGAAAATAGACAGATCCTTTAAGACAAACTTCTTAATAGAATGAGATATTTTTTATCAAGAACATGGCGCCTTAAATTGCTTTTTCGGTTTGTGTCCATGGTGACCTATTACGCCGATTCTCTGTCGGGGTAGGTATATACAATGGAGTGTCAAATTTTCCGATCACGACGCATACGAGGGTAGTCCCAAAAGTACCCGATCTAACAAAGAAAACACAAAAAATTTGGGATTTTTTTTTTCTCAACATAGTCTCCTTTCAGCTCGACACACTTTTCCCAGCGATGTTTAATAGCTTCGATACCCTGTTTATAGTGAGAACCGTCGAGCGCCTCAAAATAGCCATCAACCGCAGATTCCACCTCTTCATTGTTGGCAAATCTTTTACCATCGAGCCATTTTTTCAAGTTTGGAAAAAGAAAATAATCCGAGAGGGCTAAATCTGGCGAAAAGGGTGCGTGAGGAAGCAATTCGAACTTTAATTCATTGATTTTGGCCACCGCGATAACGGATGTGTGAACTGGTGCATTGTCTTGATGAAACAACATTTTCTTTTTCGCCAAATGCGGCCGTTTTTTCGTGATTTCATCACTCAAACGCTGCAATAAGTTCGCATAATACTCGCCGTTGATTGTTTTTCCTTTTTGAAGGTAATCAATGAAAATTATTCCACGCGCATCCCAAAAATCTGACGCCATGACCTTTCCTGCAGATGGAACTGTCTTCGCCTTTTTTGGAGCCGATTCTCCCCTTTCAGTCCATTGTTTTGACTGTTCCTTCATCTCAGGTGTGAAGTGATGGACCCATGTTTCATCCATGGTTATGAATCGATGCAAAAACTCGGCTTTATTGCTGTGAAACATCGCCAAACACTCGATTGAAACATCCTCACGACGCTGTTTTTGTTCCATTGTGAGCAAACGCGGCACCCATCTTGCGCACAGCTTTCTCATGTCCAAATTTTCAGTCAATATGCGATGTACAGCACTTTTTGAAATGCCTACCAGGTCTGCTAGCTCGCGCACTTTCAATCGACGGTCATCCAATACCATTTTGTGGATTTTCTTTACCATTTCTGGCGTGGTCACCTCATTTGATGTTCGTCTTGGCAGCTCGTACGGCCTCGTTTAAACTCTGCCACCCAATATTTTACTGTTGTAAACGAAGGAGCAAACTCCCCTAGAGTAGAATCTAGCTCGGCTTTGATATTGGCTGGACTTAGACTTTTCATTATTGATGACTGCCAAACAAATACTAAACAACTTAGCGTCTTAAAACTTGAAACTTAAGCTTTATAAGTTTAGTATTTTTTACTATAGTCATTTTTTAAAGCAACAACCGCCATCTTTACGTCAGGTCGGGTACTTCTGAGACCACCCTCGTATCTTTCGTATCCTCTATATCGATACACCTTATACAGCTGCTACAATTTCAAAGAATTTTAACATTTCCTTTTCTTAAAATACTCGTATATTTCACTTTATTCAGCCATATTTACTCTACTTTACACTGTATATTTGTAGGTTTTTCTTTATGCCCAAATAATAATAATAATAAAACGACCGTTTATATAGCTCAGTTTAGAGAGCCAACTTTACTCAAGGGTGCTTCCACTCGGAACTTAGAGTGATCTTTTTCACCCTTAATACATTGGTCTTGAGTTTACATTAATTCCTAATCTTAGTTCCTATTATCCATATATTTCAACCCTGATAAGAATTTCTCAGTGTACGAGTACACATTTCAAATATATTTTTC
Organism: Odontocerum albicorne; assembly: GCA_949825065.1. Taxonomy (NCBI): domain Eukaryota; kingdom Metazoa; phylum Arthropoda; class Insecta; order Trichoptera; family Odontoceridae; genus Odontocerum; species Odontocerum albicorne. The sequence continues at coordinate 40,889,107 of OX463850.1, read as the reverse complement.
CGATTTGATTATTCATGTTCTTCAAAATTTTCAGCAATCGGATAAAGTTTTCAAGTTAATTTGATTGCTGTTTTGATTTAAATTTGTTTCTTTTTGTTTTGTAAAATTTGTATTGATTTAGATTATTTGTAAAGGTTGTTAAAATTGAAAAGAAACAAATAAATAAATAATAAATATAAATAAACATCAACTGTAATTGTATAAATTTCAATCAACGAAAATAATTTTTTATCTGTATCTTGAGGTCTGAAAATAAAAGCTTATGAAATTAAACCCCTTGGTTTTTACAAAAAATAATAATTGTAATTTATTTTTAACAAACACTGTTTATTCCACTTTTTTGTGACGGTATAACCCTACCGGTTTCAAGGCTTTCCCCTCATCTTCAGGGGAGCGCAAACAAGTCTTGTTTGCGCTCCCCTGAAGATGAGGTGAAAGTCTTGAAACCGGTAGGGCAAAAAAGTGGAATAAACAGTGTTTGTTAAAAATAAATTACAATGTCTTTAAACCTCCACAACGTTAATGCCTTAACTATAAACAACACATAAAAATAATAATTTATTTTCTCGAGAATATTATGCAATATTTTGGCAAAAACTAACGTAAATAAAAATTTGGATGTTTTGTATTTGATTGCAAGCTTGTTTAATACAATATAATCTAGTGGATGTTTTGAGATGTAGCAATATCTTCCAGCCGACCTGGAGTACGAATATATGTATAATGAGGTCTTAAGTAAAAAAAAGCAGACTACGTCCGGTTTTTAATAATTTACGAACTAAATAGAAACAAAACCTGTACCCACAAAATGGAAGACAAGCGTTTTAACAGCACAACATTTAGTCGTTTTTAAATGTCTTATTTCAACCATTCATTTTTTGTATTATTTTCGCTTAATTTATTAAGGTTTTTTTTATTCCTTTCTCTCATAATGAAATATCGTTGCCAAAGGTTGGGTGGATAGAAAACTTGTTTTTTTTTATTATAAACATGTGCTTTCTTATATATTTTACTGTTACACCTTATTGCAGCTGCACTTTGTCCCAACGTTCAACTTGTTTTTTTTTTGTATAAATCTGTCAATAAAAGTGGGTTTTAATTTAAAGTCAGAGAGTCCTTAAGGAGAACGGCGCTTTATAAATTTTCATTACATAATTATTCCAAATGAATTTATTAAATGGTTTTCATAAGGTGAATTTTGAAAGTTCAAATCCACAGCGTTCTTGAGGTGATATTTCATATTAAAATAGCACTGTGAAAACCATTTTATTATTATTGTTATTAAATTAAATAACAATATATAATAACGAAAGCATATTTTACCAAAGCAACGTTTAAAGTACGACCTCCGTGGACTGGTGGTTAGACACTTGTCTGCCGATCCGGAGGTTGCGGGTTCGATCCCCGCTGGAACCCAGATTTTTCAAAATAGGATTCCAGTCTGGTTTCCACTTAGGGCCTATAAAAACATCTTTCTGGTTGGTTGGAAGAGATGGACACATGGCAGTTCGGTGTCTATCCGTGGCTATATCCTACGCAGTTTCTGCTGGGCATGCTCGGGTATAACTCCTTGAGCGTAAGAAGAGATCTGCGTCTCTTGGTATACGTTGTCAAACTCGTTCGAGGAGTTGTGAGCTGTCCAGCATTACTACAAAGATTAGCGTTAAATGTTCCTAACAATTACACTAGACTGCGCCGGCAGGAACTGTTCTCAATAACATACGCAAGAACGGGTCTTCCAGCCGCTATGTCTGTTGGAAGGGCCTTAACTCTTCTTAACGGGACTGCTTCGGATATTGACATATTTCATATCACATTACCAAAAGCAAAAGTAAATTTTCTTCTTAGATTAAGCGCGTTAGAAAGCACTCATCAACATACTTAAGTGACTGAATATATATGTAACATACGTTTGTGTGTAAATACTCGTTTGTATACATATGCATTATTTTTTATTTTATATAATTTAAAAAAAAAAAATTTTTTCCCTGTAATTTTTCTTCTTTTTTAATGTCTTGTATTTTTCAATGTAATTGGGCTTAGCCTGTTTTGAAAAAATAAATAAATAAATAAATAAATAAATACACTCACCAGGTTAAAAAGCAATAAATTAAGGATACAAATAAATAAATAAATATAGGTTTATTAATAGCAACATAGTATGTACATAATACATTTAAATATACTTCAAGAACACATAAATTGCAGAGAATACATTAAAGACAGAAGCCATCAAAAGGTCTGGGCTCATCTAATAACATCCCCCCGGCCAAGATACACCCCACCAATATAAGTCGATCCCAGCCACGGGGACACCAGATGTTTTTCAGCCCACACCCTTGCACATGTAGAATAAGAAGAAAAGGAAAAAAACGCAGAAAATAAATAGATGGCAGAAAATTTTGAAACAAATTGAAAGAGAAAGTAGACCGACAAAATAGAAGAAGGAGATGGTTGGGGTAATTTAAACTAATGAAAAGAAAAGAAATATGAGAAACAGGTGAGTATGTTGACGAGATAAAAGTTGTAAAAGTAGAGATATGTCCTTTCTAATTGCCCCAAAAAGAGCAAGACTTAATGATATGTAAATAAGTAACGTTCAAATATTTTTTCCTTTTTTAAAAAATGATTAATTGTTTCTTAGAAAAAAATAATTCCTTTCAACAAAAAATACCGAGCAAAAAACGCAGTAAAGTAAAATACCGTGCGTTGCAAAAACCAGCAGGAGAAAGAAACCACAGGAATACGTTCTCGTTTTCAGCGCCCTCCATTTATCACTGTAATCCCGATTTGTGTTTGTTTAGGAGCCGCGTGCTCTCTGTCTTGCCACACAGGAGCAGCAAGGGGGACACAGGTGAATAAATATGGTGATACGGCTATAAAACTTGTGGAAAACCTTTTTTTTTCCAAATATCTTCCTAGGAAATATTACCAGAACGGAATAGTTTCTTCAAAGGAACAAATATTTTAACAAATAACTGTTTATTATTTGTACAATAATAATCGTATATTATTTACAGTCGTGGTAGCCTGTAGGTCACTGATATGAACATTAAGCTGGAAGAGCGACATGTGAGATGGTACGGGCACATAAGACGGAGACCACCAGACCATACGGTAAATCAGGCAATGCCTGTGGATCTTCCTCGACAGCCATCCAGAGGAAGACCAAAGAACTCCTGGATAACTCAATGCTCCAAAATCCTGCAGAGAAATGGCCTAGATAAAGGTGACACCCAGTACCGAAAAATATACAGCTCAAGAACGAGAAGAGCCGACCCCAACAATCAACCTAGGCAATGATTTGGGATAGTGCCAGGAAGAAGAAAAGAAGAAGGTATATATATATTATTTATCTATAGAAGGTATATTATAGGGTGTGGGCTGAAAAACATCTGGTGTCCCAGTGGCTGGGTTCGCCCTATATTGGTGGGGTGTATCTTGGCCGAGGGGATGCTATTAGATGAGCCCAGACCTTTTGATAGCTTCTGTATTTAATGTATTATCTGCAATTTATGTGTTTTAGAAGTGTTATTTAAATATAATCTGTACATAATATGTTGGTATCAATAAACCTATTATTTATTTATTTATTTTATTTATTTACAGTAAACGCTTTCGGAGGTTTGTAGACATTGTAATTTGTTTACTAAAACACTGTAGATAATGGTATGACAACAAATCTCGTTTGTCCCCTAATGATGAGCTGAAAACCTTGAAACCGGTATGGTGAAGCGATACCATTACCTTAAGAGGAATAAAGCAATGTTTTAGTAACACCAATAACAATATCTTTAAACTTTCACAGTGTTAATGCCTAAATTTAAATACACCTTGTCATACAACTTCAACGATTTCTCTGACTACATATTTTCTTTCAACATATAGTTTACTTGATCCAATTTGAATACTTGGGCTTTCAGGATGAATGACGAGTGGAAGGGATTTTATGTAAGCTCATGAGTGTGGGTTTCTTCTTGTTGTTTTAATTTTGTTTTTTTTTGTTTTAATTTTGTTTTGATTTTTATTCTTATGATTGTGTGCGGTATAGTGTGGGATGAATATTTTTGGTATTTCTGGAGTGATGATGTGTGAGCAGTTGAATTTCGCAGGATGTTTCCAGTTGAAGTTGAGTGTCACTGTCAGGTTGATGAGAGCGTGCAACGGGGTTTTGTTTTTGTGTAATCAAAAATCGGAAAGAAGTATCGATTTATTTTTCTCATGCTAAATATCCTCAGTGAGATACAGGCAAAAGCCTAGTTTACTGGGGATACGACAAATGAAAGGCAACAAACCCAGATCCATTAAAATTGTATGTCCAAATCAAATTATCTGTTGTTTTTCTCAAATTGTGTATACTTCTTGTCATGTGTAATAATAAATAAATAAATAAATTAAGTTTTTCTTGATCTTCCTCAACCGTGCCTTCCCTACATTTGTAATTATATTTATTTTATTATTGTTTTTTTAAATTCATTTGTTCCACGTGTCCAAACCATTTTAGAATATTCTTACTCATCTTACTCAAAATACCATCCTTAAGTTCCCATTCAATTCTTATAATTTTATTTCGTATTCTGTCATATATTGTCTCTCCATGTAATATTATAGGTGTTTACATTTCAACAATATTTTTTCGACTCTATTCAATATTTTACCTCGATTACGTTTTACTTCCATAAATAAAAGTTGGTACTATAATGCTGTTGTTGATTTATCTATATTATTATTAATCGGCTCCCTGTGGGAGTCTTCAAGATTCAGGACACGCCAATTAATTTCTCTCTGGTCATGAGGTTCATTCAATTGTCTTTATGCCCTCAGTGAGATACAGACCAAAACCTAGTTTACTAGGGACACGAAAAATGAAAGGCAACTAACCCAGATCCATTAAAGTTGTATATCTTAATTAAATTACCTGTTGTTTTATCGCAAATTGTGTATTTATAGATTTCTTGTCCTGTGTTAATAAAATAAAAAAAAAAACCTAAAATAGAAAAACCGTGTTTCAGTAAATATATTACAAAACATAATTATGTTTATGCTATAATTACAATAATAATTTCGATTGTGACCGATGAAAAAACAATTAAAGAAAAAAATAAATATACTTATTCAGATTCTACACGATTTACAATAAATTATCCAAACAGATACCTTTAAAAGGTCTATCAAAAAATGGTACGCGAGTATTACTTTTGAATTCTAAACAGAGACTGACTATATTTTTAAGTATTCCTCTGGAAGGGTGTTTTTTTTAAAGCGGAAGAGGAATAAATATTTTAGAAATCGGAATAAATGTTGTGAAAATGGAATATAAAAAACGGCTTCCATAGCCTAATTGGTAAGGTTCTTCGAGGTAGTTTTAAGTGTCCCACGATGCTTTAAGCACTAAGTTTATAGATCTTCGATAAAAATAGCAATGCCAAGAAATCCCCATTTGTTCTACATGCCAACTTACAGAAAGAACATCATGGCTGTACACTCAGTCCTGCGTGATATAGAGATATTGAGCCAACCAAATGACACTGTGGATATACACGTATAGCACCGCCTAGCAGTATATCAAGAATCCTTGCTGATATCATTCCGTACGAATAAACTTTATTGAAGCGGACCTTTTTTGAATAATAGAAGAAATCCGTGCAAAGTGGTAAATGAAATTATAAAAGACGTATGTTTACCAGTCTGGGGTTGCGGGTTCAATTTCCACTAGAACCAAAAAAAATTTCAAAGACTTTCAGTATGGTTTGGTCAAGAGAACATTGGAAAAATATGGTCACTGGTAACATGGAGAAACAAAGGAGCAGAGGTAGATAACTTATGCGACGGAGTAGCCAGGTGAATTCCTGGAAGAATAAAATATAATATGCACATTACGTAGCGACTGAAGTGTTGGCCACGCTCCTCAGCTTTGAGATCATGATAGAAAATAAAGCTATATTCTAATTAATTACGTAATAAAGGGTCTTTCAAATTGAGCGGTTTTTATAACTCTATTTTTTTTCATTCTTGAATAAAACACATAATTTGCTTTGATTTCAAAACCTTTTTATTAGTCATTGAAGTATAATGTATGACATTTAAATATTGTACAAAAAAACAATATCTGCCAAATATCCACCTTTTGCAGCTCCACAGATGTCCACTCTTGTCAAAATTTTCGATGATGTTTTGGCATAATTGCGATTCTAACTCGCTAATAACGCGAATAATTTCGTCTTTCACCTTAGGATTGACTGATTGAGGATCATTCTTTTAGACCTGACTTTTCACGTGACCCCAGAGAAAATAGTCCAACGGTGTCAGATCAAATGATCTTGGTGGCCAATTAACATCACCGTTTCCGGAGATTACAATACATAAAATAATTCAACAATTTGAACGCGTTGCTGTATTGTATAGGACTCCATTTTTTATAAATTTCATATATTACACTTCTCAAATGTCACAAGACCCAAGCAAGTTCGCGACGCCATCTATGTTTTATCCAAGAATAAAAAAAAACACTCAATTCAAAAGACCCTTTACTTTATAACAAACATGTTTTGTTAGTACTTTTTGAAGTCTTTTGGGTTTTGTAAAGTATAAAAAATAAATGTTTTCAACCAACTGCAAATATAGAAAAGACACCTTTGGTGAAAAATTAAATGAAAACCCTTTTACCAACAGAAGACCGTCGTCTAACCAACTCGAGCACGAAGGGCATCATCTTCTATAACCAAGTTTTTTATTTACATCTCATAACTTGAGTAATGCTTTTATCAGAAGTGCATTGCCGCCCGTTTCCGGAGAGTGCAATACATAAAATAATTCATCAATTTGAACGCGTTGTTGTATTGTATACGACTCTATTTTTAAAATAGTTATAAATGTCATATATTACACTTTTCAAATGTCACAAGACCCAGGCAAGTCGCGACGCCATCTGTGTTTTATCCCAGAATTAAAAAAAACCGCTCAATTGGAAAGCCTCTATATAAACAACCTCTTTTACTTATTTGGTAAATTTCTTAAGCTTAAATCTTGTCCCTTCGCCCTTTAGCAATTTTTGCGGCCATTTGGACCAATCCGCAGAGCATATTCTGTGGTACTTCAATGTAAATCGAATCAGTAATATCCGAAGGAAGCTCCACTAAGCATTACATCGGTTCATCTTAGAACCAATTGGCTACTTCAACCTAGCAGCGTCAAAGGATAGTTTTGTTGCATTCGAAATTTTCAGTGAAGGTACTGGCAACTTACTGGGCTGTTTGAACTTCAGGCCTTAATGCTTTATAAAAAAAATCCCGTGCTGCTAATCATTTTCCTTCACCTGTGATATTGGATCTTAACCTCTTCAGACCTGGAGTCCATTATAATGGACACATCGTTCATATGCACTTTTTAAACGACTTTGTGGTATATTTTTGTTCCCAATGATAATAAATGGAGTGTAGGATACTGTATTATCGACTTTGAATGTTTTGGGTGACATCTATCTAAAGTAATACGACATAATGTGGCATTTAGTGTAAATAATACATTCACAAGTAAGAACTTTTTATTGAACCTTAAAATTAAATTCAGGTATGAAGAGGTTAAGTCTTTTTTCACACTCGGGTGTGTTGCCACCAAAGGAGTCGCTATGGATTTTTCCTTCTTAGTCACTACATGACGCCGTATTCTTAAAAAAATAAAGAAGATTTCGATCTTATAGTGTAGATCGCGCTGAATGGGGACTTATTCTGTCTCCCATAACAACGTGGGTGGTGGTGGAATCGAACTGGACTGAACTGGTAAGACGCTTGTCTTCTATTACGAGGGACGTTGGTTTGATTCTCGTCGTAATTCAGTTTATTTTTAAAAAGTTACCAGTAAAATTTTAACTTAAGTCCTTTTTAATATATTTTTTGGATAGTCGGAAGAGACAAAAAGCTTGCGAGGTTGTACTTTATATTGTACAAATAAAACTTTATAAAACAAATAACGGTATAAATTCGAAATTAAAAGAAAATATAAATCCATTTGGCAAACAAGTTTTTTTTTCCTATAACCGTTTTGAAAGAATTGACAAGAAAGAAATCATAAAAAAACGCAAGTAATACGTGTGGAAAGCAAGCACGAATCAGTTTTATAAGAGGTCCTGAAAAAAATATGACTAACAGTATAATAAGTCATAAAACATTAAATGGAAACGCAATACAAATTTTATTCAAGTGTTTTCATTCGGCTCAACTTCTTGAATTATTAATTAGTGATAAGAATATCTAGGACATTCAACAACATCCTTGTTATGAGATCCCTTTAAAATTCACTGGTAAACAGTAAATTAAAGCGCTGCTCAATCAAATGGAATCCTAGAGAAAATCTGAATCGCCTGATAGTTGAGATAGTACAAATTTGTCTTTTGGACTTGTTTAAGCATGATTAAGAAAACGTAATATATATTTTAGTGTGTTATACTTTGTTGTATACAGTGCAACTTTGTTTATTGTTATGTTGCCCCTTTCTTTCAGTTAAACAGAAACAAGCCTTAAAAGAAATTCAGACTAGAACTCTTGTTTTTTTTAATTTGACTACCAACGGAAACTCGTAATATCTCCGTCTTGGATGATAGGCGTCTTAACAACCAGACTACGGAGGGTGACAAATTAAAAAAATCTGGACTATGCGAACGTCTGTTACTTGGATGTTACAGAGGAACGGCTGGACAAATTACAGCGTCTTCAAAATGTTTGTCTAAGATTTATTTTCAACCTACGAAAGTACGATCATATAACTTCATACTAGAAGGCATTGAACTGGTGAAATGTTAGAAATATAAGCCAAATTCACATACTGTTTCTATTGTTTACTATCCTTAACTGCCCCGCCGCCTCCTCTTATTTCGCTGAAATTTTTAGCATCTTTCCAATCATGGATTAGCGCTACGCTCAAACAGAGATTGTCTATTGGCCTTTCCATTTCACCGCTACTCTTTTTTTACGTCGTCCTTAACTGTCCATGCGGTGAGACTCTGGAATCATTTACAAACCAATATAAGACTCGCTCCGTCTTAGGCATGCTTTAAGAAGCTACTGAAAAAAAACTCTTAATTTCTAGTCAGTAAAATAACGTGTTTCATTCCTGATTTTTTTTTTCCTTTCATCTCAACCATCCCTTCCTTTCCTTTTGATTGATGATATCTCACTTTACACAAAAAATAATGTTCGGGTGATTGTCCGTCTTCGTGGGGTCCGTGGGCATATGCTAACGTATGTGTTTATGGATTTCGTGGGGATGGACAGTTATTTAATGATTTATGCGACTACGTAACTTGCTTCATTTACTTTTGTCTGGTTGGTTGGAAGAGATTACCGCCTGGCAATAATCCCGTTAGATTGTATTTGCAATAAAAGTGTTCAATAAATCAATAAATAAAAAAAAACTGTTTTAAAAAAGCAATAAATCTGTCAGATATATTTAACACGAAGGTGTTAAAAAATTAAATCAAGTGTTTTTATTCCAAGAGTTGCCCACTAATGTTCAATCTGTGGTTTTACAATTAAATTTTCAAAGATTGTTAACATTTTTTTTTCCTGAAGTTTTTAACTCGTTCTTGAACGATTTGTTTCAGATCCCTTCCTAATAGGATGGCACGTGTCAATCATACAGATGGTATATGAAACGGAAGCTTAAAGTGCGAAATGAAATTTTACAGGGGTGAAAGAGGTGTGTTAATAATAATAATAAATATACAATTTATAAAGCGCCGTTTCGAGAGTAAACTCTCCTCAAGGGCGCTCAAACTCAGAATTTGAATCCACTATTATTAACAGATTTAAGATATCACAAATACATCAAAATTGGGAGGCTACGTTGGGTGGGGCATGTAGCAAGAATGGGAGAAAAGAGAATGCCTAACAAGGTACTCTTTTCCAAGCCCCAAGGAAGACGTGGTGTGGGTAGACCAAAGCTCATGTGGATGGATGGGGTGCAGAGTGATACAAGCGTGATTGGCATCAGGGGCTGGAGGAATGCATCCCAGGATAGGAGGGAATGGCGACGACTGCTGGAGGAGGCCGGGGCCCACAATGGGCTGTATTGCCATTGGTTTTTATTATTATTAAGATATCACAAAATTATAACATACATATACGAGTACATAAATACGTTGGGTCTTAGGATAGGAAGGTAGTGGCCGTGGCCATTAGATTAGATACTTCACTGCATCAGCATAACTTACCAAGGGAACAAGATGTACTAAGAAACACGTTATATTACTGACTAGACATTAAGACTTTTTTCAGTCGTTTTTTAAAGCATGCCAAGGATGGAATGAGTTGCTTTATAACTGGTTCCAGAGTTTCACTAGATGGACAGTTAAATACGACGTAAAAAAAGAAGAGCTGTAAACTAGAAAGACCAATATACAATCTCTGTTTGAGCGTAGCGTAAGTCCATGATCGAAAGACACTGAACATTTTCGACAAGATAAGAGGGGGTAGCAGGACAATTAAGTATATTATACAGTAGATACAGTTTGTGAATTTGGATAGGTTGTACTGGATATAACAAAAGTGTAATAAAAAAATAACACAATATTGTGCTTTTAAACTAAGTCTGAACATCAAATGGATCATTCTGTATTGTAATTTGTTTTATCAAACACTGTTTATTCCACTTTTTGTAACGGTATAACCCTGCTGGCTTCAAGGAATTCCTCTAATCATCAGGGAAGCACAAACAAGACTGAATTCTGTTCGAACTGGTTCCGATATTCACGCTTCTAGCGGTTAACATTTGGGTTGAGGACTGGAAGTGGAGGGAGGGATAAGAAAATCTCAGCGAGCAGCGGAGAGGTTCTTGGGATATACGTGTTTGCCAGATGTTCACCAGATGCCAGATAATTTGGCCCCATCGATAAGAAATGTATAGTTTTCACAGTGACAATGATTAGCCATTTCAGAATAAATTAGAGGATTTGTTAAGGCGGATTTGTGTTCACGAAATCTTTTATCAAAAGATCTTCCTGTCTTTCCTATATATATTATAAATTATCACAGTCAGCACATAAAAGTTTATGCACACCACTGTTGCTAAGAAATAATTTTTGCCTTTCCCGTTAAATAAGATTTTCCGGAGATTAAAATTCGTGTAAAAAGCTGGCTTTATCATTCTGCATTTTTTATCTGATTCAAATTAAAAGTTGGGTTTGTTCTGTCAATAATTTCCTTTTGAAACAGTCTGCACAAAGTACAGCAATACACACATATTGTTAGCGGAAAGTATTTTTTATTGCAAAGTATTACATATCATAAGAATATTGTATTAAAATTCTGTAACACTCAGCTTAGTATCTTTTTAGAACAAGTTACAGACAGAACATTCCTTAACTTCTATGGACCATCTCTTTTCTTTTTATCACGTCATTGCCTTCTCTTTGGTGCGCATTAAGCCGGCTAATAGGCGAGCATCTGCTTTGAAGACGATATCGTCCCTTGTAATTTAACTGTACAGCTTCAGAAGAGAGCATTCTATGGATCATTTGAAAAACATGTAATTGAGAAACATATTTCTTATGAATTTAATTAAAATAATACGTTGAATTTCAAATTCATGTACCATACTCCAGTCAGACGATAAAGACGTTATTTGATTTATATAACGTGTTTCTGACGACTGCTTTTTTTTGTAAATTTTATAGTTCAATTAATTGAGTTACAGTTATTTTGACACAAACAACCTTTGAAAAAAGCATTTTATGACTAAAACCAATAAACAAAGTATAAACTAGTCGGAAACTTTTTGAATAAACATAAACAAAACAGTTTTTTTTAATTTCAAAGTTTGTATATCTTTTACAACAAACTGACTCGGCATACTTCTTTAATCTAATGTATTTTATTTTGTGTTATATTTTTTTTATTAAATCGTAAAAATAGTAAATTACCAATTTGTATAGCGTCGTTAAGAGAATAAACTCTCCTCAAGGGCACTATTACTCAGCAATTAACGTCGTTTAGAGAATTAACTCTCTTCAAGGGCGCTCTTACTCAGTAATTAACATCGTTTAGAGAATAAACTCTCCTCGAGGCCACTTTTACTCAGCGATTAACGTGGTTTATAGAATAACCTCTCTTCAAGGGCGCTATTACTCAGCAATTAACGTCGTTTAGAGAATAAACTCTCTTCAAGGGCGTTCTTACTCAGCAATTAACGTCATTTAGAGAATAAATTCTCCTCAAGGGCTCTCTTACTCGGGAATTAGCGTCGTTTAGAGAATAAACTCTCCTCAAGGGCACTCTTACTCAGCAATTAACGTCATTTAGAGAATAAACTCTCTTCAAGGGCGCTATTACTCAGCAATTAACGTCGTTTAGAGAATAAACTCTCTTCAAGGGCGCTCTTACTCAACAATTAACGTCGTTTAGAGAATAAACTCTCCTCAATGGCGCTCTTACTCGGGAATTAGCATCGTTTAGAGAATAAACTTTCCTCAAGGGTGCTCTTACTCGTGAATTAACGTCGTTTAGAGAATAAATTCTCCTCAAGGGCTCTCTTACTCGGGAATTAGCGTCGTTTAGAGAATAAACTCTCCTAAAGGGTGATTTTACTCGGAAATTAGCGTCATTTAGAGAATAAACTCTCCTCAAGGGCGCTCTTGCTCTGCAATTAGCGTCGTTTAGAGAATAAACTCTCCTCAACGGAAAACCTACTCATATACCATAGACAGATAAAAAAAATATTAATTTGAGTAGGTGGATTGGAGGATGGTGGCTGCAGTCATTAGATTGCAAACTCTCCGGTATCTGCATATGAAAGGCCTACAATGGTGAGAACGGTCAAAAAACGGCCTACAAATATATTTATATAGATCTTAAAATATGTTATGTGGAAGCAAATCATTCGAATTTTAGCTGATAAGTGTAGTGTTTATATAACATAAATTTTTATAAGACACAAAAAAAAGGATTATCTTCAAATGCTTTCTAAAGCTGCACACACCACGCATATATCTAAATTAATACTTAGATGAAGACAACTCCGCGCCACACGACCAACAACGGTAATAGTAACATTGATGATAGTAACAAATTCACCTTTGGGTGTAGTGTAGTTATGTGTGTAGTGTTTATATACTCGTATAATCACATATTTTGATAAAACCTCCCTCAAAGGGCTATTTTCAAGTGCTTCCTAAAGCAGCACACGCCCCCTATGTATCTAATACTTGGCACATCATTTCATGCTGTGGGTGGGACCAGTAACGCTAAAGCCCCATTATAATATCCCGGTCTATCGGATCGATTAGGAACAAATAATTTATTCGAATAAGAACGCCACCGTTTAAGTGACGCCACTCTCTAAAGTATAATTATATCTCTCGGACACATATTTGATAGATATGAGTACATTTCATATAAATATTTTACAAAACAAAATCGGATGCGTGAGACTTTCGCGCGGTAGAGTGAAACTTTTTAGCTCCTAGGAAAAGTTGATTTTATGCGTTGCTTTTTTTTTCATTTGTTAACGATTTTTTTAGGCTACGGAAATGGTTATGTGGAATATAATTTAAGAAAATCTCTCTTAACCCTTCCCTTACGGTGATAAAAATGAAACGCGTGTTCCGGTGTTGGGTAGTGAGTACGCGATCAAAAATTAGCGATTTTAAATCGGAAAAATAAGAACATTCACAGATAATCCCCTTAATTAATTATAATTGTTGAGACAATTGCGCACCTCGCTATTCAGTGACGTATGCAAAAGTGAGATGCGAATATAGTGTCGCGCTTCCCGCATACTCTTCACCTATCGTCAAGACGAGGCACTCACAGCGTTTAAATGCGAATTTGTTTCCGATATTCACGAAATACTTACGATGTAGTCGATAAATTCTGATTATTATTAATATTATTTTTTAAATCAATGCGTAAATATATTATGGAGGAATACCTAAAATCTTAACCTTGTATTTATTATATTTATAGAGATATTGATGGTTATTAGAAGCAACGTGTAGAAGATACCTAACACAGGGAAGGAAAGGTTAATGAAATAAAAAATGGTTATGTGGAATTAAATTTAAAAAAATCTTTTTTAATTAATTAATTTTTTTTGTTTTTAATATGTAATAATAATTTTAATAATAATATAATACACTTAATAATATTATTTTTTTTTATATTAAACATATTAATATTTTTATGTTTTTATTAATTATAAAACTAATAATTTTTGAATAATTATTTGTTTGTTATTATATTATTTTTATTATATTATAAATAATATTATTATATTATAAATTAATTATGTTATAATTAATTATAATATAATTATTAATATTATAATAACATAAATATATTATTATAATTATATATTAAATAAAAATTATTTATTACAATAAATAAAATAAAACGAAATAATATAATATAAAATATAATTAATAATTATTAAATATATGAATATAAAAATAATATATAACAAAAATATAATAATTTTTATTTTTAATAATAATTAATAATAATTTTAATAATAATACACTTAATAATATTAAAATAATATTACTTATAAATAATTATTAATATTAAAATAATTTATTATAATTTATTAATTAATAAAATATTTAATAATAATAAACAATAATTTAATAATAACAAAACAATAATATAATACACCGTTTCACTTTTCGTGACGTTCAGGCCAATTTGCCCTACCGCACCTATAGAGTATCACTTCAATAAAGAAAAGAAGTTTGAAATCAATTCTTTCACGACACTTAGGCCGATGCAGACTTTATTAATATGACAATATTTACGAGTATCGTAGATAAATATAGCAGTTGTATTGAAAACAATACTGGGCTCTAGAAATTAGGAAATCCGGTTGACCATAATAAATATTAATACAATAATACAGATATGACATAACAAATGATTTAGTAAGAGTTTTTATCTGTTTTACAGGATAGCACATTCGTAGACGTACAAATTTTATCTCTCTTAGATTCAAACTTTTATTTATTTGGAAATAATTTTTTAAATAACTTAATTTAACTTTAAAATTCACCCCTGCGTTCGTGAAAAAAGGTCAAAGTTACATACGAATATTAATACATGTATATATTTGCATTGAAAAAACCGAAAAGTTAATATTGGGGATGTCTTCCCGACCTTTTCCTCTCTAGCAATACACCATACTCTCTGCAGTAGCGGTTTAGGAAAGCAGTGCCGGTTTATCTTCTCTATGGGTCACTATATAAGAATGATTATTTACGTATGTATAAGCTTAAAACATATTGTTAAATTAAAATTTATTCAGTCTTTGGAATGTTATGTAGCGTAGTTTGGCTGATGTTACCGAAGTTTCGAAAACTTTGCAGTTTTTATTTTCAGTCTTGTTTGTAATCAACTTCACCATACTGAAATTGATTGAATTCCGAGACTGCAGGTTATATTCCGGTGCGAGAGTTGTAGAACTAACTATAATCAGAATTTTCCTGAACCCAGATTGCATCAATTGGGTAATGGTTATACTGTAGTATCGGATGGTGACAGTCTTAATGCCTTTAAAAATTCTCTTCGAGAGAGTTTTTTTTTGTCTGAATAAGAACTAAGATGCCACGGCGTGAATTCCATTGATTTTTCTATTTTTTTTTCGTTGACATTGTTTCTCTTAAGCTTTTCGAGATATCTGCATCTATGTTGAAGTTTCGATGTGTTTATGTAAGTATTAAAATGGATCGATTGTGCGTATGTATATTTAACTCTTTTCTTAGATAATTTTTTCTTTATTTTTGTATATTAGGGTTTTGATTGCCTGCGCCTTGACCTGTCTCAGATTTGTATTTTATGTGAGGTGTGTATGTTAGTATGTACGAGTAAGTGCGAACTGCTCATCGATATTTTGTATGTGATTCATATATATAAATGTTTATAATTTTTGTGACAAATTGTATTTATAGTCATGTGCCTACAAAATCCTTATTTAAGTATTATTCGTATAACCTTTTTAATGGTCGATAAAACAGCGTACACAGTAATAAATTAATAAAAAAATAAGTTTCTAATAAGCTTTACCATTTTGAAAATAAGTCCTGAAGACGAAATCTGCAAGTTATTCGAAACTTCGGCATCATAAGCCAAACCATGCAGAACATCACATATTTGACACGTTTTGAATGCTTTGATCTTCATAATTTATTTTTGTTTGCATATTCCCTCTTCACATTAGCAACAACTTTATGAAATAATTATATAAACTCTACACAATATAAATGGGCTACATACTCAACGCTTATTACCTGTTCTGAGACAGTTGACTTACGCCCTCGAAATTCATATACATACAAACCATCACAACATATACATACATACCATCACAACATATGGTATATGTACATACATAACATCACAACATATGCATACATACCATCACAACATAAACATACATACCATCACAACATGTACATACATACCATTACAACATGTGGTATATGTACATACATACCATCACAACATTTGCATACATACCATCCCAACATATACATACATACCATCACAACATATACATACATACCATTACAACATATACATACATACCATCACAAAATATAGATACATACTATCACAACATATACATACACACCATCACATCATTTCCATGTCGGGGTAAGTAGACAGGACTTTCCCTCCTCGGTACAAATCCATCCCCTTCTCATAGAGTTCATTTGATTTTTCCGACATACTACATTTCCTACTTTCAGAATACCATTCACTTGATCCAACCATACTTTTCTTGGTCTTCCTCTCACATGCTTCTCACTCATATTTGCACTACATACCTATTTTGTAAGTCTTTCTCCATTCATTCGTTCCACATTTCCACTTTCTCTATTCATTCGAGCGCAAGACTTTCGATCTCGATACAAATCCTTCATTTCTTCAGCATCCACCTTCTACGTTTCTTTATTTTATTAACTTGATCCAATTATACTTCCTTGGTCATCCTCTACCGCTTTTTCCATTCACATTTGCACTATGTATTTGTTCACTATCAGTTGTTTATACACTCTCAGTTGTTTGTACACTATCAGTTGTTGTAAACTATCAATTGTTTGTACACTATCAGTTGTTGTACACTATCAGTTGTTTGCACACTATCAGTTGTTTGTACACTATCAGTTGTTGTACACTACCGGTTATTTGTACACTATCAGTTGTTCGTTTGTTCTACATGCTCTAGTTTAGTGATTGTATACCCTCTTTAGTGGTTAACAAACACTTAAGAGGGTATACAATCACAATAATTATAGATATATTCTTTTCAGATAAATAATTATTTCCACATTTACTGCTTACTTAAGTGAAGCTGTAATACTTTAAGTAATTGTTTACATTCAGTGTACAATTTCTTTCCACTGTCATTTATATATAAACTCCTTTCTAAATGGAACCCTAGGCCCGCGCTTAATTGTCTTGTATAGAAGCACGGTCCAGTAAGGGCGCATTGAACACACATCCCTGCCGCAAGGTGAAGCAATCAATACGGCCCTGGCGCTACGGCCCGTAGCACTTGCCCAGGACCAAGTCGGGTGAGCTTTAATGCTACACTTGTCTGACAATACCTGCGGTTGCTCTATGCCGCAATGAATGAATTTATCGCTAATCATAGTATACATTTACGCAAATAAAGAAATATAAGAAAACACAGTTTTGAAATTTTCATTTCAATCATATTTGCATCACAAAATGTACGAGTAAGTCAAAATTAAGAAGAGAGAAAAAAATCTATCTTGTTTGTGCTCTCTGATGTTGAGGTGAAAGCCTTGAAACCGGTAAGGTTATACCGTTAAAAAATGGAATGAACAGTGGATGATAAAACAAATTACAAAATCAACATTGCATTTATCCAGTGCTAATGAATGTTGATACTGCAGTTTGAGGACCTCCATAGTCCAGTCTTCAATTTCCGTTTATCCATTTTTTATAAGGGTTCCAGTTTGGTTTTCGTAGAAGCTTTGCTTAACAAACACCTTTCTGGTTGGTAGGAAAAGATACCCAGATTGCAATTAACCTATTAGGTTGTGCTGTTTACATCTCAAGTTTGGTATAATACAACGTACATAAATGCCTCGTGCACACTCACATATCTCATAATATCATATATGTTTGTGGCGGTCGCACACTCGGAATACTGTGGGCATTCATACACACGGTCAATGACCGATGAAGTGACCCTTGCATTCCTTGACAAATTAAAATAAACAAGTCCAAAGTTCACACGCTGGCCATTCAACCCGCAGCCCGGAGCGGACCGCATTACACGCCGGAGCGAGAACGCACCACGGCTGTCTCGCTAGTTCCGTATTTGAATGATACTTACATACAACATTAATCGTTTCGCTAATGCAGAAACGAGACGAAGGATATCTTGTTCGCATTCCCGCACACACGCGGAAATAGTATAAATACCTACGTTTACTCATAAAAACTTTTCTTCCGCATTGCGATCCAAAACGTGTTTCATTTATCAACAAATCATCATCATCTCTTCCCTCTAGGATACATATCCTTAATGTTCATCTATTTCTCAAACTCCCTACAATTAAGATTTCGTGCACTATTTCCTTTTATTTTTTTCCCGCAGGCCATTCATTTCAGATACATATGTTACATGTTTGTTAACAATTTTAGAACCTTTTTTTTTTGGTTTCCAAGCCATCTAGATTATTTTCTTAAGTCTTCTAATAACATTTATTTCCCATAACCATTTTTTTTAAATCATTGTTAATTTATCATACTTTGTAATATCAGATATTTTACTCAAAACACGCATTTCTGCCATAGAAATTGTAATAAAATAAAAAAATTGTACAGTAACAGTCCGGTATCGTAGTCACGATGCGGTTAGCGCATCGTGCGGCAGAGACGACGCTCTACAAACAATGTGTATTACTTACCGCCGGGTACTGTAAATTATTGAAGTAACATAATATTTTATTTAACAAGTAAGAACATATTTGATTCCTTGCTTTATTGTTATTTTTGTTTAAGATCAATATAAGATTTCCGTTTGTGTTCGACAATTTTTGTCGATACAATAAATGTTACTTTTCTTTCTCTTAGCTTCATCCCACGATGTGGGGTCACCTTTTTTAAGATTTGCCTGTTGTGGATACCTCTTTCTTACGATTTGCCTGTTGTGCACTAGATTCCTCACCACTTCCAGCGCTCAAATGTTGTCTTATACACCCTTCGTCTATGTCTTCATAGCACTGTTGAAAATATAATTTGTGAAAATATTCTGCCCTGAGGAACACCAGCAGTGAGAAGAACCTCGTTGGATAATTGGTCTCACATTTTTTTCTGTTATATACGTCCATGCAAATACTCTATGAACCGTTTCAACGCGTGAAGAGACATGTTCAGATGTTTTATGTATTAATGAGCAAGTCAAAATAAATTAAATGAAAATCACTACTACAACCGAGTCATGTGAAAAGCGTTGGCTGTATACTGACCAAAGCTCACCTGAAATCATCAGCTATCTTGATGAGTGCTGTTGTTGTGTTATATCCAATGCAAAAACTGGATAACAAGGGGTTAAGAAACTTATTGGAAGATGAGGAGGTAATATTAAAAAAAGAACATGTCCACCAAATCAGAATGTTTGAAAATCGCAAAAATCTGTTTGCATTAAAAAATATATGACATAATAATTCATTGTAAAAATATCTGAAATCCTTAAAATTACTTAAGGTGACTTGATTTATTGTTTAAAACCGAATCATAATAATAAAAATAGTTATTCTATTGTAGTTTAAAACATGGATATGATCCTTTTTGAGTGAACAATTCTACTTTAATCTTTTTTGATTGAACAGGTCTGGGACATGATGTTTTTTGTTCGATTTCAAAAATATTATGCAGATGTTGCAAAAAATAATTGGGAGTAGTAATTTATTTTATTTCTAATCAAATAAAATTAGTAAAGTGTTACAAAATAAGAAGAAATATTACTATAAAACTATAAATATATGTATGTTAGGTAGATAAAGCTGTATAATGACATTACACTGCACGTACGATTTAAAACTGACAGTTGCTGGAGAACTGGTTTGAAGTTAGACACAATAGGAAAGCCATGATTGGTCAATTCGGACATGATCTTTTTTGATTGGTTTGAAGCCTGGACAAGATCCTTTTTGAAAAAATACTGGTTTTTTTATTATGATTTTAAAATAATTTATGTGCTTTTTTTCATTGAAATGAAAATGTTAAACGGCTCCGTATTATCGATAAGAAAAAAATGTGCTTTATCAACTCATTTTTTGTTGTTTTTTTAATGTCACCTTCTTAATGTACCATAAGTTGATAATAAACAATTTTTAGAAATTTTGAAAATCAAGAAGGATTAAGATACGTTGGTTCCTTAGTAATAGGGGATTTGCATTTTGGTAACAATAAATAACACATATGTACATATCAAGAGAAAACGTTTTGATGGTCTGCTATTGTACTTTGCTGGTCAGTAGTGGAATACGCAGCTCTAATTTGGAGTGACTTTCCACATGCTAGACAGGTTGACGTCACCATGAACGAAAACCAGGAGGATAATAACATTAGCCTTAAAAGCAACACTAGAAGAGAAAATGTACCAATTAATAGGTATCACCTTGTAGCGACCGTGCGTGCGGTCACTGAACCCATTGAGGCGACCCTTGCCCGCGCGGTCATTGAACTCGCAAGTGGCGAGTGCGAGGCGGCTCCGGGCGAAGGTCGCCCGCGCGGTCATTGAACTCACTAGTAGCGAAGAGCGAGACACCGATATATCTCTTGCCTCTCCTCCAGACCGTAGTATGAAATGTATATAGAGCGTGCAACAATAAACATGTGTCCAGCGGAAGCGAGACAGTGACATGTTCTGCGCCGTTCTATACATTATAAATACAGACGCTTACAATAAACTTTCTCTTTACTTATTCCGATCTCGACGACTTTTATTCAAACAAACCTCATCCTTCTATGGAAACACAATTCCCTAAAACCTTATCTAAGATCCTTAGACGTGTTGCAGCTGATATAGAAAAAATCAAAACAAATCCAGAAATATCGAGATTCAAATTCAGGAATACCTTCTTGAAAGAGCGCAAGAACAAACGATTCCTACGGACAAAGCGCGTTTTTAGATATGGAATGAAAAAAAACTTGAAGACTGGATAGAGAGAGCTCTACGAAAATGCCACTTGGAGACCAATTGCCTGGGTCTAGTTGGAGATCACGCAATAGACTGAGTAGGGGTAATTATATGCAACGTGAATTTGTAAAGATGTGGTGTCTTGAGCGAAAGTAGCACTGAATGTAATTGTTGAGAAAGTAGCACTGAATGTGATTGTTGCGAAAGTAGCACTGAATGTGATTGTTGCAAAAGTAGCACTAAATGTGATTGTTGCGAAAGTAGCACTGAATGTTACTGTTGCAAAAGTAGCACTCAATGTGATTGTTGCGAAAGTAGCACTGAATGTGATTGTTGCGAAAGTAGCACTAAATGTGATTGTTGCGAAAGTAGCACTGAATGTTATTGTTGAGAAAGTAGCACTGAATTTTATTGTTGTGAAAGTAGCACTGAATGTGATTGTTGCAAAAGTAGCACTGAATGTTATTGTTGCGAAAGTAGCACTAGTGAATGTTATTGTTACGAAAGTAGCACTGAATGTGATTGTTGCGAAAGTAGCACTGAATGTGATTGTTGCCAAAGTAGCACTGAACGTGATTGTTGCCAAAGTAGCACTGAATGTGATTGTTGCGAAAGTAGCACTGAATGTGATTGTTGCCAAAGTATCGAGATAACATGTTCTGGGCAGGACCAAATTGATGTCAATGATAGAATGAACTCTATTGCTTGCTACTGGAAATATGTGTCCTAATATGTAAAAAATAAATGAATGAAGAGGATATCAATTTATGTGTTAAAGAAACGTTGAAAAAAGGGTTAAATTATTAATTAATATTTTTTGTAAATGTCATCGTTACTTAAAAATTATTCCTCATGAATGTATAAAACATAAACCAGAGAGAATGCTACCCTTGTTATTCGGGCAAATATTTTAACCCTTTACATTTTTGATTATTAAAATATTAGGATAACGTGGTGCGATAGCAATCAGACATTTGTCCACTGGGCTGACAAATTTTAGAGTTTCCCTGCGTAAATTTTTAAATTTGGATCTCAGTTTGTATAAATCTCCGACAGAGGGTAGAAGGCAGGGTTTGATGGCACTGCGGTGAATACAAAATGTCCTCTCCTCACTATGGTTACACGGCCTACGATGTAACGTGTCCCTATACCTCCATCCTATGTAACATGGTCTATGTCAAAGTACACAGATACTATGCTACTGTTATTTGGTGAGTGTTTATGCGTGAAGATATGTATCTGCAAATTTTTTTCTCTGTTTCAAATATAACTTTGCTATGTTAATAAAAAATACTTTGACACCTGTCAGTTGTTAAATTTTAATAAACATGAAATTTACCACTGGACGAAAAAATCAGATTTGATTTTTTAAATTCATTAGTCAATCCATCTTAAATTTTAACATAAAAATATTATTATAAAAAAATCTGGGTTTTTTTTGTTTATCATACATTACTTTTTTCGTTTTTTTTTCTAAGTTTATATGTATAATACAATGGTGTGGGCTAAAAAAACACGTAGTGTCCTTGCGGTCGGGCTCGCCCTAAATAAGTGGGGTGTATCTCGGCCGGGGAGATGTTGTGGGATAAGCACAACTTTTTTAAATGTATTTTCTGCAGTTTATCTTGAGATGTATGCGAGATTTCGGAATAAATTTATATGTTGCTGTAAAACAACCTATATTTATTTCAGTTTATCTGAGGTGGTGTTTGTAGATTTCCTTTTTATATTTTTTTCTGCAATTTATTTATTTTCTGTTTGTTTTCTTAATCTACATATGCAAGGGTGTGCAATGAAAAAAAACACCTGGTGTCCTCGCGGCTGGGCTCGCCCTATATTGGTGGGGTGTATCTCGACCGGGGGATGTTATGAGATGAGAGTTATGAGCCCAGATTTTTTTATAACTTCTCTCTTAAATGTATTTTCTGCTATTTATCTTGAGATATACAGGTATACGTGATTTTGAAACATATTTTTATATGTACATACTATGGTGCTATCAATGAACCTACATTTATCAATTTATTTAAACAAAAAATAGGGGTGTAAAACATATGAGAAATCTTTAAATTACTTAGTATTTCTTTCTTTATTAATTTTTAATGGCAACATCCTTAAAAAAATATTAAATTTCAATCACAAAAGAAAAAACACTAAATTCAAATGAAAACAGTAAACACATCTCAAAACGTGAACACACAATCATCACGGAAAAACAAAACGTGAACATGCAATCATCACGGTAAAACAAAACGTGACCACGCAATCA
The DNA here is from genome assembly GCA_949825065.1 of Odontocerum albicorne. Taxonomy (NCBI): domain Eukaryota; kingdom Metazoa; phylum Arthropoda; class Insecta; order Trichoptera; family Odontoceridae; genus Odontocerum; species Odontocerum albicorne. Next base: position 40,865,676 of record OX463850.1, on the reverse strand, counting down.
TCACGGTAAAACAAAACGTGAACATACAATCATCACGGGAAAACAAAACGTGAACATGCAATCATCACGGTAAAACAAAACGTGACCACGCAATCATCACGGTAAAACAAAACATGAACACACAATCATTACGGGAAAACAAAACGTGAACACAAAATCATCACGGAAAAACAAAATAAAAATATTAAACAAAAGTACTTAATAAAAAAAAATACTATTGTACCTAAAAACAATGTAACAAAAGTACTTAATATGTAACAAAAATGTAACAATATGTAATATGTAACAAAAATGTAACGTAAAAACGTAAGTACTTGTAAATGTAAAAATGTAAGTACTTAATATGTAACAAATGTAAAAATGTAAGAACTTAATATGTAACAAAAATGTAAATGTAAATGTAAAAATGTAAGTACTTAATATGTAACAAAAATGTAAAAATGTAAGTACATTCTTGTAAATGTAAAAATGTAAGTACTTAGTATGTAACAAAAATGTAACAAAAAGTACTTAATATGTAACAAAAGTACTTTATAAAAAAATACTTTTGTACTTAATTAAGAACTGCTCTAACTTCCTCAACATCAATTAAACATAAAAATAAACATGCAAATTAAATTACATTGTAATTCATTTTATCAAACACTGTTTATTCCACGTTTATTCCACTTAAATGAACAAAATGTGGAATAAACAGTGTTTGATAAAATAAATTATAATGTCTTTAAACCTCCACAACGTTAATGCCTTAACTATAAACATGGTTAATGAATATTAATCTGATATAAAAATGTCGAACGGGAATGTATGTTGACTATTGTATGTTCATGACATGGTGAAAATTAACTACAGCATATGACAGTGAATTATTTGCGAAACGTGATAGAAATACAATACAATAATTATTTAGGCAGTTTCAAACACTAAATTGTGACTCGAAATTAGCGGAGATCAAGTATTAGCAGGTGAGACATATTGAACGCGTGGGGACATTTATAATTCGATTACCGAAAAGTTATTAAAAACGAAAATAAAATTCTTCAAGCCGGTATAACTAAAAGGAAACACTTGATTATCGTTTGAATAAATCTAAACTGTCTTAAGGCTCAACATTAACCCTTCCCTTACTGTGATAAAAATAATACGCGTGCTCCGGTGTTGGGTAGTGAGTACGCAATAAAAAATTAGCGATTTTAAATCGGAAAAATAAGAACATTCATAGATAATCCCCTTAATTAATTATAATTGAAGTTAAAAATTATAATAATTGAGATTTATTTGCTGAAAACATTAAAAAACCATCTAGCAACGCTCACGGAACGGGCGTACGTCTAACTTATTTGCAAGCCTAGAAGCTACTAGTGGCGCGGAACGTCAGTCGCATACCCCGGCGCTTACGCTTATGCTTGCGACGTTGAGACAATTCAGCTCCTCGCAATTCAGTGGAGTATGCAAGAGTGAGATGCGAATATAGTGTCGCGCTTCCCGCATACTATTCACATATCGTCAAGACGAGGCACTCGCAGCGTTTAAATGCGAATTTGTTCTCGATCTTTACAAAACACCTCGATGTAGTCGATAAATTCTGATTATTATTAATATTATTTTTTAAATCAATGCGTAAATATATAATGGAGGAATACCTAAAATCTTAATCTTGTATTTATTATATTTATTGAGATATTGATGGTTATTAGAAGCAACGTCTAGAAGATACCCAACACAGGGAAGGAAAGGTTAATACCAAATTATTCACATTAACTTTTTCTTAATAATTCAAATATATCCTGTTGAATCTTTCTCAAATAATTAATTTCCACAAATTTTAATTAAATCTGACAAATATGTTAATTTTCGAAAATAACTACAATTTCTCTTAATTATTACGAAGAAATAGACTGGTTCACCATTTTCTGGTACTTTGTTAGTATTTCTTCATTCGTTCCATATGACCAAATCATCTCAGCGTGCTCTTCTTCATCTTACTTAATACATCAGTCTTAAATTCACATTCATCCCTTATCAATACATTTCATATTCTGTCATATATTGCCACCCCATTTATTTTTGCAATGCACAGTTTATAGAATATTTAAAAATGTATTTAAAAAACAATTTTTTTAAATATTTTATATATATTTTTTTATTAACATGAAAATGTTAAAATACATAAAATATTTACTTCAGAAACACGGATTTCTGATACAGCATCAAAAAGAGCGAAGAGAACTCACGGGTGAATGGTGTCGAGTAGAAGATTATTTGATTTATGTAATATAATATATGGGACTGTGTTCCGTATCCTGTGTCCTGTATCCTATCCTGGGCTTTGCATCGGCCTTATCGTCCGAAGAATCAGCCTTGGGGTACGGGAATTGTCCGAATATAATAAAAATGCTATCGAATATCTTCTCCTTTCCACAGTTCCAGTAGATATCGGAGAGAATTATAGTACTTAAAGTACCTTTTGAAAGGTTTCGAAGGGTAACTTGATCTTTTTTTATTTTTGCGAGAGTTTTTTTAGGGTTAATTTATTACAAACTTTAACATTTTGTATGAGACTTATCACTGATTACACAAACAGTAGCGATCTATAAATTAACTTGAAATTAACTAATCATCTATAAATTGTCTTAAAGTTGTTTTTTTTTGTACGGTTCATCTCGCAATCTATAAAAAAAAGTATTTAATATTTATTTATTTGTTTATTTTTTCAAAACAGGCTTAGCCCAATTACTTTGAAAATACAAAACATCAAAAGAGAAGAAACATTACGTAGAGGATAAAAAAATTACTTAAAAAATTATATCAAATAAAAAATAATGCATATGCATACAAACGAGTATATACACACAAACATATTACACACATAGATTCACAGTCATTTAGGTATGTTGATGAGTGCCTTCTAACGCGCTCAATCTAAGAAGAAAATTTACTTTTGCTTTTGGTAATGTGATATGAAATATGTCAATATCCGAAGCAGTCCCGTTCAGAAGAGTTAAGGCCCTTCCAACAAGCATAGCGGCTGGAAGACAGGTTATTGCGTATGTTATTGAGAACAGTTCTTCCCGGCGCAGTCTAGTGTAATTGTTAGGAACATTTAACGCTATTCTTTGTAGTAATGCTGGACAGCTCACAACTCCTCGAACGAGTTTGAGAACGTATACCAGGAGACGCACATCTCTTCTTACGCTCAAGGAGTTATACCCGAGCATGCCCAGCAGGAACTGAGTAGGATAAAGCCATGGATAGACATCGAACTCTCTCATATAGAGATATCGTAGATATTTTTTTGTACTTTCTCCACCATGAGCGAGTTCTGCGCCCCCACCGGGCTCCAAATGCAAGCATTGCTTTTTAGTTTACTACGGATCAATGAATTAAACAACGTTTTTAGCACCGATTGGTTTTCAAACGACTTAGAGATTCTCATTACAAATCCTAGAGTTTTATAAGTGAGAATATATCGGGATCGCTTAAGAAAATATGCTTGTTGATTTGATGGATGAATATAAATCGTAACATTACTAAAGCCTTTGAATTGCTCACAAGTATTATTCAATTTATTTTTCTATCTGAACATTTCTAACAGTGAATTATTATATAGATATACAACACACTACTATTTTTTAGATATATTTTGTTACAAAATCAAAACTAAATTGCTCACACATGGGAAAAATTAATACATCTAAAAGGGTAAAACCAAATCAACTTTGGTTCGGTAAAGGAATCTAAACACACTCAAATGACTCGGCACACAGAAAAAATAAATAACATACTGAGCTGTTTGTTTTTCGTACAAAGAATTGCTCCCCGAGGTTTTGCTTTTGTGCCCTTGTGTTTGTACTCGTATTTGTCCACTGTCACTGAGATGGGGGTGGAGACTGAAATATTGTTTTACAAATTTAATATAAAGATTAAAATAAACGATGTAGGTTGAAAAATTCTCAATAACACTGTTGTTATATACAAACATATCATGACGTTATGCCCATATTAGCGTTGGTAGAGAACCCATACTTTCTCCGATAATTTCTTGTAACATCAGGTACGCATTCGTTCTGTTCCTACCCCTCCCTTTAAATGTCAAGGCTTTGTTCCATACATCAAGGTCGGCACTAGTTTACCACTGTGAACAATCATTTACGAAGATTTTACGGTTGACTCAATAAAAAACAACAGTATTATGTACACCACTGGTTTGTTACCAGCACGTTGATATAGTATATTCTCGGTACCACCTAGCAGTATGAGAAGAATCCTTGCTGATATTATTCCTAACGAATAAGCTAACGCTAGAAGCAGACCCTCTTTGTGTAACAGGAGAAATCCGTGCTAAGTGGAAAAAAAATACGCCTTTTAAGATTTTTCTCTTCCTAATAATTCCTCGAAAATAATAATAGCAAAATTCCTCAATTTCTTGTAAATCTGATATTATTCATCCAAACACCTTTTTCAACAACCATAACCTTTGACTTGTAAAAATTCTTTATCAAATCTTTTTCTTAACACTTTACGTACATAACCAAGATTGTTGTTCATTGGAACAATACTAAAATTATGTTATTTCACATTTAAATGTTATCACTTTCAAGCGATGGATATTCTACAACCAGTGTTTTTACTTTCAATGTTAAAGCTACAATTTACGTGTATATGAATTATTGGATAATTGCTAAGAACACATGTCATAAAATATTTAACCGAACTAACATCGACATGTACATATTCAAACATAATTATTTTTTGGTTAATATTTTTTACATAACAAAATTACACCCTTATTGAAGGGAAATACATTAAACGTGAATATTTACGAGTATGTACAGTACCCGGCGGTAAGTAATACACATCGGGCTAAGAAAGAGACTGTCGGCCATAATCGGCTAACTTCGGCTTTGTAGAGCGTCGTCGTCGTCTCTGTCATTCATACACATGTTCCGTCGCGTACCGTCGTCTCTGTCACACGATGCGACTGTCAGCGCATCGTGTGACAGAGACGACGCTCTACAAAGCCATATGTATTACTTACCACCGGGTACTGAATTGTAATGTGATACTTAAATCACTTAAAATGTATGCATTTTAAATATGTTTTATTTAATAAAAAACAGATTTAGAAATACTCTTAAAAAAACTTTTAAGAAATTTGAGATAAATACCAAAAGTCTCTACCCTGTCTGTTATCAGATATTTGTCATCATTTAAGGTTTTATAGTTGAATTTTTCAAACACAATGTTAATAAACTGAGTGGAAAACAGTTCAATATGCTGTAATTAAAAAAAATAATATATCTAGGTTATAACTTACTTGTTGCACTGACTTCGGGTCCAATGACGGTGTATGTTTTTTGGTTTCCCGAAAGTTTCTGGATTTTGTCGGAATCTAGAAAATAAACAGGAACAAATTATAAACATATAAGATATGATTAAGTGAAGACAAATTCCAGAGTTATTGTACGGGAGATGCGAAGACAAAAATCTGAGAATAAATATTGCAAAATCCAATGTTATGGGGATAGAAAAGTTGTGAAAGGAAAAGTAAATGTGGCATATGGGTAAGTTATAAAATATTCGATCAAGTTGAGGAATTCTGCTATTTTTATCTATTTTAATTTTTTTTAAGTTAACACATGACAAGAAATATACAAGTACCCGGCGGTAAGTAATACATATCGGGCTTAAGAAAGAGACTGTCAGCCATAATCGGCTAACTTCAGCTTTGTAGAGCGTCGTCTCTGTCATTCATACACGTGTTCCGTCGCGATTTGTCAGTCGTTACTGGACCGGACTGTTAGCGCATCGTACGACAGACGACGCCCTATAAAACCGAATTTAGCCGATTATGGCTGACAGTCTCTTTCTTAAGCCCGATGTGTATTACTTTCCGCCGGGTACTGTGCATCATTTGTGAAAAAAACAACAGGTAATTTAATTTGGACACACAATTTTTATGGATCTGGGTTGGTTGCCTTTCTCCAGTAAACTAGGCTTTTGCCTGTATCTCACTGAAGACATATAGCATGAAAAAATAAATGGATACGTCTTTCCAATTTTTGAATTTATAAAACCCCGTTGCACCTTCTCATCAACCTGACAAACAGTGACACTCAATTACACGTGTATACATCACGTGAAATCAAACTCCTCATATTTCATTACTCCAGACAGACCAAAAACATTCACTCCACAATGTACCGCACATAATTATAAAAACAAAAAAGTATAAAACAATAAAAAGCACCACACTGAAGAGCTCACACAAACCTTTTCCACAAGTCATTCCACTTGCAAGACCAAGTACTCACACTCCTGTTGCAATAACAACCACGCTCCGTTCGACTGCCTAAATTGTTTTACTCCCTTTGCCTTTATTAAATTCGGCACCCCATTGTATGTCATGGGAGCTGAATAGGCATAGTGCCTTTGGAAAAGAGATTTTTAAACTCTAGGGAGGGTGAACATTTGATCAGTTGCCATGCGTGTCATTTAGATAGTATTTTTTCAGATGATGGATGAGTAAAGAAGGATATGGAAATAAGCGTGTAGCGATAGAAAACAATTCGATGGGGCACTTTAATACATATACTCGAATCGGAAAGATTCAAAACCTGCTAAGATTATAGTTTTCAAAAGTATTTTGGTGCCAACTTTGATCGATGGAAGGGAAACATAGACGTGGAAAAATACTGAGATAAGCCAAATAAATACTATTGTAATGCGTGTATTGAGATTAATACATGGAGTGCCAATGTATAACAAAATATGGAATTAAGTGGTACGGGATGAAAGTGAACTGAATGCTGATGTGTTAAGTAAGATGAAGAAGAGCAAGCTTATATTGTTTGGGCATGTATAATGAATGAATGAAGAAAGTCTAACAAAACATATATATTGCAAATGATATACATGGATTTCCACTGCATTTACTCAACTCTTTTAATTCCTTTTCCACGTCCAAATTTCACTTCTATACAAAATACTGAAATTATTCTAAATATCAAAGGACGAATAAATATAACTTTGATCCTGAAATATTTTTTTTAGAAAAAAAAAATACCATGAAACACATTTTATAATTTCAAAGTATTAAGACATGTAAAATAAAACTATCAATTATTAAAATAAAAGTGTTCTAGCAATATAAAACAATCCGTATTTTAGATACATAACATGCATATCATGCTTGGCATGCTTTAAGAAGCAACTGAAAAAAGTATTAATTTCTATTCAGTAATATAACATGTTTCATTTCTGTTTTTTCCTTTCCTTTCCACCATCCCTTCTTTTTCATTTGATTGATGATATCACACTTTATTTTAAAATGAATGTTCGGGTGATTGTCCGTCTTTATAGGGGTTGTGCGCGTATGCTCACGTATGTGTTCATGAATTTCGTGGGGATGGATAGTCATTTGAATATTTTTTGTGACCACATAAGTTTCTTCATTTACTTTTGTCTGGTTGGCTGGAAGAGATTGCTACTTGACAATAACCTGCCAGATTGTATTTGCAATAAAAGTGTTAGATAAATAAATAAAAAAATCATCACGGTGTTTCTCTATTATCATAGAAATGGTAGAAAAGATAGAACCACATTTTTTTTCTATCATTACTTATTTCCTTCGTTTCCTCCACATCTCTACATCTTCTAATATAGTTCATTCTGTTTCTTTATTATTACTATATTTTTCTCAGTCATCCTCTACGACGACTCTATTCATGCTTGCATTATAAATTTGTTAAATCAGTCTTTCGTTATTCTTCCGTTCAGCATGTGAAAACCACCTCAACATGCTCTTTTTCACAAATTCGTTTCAAGCTCACATTAATGCTTGATAATTACATTTTTATTTTGTCATACAATGACACACCATATGCTCTTTCTATTCATTTTCCACGTTGCGTTTCACTTAAATACATCAATTTTGAAACAACCACGCTTATGTGAACTATCATTTTGACAGATCTTGATAACGTATGGTTTGAATATTATTTAAATAATATTGATCACGTCATATCAGAGCTTTTTTTTAATAATTCTGAATAACACGAATTGTGAAATAACTCAAATTGAAACCATTTTTAACTTGCACGATATTAGTTATTAACTTAATAAACTTTTTTTGTCAATGTTATGAATATAATCGTTACTTTCAGAAAAATACACAAAATGTAGAAAAATGGATTGATAAATTGGGTTTCTTTCAAATGTTGTAAATAATCCGCCAAATGGTGTGCTTTATGGTTTAAATAATTCAAAGGTACATACATACATACATACCATCACGCTATCTGCCTGAAAGAGTATGCAAGGAGGATGAGCGCCAGACTTTCCTATATCTCGACACACAGTATTCGCTTCTTCTACATCTATACATCCTGTCATACGATTCTTATGATTTCTCTTACTTTCTTCATTTCCTTCGTTAAAAATATAATTTACTTGATTCAACCATACTTTCCTTGGTCTTCCTCTCTTACGACTTCAAACGTACTTTTGCACTTTATATGTATTTTGTTATTTTTTCTTTATTCATTTGTTCCACATTCCCAAACCATCTCAGAGTTCAAATGTCACCTTACTCAATGTATCAACTTTAAGCTTTCACTTATCTGTTCCTACGATTTAGGGAGGACTTAATAATTTTATATTTTATATAAATACATTTAATTCATTTGAAAATGTTCGTTTTTCAATGAATATTTTTTATAATTTAAAACTAAAAAATATGATTTTTTTGTATAATATTTGATAAAACTGAGCAGACTTCATTTTTTATTCCACTCCAATACAGGCATGTCCAATTCGTTTTTCACTATGGGCTACATACGATATTTTGTATTAGGTCGAAAGTCTCATGTTTTTGATATTAAAAAAAGGGAAATGAAAAAATATATATCTAAAACACATTAGCTAATTAATATTTTTTCCATCGTATAATTAAAAAAATATTTCAACAAGTATTGGCGAGCCGCATACTTATTGTTGGCAAGCCGCATTACGTTTGTGGGTTACATACAGTTTGACATTCCTAATCGAATAAATAAATAAATAATAATATCTTTATACAGGAGATTAAAAATATAAACTTATATTTATTATTAACACAAGTACATGACTGGGTGTGTTGTTCCACAGCAATCTCGCATTTGGTCCTCACATAGAAGTTATGTGCAACTCAGCTTATAAAACTCTAGGATTTGTAATGAGAATCTCTAAGTCGTTTGAAAACCAATTGGTGCTTAAAACGTTGTTTAATTCATTGATCCGTAGCAAACTAGAAAGCAATGCTTGCATTTGGAGCCCGGTGGGGGCGCAGAACTCGCTCATGGTAGAGAAAGTACAAAAAAAATATCTACGATATCTCTACATGAGTGAGTTTGGTGTCTATCCGTGGCTATATCCTACGCAGTTTCTGCTGGGCATGCTCGGGTATAACTCCTTGAGCGTAAGAAGAGATCTGCGTCTCTTGGTATACGTTGTCAAACTCGTTCGAGGAGTTGTGAGCTGTCCAGCATTACTACAAAGATTAGCGTTAAATGTTCCTAACAATTACACTAGACTGCGCCGGCAGGAACTGTTCTCAATAACATACGCAAGAACGGGTCTTCCAGCCGCTATGCCTGTTGGAAAGGCCTTAACTCTTCTTAACGGGACTGCTTCGGATATTGACATATTTCATATCACATTACCAAAAGCAAAAGTAAATTTTCATCTTAGATTAAGCGCGCTAGAAAGCACTCATCAACATACTTAAGTGACTGAATATATATGTAACATACGTTTGTGTGTAAATACTCGTTTGTATACATATGCATTATTTTTTATTTTATATAATTTAAAAAAAAAATTTTTTTTCCCTGTAATTTTTCTTCTTTTTTAATGTCTTGTATTTTTCAATGTAATTGGGCTAAGCCTGTTTTGAAAAAATAAATAAATAAAAAAAACTGTAAAATTGAATTATTTTTATTAGCGTTACATTAATTTATTCTAGAGAAGCGAATATTTACACCGTTTTATAAAAAAATTTGGGAGTTTAATTAATATTTGGTTATCGTATACTTCCAACAGTAAATTAATATTCTTGGAACGTCCAACGCCATCTACGAGTATGTTTGATTTTCCAGATAAAAATTCTGAGACGCAAACCAAAGTTTTTCCGAATATTTTCTCTATTCGGTTTGAGTTTCCATCGCTAGATGGTTTTGAAGAATCCTCATGCTTTTCCCGGTACATTTAAATTTGAAGAAGTTTTCTTTTTTTATAACACGTCACTAAATTATGAACCACAGATGCCAGATATTACCTCGATTTTATTTTAAAATATAAAAATGATTGTATTTCCTTGCGGATTGTAATAATTTAAAAAACATAATTTATTGCTTAATTAATTAGTGATAAAGGCATGAAAAAGTATACAAATAGCGATTTAAAATATACTTAAATTTTAACAAGTGAGACTTTTGTCACTTACCTTCGCATAAACTACATTCTAATCGCATAATCTAAATTATATATACACATATTTTAGGATGGTGTAAAAATAAAATATATTTCAGAGAGAAGCTATCAAGTAGTCCGGGCTCATTTTATAACATTCCTTAACCCTTCCCTTACGGTGATAAAAATGAAACGCGTGTTCCGGTGTTGGGTAGTGAGTACGCGATCAAAAATTAGCGATTTTAAATCGGAAAAATAAGAACATTCATAGATACTCCCCTTAATTAATTATAATTGAAGTTAAAAATTATAATAATTGAGATTTATTTGCTGAAAACATTAAAAAACCATCTGGCAACGCTCACGGAACGGGCGTAGATCTAGTCTCGTTGCCAGCTCAACAGCTACTGCGGCGCGGCAGGGTTGGGGGCTAACTCGGGCGTGGCTTACACTTGCGAGGTTGAGACAATTGCGCTCCTCGCTATTCAGTGACGTATGCAAAAGTGAGATGCGAATATAGTGTCGCGCTTCCCGCATACTTTTCACCTATCGTCAAGACCCAAGATCGAGGCACTCACAGCGTTTAAATGCGAATTTGTTTCCGATATTCAGAAAATACTTACAATGTAGTCGATAAATTCTGATTATTATTAATATTATTTTTTTAATCAATGCGTAAATATATTATGGAGGAATACCTAAAATCTTAACCTTGTATTTATTATATTTATAGAGATATTGATGGTTATTTGAAGCAACGTGTAGAAGATACCCAACACCGGGAAGGAAAGGTTAATCAAGACACACCCCTATCAATAGGAGGGCAAGAACGGCTGCCAAGAAGTCAAATCTTTTTCCACCCACCACACCCTTGTATACGTTATGAAATTAAGAATTGTTGAAAAACAAGTTTTATCCTAATTAACTTGCATCTATTCCACATACATAGCCTAGTTGATAATACGCCTGTCTTCCGACCCGGAAGATTGCAGGTTTGATTCTCGTTGGAACCCGGATTTTTTAAAAAGGATTCTAGTCTGATTCTCATTTATGCCTTTTTTTAAACATGTTTCTAGTTGGTTTGGAGAAATTGTCACATAACAATAAGCCCGCCAGTTAGTACTATGTACAGGATGACCCAAAAGTCACTTCTCTGTTTTGAAATGAAATATTATTTTTTATTTCTTAATAATTCACATTTATTATTTTATGAACAAAAAATACACTTTTTGAAAATAAATTTTAGTTAGCTTTGAAAATTGCATCCTTTAAATAACTGCCATTTTGGGTGACGAGGCCCACTTCCACCTAAACGGATTTGTTAATATACAAAATATGCAATTTTGGGGAACAGAAAATCCAAGAATAGTCCACCAACGTAACATATAGTAGTCTGCACCCCGTAAAAGTAACGGTTTGGTGTGGTGTAAATGCGGAAAGAGTTCATGGATCTTATTTCTTTGAAGATGAGGCAGAAAACCCACTAACCGTCAATGGCGAGAGGTATCCTGCAGTCGAGGACACACCAGAGGTATGGTGGCAGGAAGATGGTGCTACTGCTCATACAGCTCGCCCGACAATTGAACTCTTAAGACAAATATTTGGAAGAAGGATAATTTCGCGAAACTCTGAAATCAAGTGGCCGTCACGCTCACCTGACTTAACTGCTCCAGACTTCTTTCTATGGAGGTATTTGAAAGATAGAGTATACCGTAACAATCCTCAAACCATTCAGCAATTGAAGGCCAAAATCCGTGAAGAAATGGAAGAAATAAGCCAAGAAACATTACGATAGGTGATGGTTTACATTACGATAGAAAGAGCGCGTCAGTGTGAAGAGCAAAATGGCAGTTATTCAAAGGATATACATTTTCAAAACTAAATAAAATTTATTTACAAGAAGTGTGTTTTATGTTTATAAAAGTATAAATGTGAATTATTAAGAAATAGAAAAGTACTTTTTTTTAACCTTTAAGTCGGTATGCCCGTACCGGTACGGTCTGCAAACCATTGCAAATCGGCGTGTGCCCGTACCCGTACGGTTAGGTATATAGCGATGTAATTTGAAAGTAAACACCAAAAAAGGACATTCCGGTGACATCTTTGGAATATTATCTATAAGATTTACAAGCAAATTTGCAGTTTCCTATATTATCAACCTTTCGGGAATGATTTCAAAATTTGTATGACGTCACATTCATCTTACGCTTGTCTTTTTTGAGGTTGTCAACTAATCGTGTGCGCGCCAATTTCTCCACGTGGTAATAACGCAAACAAATTGTGGTTTTGTGAAATTCTGTACAATAAAAGTGGTATGTAGTACAAAATAATATCTATAATTTTATATCGAGAATTTATACAAGGTGCCCACTGAAAGACTGAAGGGTTTGAAAAAGTCATAACTTGTTCATTTTCAATATTTTTTGTTTTTACGGGTTACAGAACTTTACTACCCCAAGATACTAAGCAGCGCTTGCAGTATGCCATTTGATTTCAACACCTAGCCAGAGATAACAACAAATTTATGAACAACTTAATAATGAGTGATGAGACCATTAAACTGGTACATCAACTAACAAAACTGCAAATTTTGGGGTGTAGAGAAAGCCAATCCCATCAGCATCAATTCCATCCCCAAAAATGCACTCTTTGGTGCAGTGTTATAGCTGAAAGAGTTATCAGCCCCTTTTTCTTGGAAAATGAGGAAGGTCAGCCAGAAATAATCAACGAACCTTGCATAAGACAATGCTTGAATTTTTTTACGCCCAGCGGTTGAAAATAATCAGGATGCGCATAGTGCCAGGGCGACGATGGCAGTGTGCGCAGTATAGCTATGTACATCCTTCAGCCTTTCATGGGAAAATGCTGCTGGTACAAGTTACGCTAATAAAAATTAATAGTTTGTTAATCTTTTCGAATGATAAAATAGAAGTTTCACAGTCACCACTCATCATTCTACGTCATCCGCCAGGCCCATCCCTATGGGTGTCCCCCAAGGCAGTATACTTGGACCATGTCTATTTAATATTTACACACACGACATTCCTACTCCCCCAAACTGTAAACTCGCACTCTTTGCTGACGATGCGGCATGCTACGCATCGTCACTCAAGGTGGATCGAGCTGGTCGCCGTCTTCAGATTGCTCTTGAGATCCTTGAGAAATACTACCAGGACTGGAGGTTCAAAATCAATGACGCCAAAGCTGAGGCCATCATGTTCTCCCGAAAAATCAAGGAAAGAGTGCCGTCGATGCCCTTATTCATCGGTGGTTGCCTGGTTGAGTGGCAGGACGTGGTTAAATTCCTCGGCCTGCACCTTGACCGGCGACTGACGTGGAAAACCCATTTGAATACCATCAGACAGAAGGGTCACAAGGGCATAGGGGCTATCAGTTCGATATTTAATCGACGCAGCTTCCTTTCACCCAAAAATAAGCTCCTCCTCTATAAAACCCTTATTCGTCCTATCTTGACCTATGCTGCACCCGTTTGGGGTAGTGTGAGCAACACGGATCACCTGAAACTCCAGAGAGTGCAGAACAAGGCATTCAAGATATCTTTTAACACCCATCCCAGAACAAATCTTACCCGACTTCACGCTGAACAGTGAGAAGAAACCCTACAACACCACATCCTCGCTTGGACCGTGAAGTTCTATAAAAGCCAACAAAATCACAGAAATTCCTTAGTCGCTGCCCTGGGGGCTTACGAGAGTAAATCCGACCTACCCTTCCGTTATAAGCACAAGCTTCCGAAGCATTATCTGTTACCTGACTAGTCCACGTACAGTATTAGCTGGGACGACCAAGGTCTGAGTGAATGTGATGGAATACAAGTAGCCTGAACGAGTGGACTTGTTTTTGCTGAGTAATTAGTGTAAGAATTGTTATCTAGTTATAAGTAGTATGTAGGTGTTAATTATTTCTAAGATCTCATATATTAAGATTGAATAAATAAAATAAAATGATATGTAGGAAAATAAGATTAAATAAGTTCATAAATTATAACATATAATTAAGATTAGTTAAGTAATAAATTTGTATATAGGTATAGCCTTGACAAATGTTTGTATAATAATTTACTTGTTTGATAAAAAAAAAAAGTCTTATACAATATTAAAATTGTTTCATAATTTTGAGGTGCGTCTTATCATCAAAAAAATACAGTCATCTAAAAACAAAGTATCAAAGGTATCAACATTTATGATTATAAATGAACACCACACATGCACTATACTACACCTAAAGTTAAATGTGTTACTATCACATATTGGAAGAACTACAAATGTTTCTTTATTGTTAGTATTCCCTTGAGAAGTTTTCTTAAAAATCTGTTATACTAAACATATGTTCCTAATCTCATGCCGCAGTCGCCACCTTCCCATAATTTAATTCAACTTTTTTTTTCTCTACACGGCGCTGCATAAATTGTCCTATTATTATTATTATTCAAATATTTGTCCCTTAAGGAGTAAAATGTATTTAAGTTTTTTGTTTATTTTTAAAAAAATTATGTGTGTGTCGGAGAAAATAACTTTGTAACTTTTCACCTTGCAATTGTGAAAATTTACGAAGTTTAATTAGTTGAAAAGATTTTCATATGACAATTAACGTGTCATTTGGGAGTTTGATTTACACGTGTAATTCAGTGTCACTGTTTGTCAGGTTGATGAGAATGTGCGACGGGGTTTTGCATAATCCAATATCGGAAAGAAGTATCGATTTATTTTTTCATGCCAGATGTCCTCAGTGAGATACAGGCAAAAGCCTAGTTTACTGGGGACACGACAAATGAAAAGCAACAAACCCCGATCCATTAAAATTGTGTGTCCAAATTAAATTACCTGTTTTTTTTTCTCGCAAATTACGTATATTTCTTGTCATGTGTAAAATAAATAAAATTTTTATGCTTTACAATAAAATGTCTTATACATAAATAAACATATTTTTATATATTTTAAAAAATATTATAAGTTTTTGCGAATTAATCTTTGCACTCAACACAAAAATGGGAAAGAGTTACAGTTTTTCCTTACGCCAGAATTCGGGATAACAGGGCGAACATTTTATAGAGAATATTAAGAAAAATGGTAAAAAGATTTTAAGATCAGGGCAATAAATAAGATTTAATGACTCCTATTTTAGGAATGACCCCATTTCCCTGAAAAAAGGACAATTAGAGTAAAGGATCGGAGTACAATTTATTCAGCCTCCGGAATAAATCCTAGGTAATGGACGGAATCGGTGCATTTCGTGTCCCTTTTTATCAATAACCTTTAAAGTACTTGTCGTAAGGGTGGATTATTTACCTGCGTTTTTTTTTAACTAAAGGAGCCTCGATTTTTTACTAAAGGAGCTTTTATTTTTTTTATAAAAGGAGCCTCTATTTTTTTCATAATAGCAAAAGCGGTAAAATGAGGGATTAGGAGACTTTTTTATGGTAAAATAAAAAGGTTCAAATATACTTTTTAAGTTCAGTATTTCCATGGGATGTTATTAGAAGCACAACCATATACTTGGAGAGTGCGTTTTGCTGGTCAACAGTGGTATATATGTGTAAAGCTTCAGTCTGGAATTGCTCGTCACATGCTAGACAGGTTGAAGTCAGTGTGAACGAAACCGGGAGTGTAATAACAAAAAGCTTAAAAGCAACCCTGTGGAGAAGTATACCAATGAATTGGTATTGTCCCTTCTGATAATACATATATATCATTATGCTATTTCCCTGTTGCGGTCCATTATTTATGAAATAAAAATATAAAGTTCCACATCACCGACATTTATACAGTTTTGACAGCTATATATTATAATTAAGTAAGGCTCTTCGAATTAAGTTTTCATTGTAATGATAATATTTGTTTTTTAATCGTTTTCATAAAATATTACAATACATACAAGCCGTAATGTTTTTTTTCTAGGCAGATAGATCAGACCAACAGAATATCTCATCTCGACAAATATGTTCACCTATTTTACATCCATACATCTTCTTATACAACTCCTGCAATTTCCCCATTTTTTTACGTTCCTTCTTTCAAAATATCATTCGTCTGATGCAAACACACATCTTGGTTTTTCTCTCTCATGCCTTCTACTCATATTTGCATGTGTGTTTGTTTTGTTAATCTTTCTTCATTTATTCGTTCTACATGCCCAAACTATCTCATAGTGCTCTTCTTCATCTTACTCAACACATCAACATTAAGTTCACATTCATCCCTGATTCCTTTATTCCATATTCGTATACTTTTTATTGTATGCTTTTCATTCATTCGGGTTTTTTCGGTTTTTTTCTGATTAAAATTATAAAAAGCACTATTCATCCAACGCCGATTAGAGACCAGACTTTTTTTCAAGGGCGTTCTAGCTCGAGATTTGAACCCCCTTTATTAAAATGTCTACTTATTCTTCCCAGTGTCATGTCAGGTCCCTCCAACGTTGAATGTCACCTGAGAGTAGACATCTTTGTCCCCGGCAGCCCGAAAAAGATCCCGACGTTCCTTATACTAGTCCAATCACGTATATTGCGGAGCCAGGAGATTTGCCTCCTGCCAACACCTCTTCGACCCTCTGTTTTGCCTTGTATGATCAGGTGCAGTAATTTGTACTTTGCTCCTCTAAGTACATGACCCAAATAGGACAACTTTCGGATTTTAATATTATTCAGGAACTCTCTATCAGCTTTGGCTCTTTGAAGAACCCTTGTGTTGCTGACCATATCCGTCCAGGGTATCCGTAGCGTTCTCCGGTGCATCCATGAAGAAATTTAGCAGTTGACATAAAAATAACAAAATAAGTTCAAGACTGAAGACAAATAGTTTCACGAATAAATCGAAAAAAAAAACTCCAAATCACAGCTTTGCTTTTCAACTAAACTAATATTGGAATGGCGATGGGATTCTGATAATTCTGAGATTAGAGGGGCTGAAGAAGACATTCGGCAATGACGATGACGACAAAGTAGACCAAATGAATCATTTTCTGAAAGAGGGAAGAGTAAAAAGTCTTTATAATAGCAGAGTATATAATATGACAAGGAGTACCGACATGGCAAGACGGTGCCAGAATGGAATCAAGAAGATACATACAAGTATATTTTCTGTGTATATCTAAATAGCAATAAGGTGTCATGGTGATGATGATTATGGTAAGCAGATAAATCAAAGAACCATACTTCTTTCACCCCTTTACAATTCATACACATTCTCATTCAACTTCTTCAATTACTCCGACATGTTGACTTCCCTGCGTTTCAAAATTTCATTAATTATATCCCATCTTATTTTCTTTTGTCATTCATTTTCATTCGCACTTTCTATGGTACTTGTAGTCTTGGTAGTTCTTCTTTTGATTGTTCAACTCTTCTTCAAGGATTTGCCTTACCACGAAAATTGTGGTGTACCCTGAATCGTTATATGTATGGTCACGGTTGCAATTCATAAGCTTTGTACAGATGGAGTATCATTGACAATTCGTTGTGCTCATGTAAAAATGTACGGTTTGTTGGTCACATCGTCGAGAAATATTATTTTAAGCTTTGTATCGTCCATCGCAGGTAAAATTCTTAGAGATCGGATCAGAAATGAGAGAATAAGGTCTGTCTGTGATGTTGAAGACATAGTGAGGTGGGGAAGAGCAGAAGGCGCTTCTGGAGGGATCATGTGGACCGCATGGAGGATATAAGATTGACCAAAATTACTAAGACTGAACACCCTAACATCAGGAGGTTACCAGGAAGGCCACCGAAAAGGTGGAAGGACAACTGGACGTCATCATCCCAGGACAGTTCACCGTCACACACATGTCATACGATCTAAACTAAGAGGAAGAAGAAGAAGCTTTGTATTGTATTACACGTGCGTTGTATATAGTACAATTGGACGGGTTTACTGTCATGTGGTAATCTCTTCCAGCCAACCAGAAACATGTTAAAGGAGCCTTAAGGGAAAACCAGACTGGAATCCTTTTTAAAAAAATCTGGGTTTCAGTGGGATTTGAACCAGCTACTTCCAGGCTGAGAGATAGGCATCTTAACAACTAGAACATGGATGTCGTCAAGTAAGGCTTTGTTGTGTACAGCCTAGCGGTTTTATTACCATGTGAAAGCCTTTTGCAATCAAACAGAAATATGTTGTATTTATATAAAAATCAGACAGGAACGCTTTTGATTTTTTTGGTTTCAACGGGATTGCATTCCACGGGCTGGAAGATGAGTGTCTTATTAACTAGGCCATGGGTGTCGTCATTTCCAGAAAGACTGGCCAAGATCCACTGGGTTACTCCTGGGACATGGGTGAGATACTTTTTTCTATTTTTTTAAATTCTACAATAGTTATTTTTAAACCGACCAGGTGTCGAATCAAATGCCTCCGAGTTAAGGACAAGCATCAAATTTTAGTATTTAAATAGAAGAATACAAAATAAACGATTATGTTGTATCACAC
Source organism: Odontocerum albicorne (assembly GCA_949825065.1). Taxonomy (NCBI): domain Eukaryota; kingdom Metazoa; phylum Arthropoda; class Insecta; order Trichoptera; family Odontoceridae; genus Odontocerum; species Odontocerum albicorne. The sequence goes on along the minus strand of OX463850.1, from coordinate 40,846,783 downwards.
TTTTTGTGTACAGTACAACCTAGCAAGCTTATTATCATGTGGAAATCTCTTCCAACCAACCATAAATATGTTAAATAGGCCTTAAGTGAAAATCTGACTACATTATTTTAAAATCTGTGTTCTAACGGGAATAAAAACTAGAACCCCAGTCTAGAAAGACAAGAAACTAACCAACTTGATCTCGGAGACGGTAAAATATTTAAGTTTGATTAAAAGTGATGACTTTGATACAAAATTTCTACACTAAAATTAACAAGGCCTCTATTTCAGAAAAAAAGAAAATGGTCAATATGGGGATAAGAAAATTACCAGGGTAACATGGTAATTACGGGGAGGCTATTAGCTCCTCGTGTAGGAATAACCTCCCTTTCATCTTGTTCCACCCCCTGAACCCACCCTAAGGGCAACCCGCCTTCAAAACACCGCCCAGGCGCTTATAATCCCATTGCCTCCGACCGAAATTAGGATCGAACCCGCGTCCTCCGCGCCAGCAAGCATGTTATCATCACCCCACGGGTAATTGTAGGGGAGGAGAATAAATTAAGGGTATTTTATTTGACATTGGTAATTAAAATCAACCCCCTCTTAGAGGTTGGGGGAAATTTAGACCAACATGTGTTTTATTTTGTGCTCAGAACTTTAATCATGATCCTCGTTAAAATGGAGAATGATTTCGTTATATATGTTTTAAAATCGCCATCATGCCAAATACCTATTGCGTAAGAAGAGATAACATGTCTTTGTTTCATCATATCCTGGTACACATATTTCGCTTCTGCCATGTTCATATTCTTTGTATAACATTAATTTGATAAAACGATATTTCCCAACTATAAAACAACACCTCAAGAGTGCTTTTTAGCTTGCTTAACCTATTGGCTTGTTGAAGATTGCAGAGGACAGGTGACTTTCAAGTCTTCTGAAAACGTCACCAATTTGAAGATTTACTTCAAGAAGAACGGAAGACTGTTGCATAGTAGAGATCCCGCTACCTGAAATGTTCTGTCGTAATATTTGGATTTGTCAACTCGACTGAATCTAAAGAATCAAATTAATCGACCGACCTTAACTCGATTGACCTTAACTCGACCGACTTTAACCTTTCCATTCCTGTGCTAAAAAAAACTGCCAGTTCCGGTGCTGTGTATTCAATACACATCAACACACATGTAAAAATGAGCGATTTAAAATCGGAAAAATAAGAATATTCATAGCCAATCGCTTAAATTGATTAAATTTGAAGTCAAAAATGATAATAATTGAAATTTCATTGCTGAAAACATGAAAAAAAAAACACCGGACGACGTTCACAAAACGGGCGAAGCGACCACTTTGAACGAAAGCCTGCTGGCTACTGAGCGAGAGAAGCGAGGGAACTGAGATTCTATTTTTTGCGTTCCCATATACCGAAGTAGAGTGAGACGTGAATAGCGTCGCTTCCTCGCCCATAGCGGTTTTTTAGAATGAATATACCTACGTCACACACTGCCACACGTTTGATTGTATTGGTGAATTAATTCCCGATTTTCACAAAATATCTCTGATGTGACCGATAAGTGCTAATTATTATTAATATTATTTTTTTCATTCAATGCGTAAATGTATTACGGAGGAATACCTTAAATCTGAACCCAGTATTTATTATGTTTATAGAGATATTAAAGTTTTATGAAGTAATGTGTACTAGTTACACATCACAGGGAAGGAAGGGTTTAAAATGGTCTCCTCAAGATATGTAAAAATGATTTATTTATGGTATCTATAATTCTATAATAAAATAAGAATATTCATAGCCAATCGCTTAAATTAATTGAATTTAAAGTCAAATGTGATAAAAATTGAAGTTTAATTGCTGAATACATAAAAAAACACATCGGACGACGTTCACAAAACGGGTGAAGCGATCACCTCGAACGAAAGCCCGCTGGCTACTGAACGAGAGAAGCAAGCGAACTGAGATTCTATTTCTTGCGTTCCCATAAACCGAAGAAGAGTGAGAGTGAGAAGTGAATAGTGTCGCTTCCTCATCCATAGCGGTTTTTTGAAAGAATATACCTACGTCACACACTGGCACACGTTTGATTGTATTGGTGAATTAATTCCCGATTTTCACAAAATATCTCTGATGTGGCCGATAACTGCTAACTATTATTATTATTATTTTTTCATTCAATGCGTAAATGTATTACAGAGGAATACCTAAAATCTTAACTCAGGGTTTATTATATTTATAGAGATAATAAAGTTTTTAAAAGCAATGTGTACTAGTTACACATCACAGGGAAGGAAGGGTTCACTCGACCGACGTTAATTCGGGAAAAGATCCAGATATCTCCTTCCATTTAAAACAATCGTGGAACTATCGAGGAATCTGTTTGTTGATCGCCTTGAACACTACAACTCCAACTTTATATCAACCCTCTCCTGTAACTTTAACCATCCAAATTTTTAAAGAAGTTGAATTATATCATACTTCTTTGTGTCACCCAAAATGATACGTGTGTCTTTTGAATTGTATTTTAGGTAAATCCAAATTCAAACTATAATATTATAAAAGTCTATACGGGATACTATCATATTATATTATATTGTTTTGTTCTTTCGTTGTATACATTACAACTTTTTTTTATCCACTTTGCACGGATTTCTCCCGTTACACAAAGAGGGTCTGCTTCTAGCGTCAGCTTATTCGTTAGGAAGAATATCAGCCAGGATTCTTCTCATACTGCTAGTCCGTACCGAGAATATATCAACAGTGTCATTCAGTTGGTTCAATATCTCTATACCACGCGTGACTGAGTGTTTAGCCATGATATTCGTCCTGTAAGTTGGTATGTAGAACAGAGGGTGATTCCTTGCACGGCTATATTTATTGGGTACATATAAACTTAGTGCTTCTAGAATCTCGGGACAGTCAAAGCAACCTTGAAAAACCTTAAGTAGGAATATCGCAATGGATTCTTGCCTTCTTGTTTCAAGGTTTCTATAGTTACACACCGTGAGAAGTTCGACATGGTGAGCATATTTTGGATAATCGCCCTTTTTTCTGTGCCATAGATGTCTGAGATTTTTTTGTTGCATTTGTTTTATATTGTTTTTATATTTGAGCTGTGTGGCAATCTCTCCCAGCGAACTTTAAATATGTTAAAGATGCCTTAAGTGAAAACCAGACTAAAATCCTTTTAAAAAAAATCTGGGTTTCAGCGGGATTTGAACCCACAACCGAATTGGGAGACAGATGTCTTACCAACTAGGTCATGGAGATTTTCTACACTTACGAGTATTAAAGGCTTTGTAATGTTTCTTTTTAGAATCGGATTCATTTAGCGTGCCACATTATTTGAGATTTTCCCAAACTTTTAGTTTCTTTTATATTACTAGGTAAGCAAAATAATTTCTGTATTTTTTCTTACTAATCCCAAGGATTTAAAAAAGCTTTTTGTTTAAAAAACAGACTTGGATTTATTAACTAAAAATATTTTGTAGTATTTTACCAAGTTAGCATACTATATAAGACGGTTTTTTTTTTACAAGAAACAATATGAGTGAAATACTAAAGATTATAGCGAGTTGAAGAATTCAGCTATTTAAATATTTTAGTATTTTGTAGATAGTATGAGCCGACTGGAAGCATTCGAAATGTGGATGCACCGGAGAATGCTATGGATACCCTGGTCGGATATGGTCAGCAACACAAGGGTTCTTCAAAGAGCCAAAGCTGATAGAGAGTTGCTGACTATTATTAAAATCCGAAAGGTGTCCTATTTGGGTCATGCACTTAGAGAGCAAAGTAAAAATTACTGCACCTGATCATCCAAGGCAAAATAGAGGGTCAAAAAGGTGTGGGCCGGAGGCAAATCTCCTGGCTCCACAATATACGTGAGTGGACTGGTATAAGGAGCGTTGGTGATCTTTTTCGTGCTGCCGGAGACAAAAATGTTTACTCTCAGGTGATAGTCAACGTTGGAGGGACCTGACATGACACTAGGAATAAGAACAAGAAGTATTTTACCAGATGATGAATGAGGTACGAGCGATATCAAATGGGGTGTACTGATAGGAAACAATGTCAATAAGGCACTCAAGCATATACTCGAACTCGATAGTATCAAAACCTGCCAGGATGATATTTCACAATAGTATTTTAGTGCCAACTTTTATTGATATGAGTGTTACATATACATGAAACAAAACTGAAAAGAACCGAATAAATGCTGCAGAAATTCGTGCATGAAAAAAACACATGGGGTTACAATGTATGATAGAATTTGGAACATGATAAGTGTTGAATGTGAACTTAAGACTGATGTGCTGAGTAAGATGTTTATAGAAAGCACGCTGAGATGGTTTGGACAAGTGGAATGAATGCATTTAGAAAGTCTAACATAATAAATATCGTTTAAAAGGTGAGCGGAGACTGCGGTTAAGGAAGACCAATGAAAGTGTGGTTAGATCAAATGTATGGTATTTTAAAAGAAGAAAATGTAAAAGTTAATAGAAATCGTATGAGGTGTGTGAATGTAGAAAAGGCGAAAGATTTGTGTCGCGATGTAAAAGTCTGGCTCTTTCTTTCCTTTATCTCTGCCTACTCCAACAGGGAGACGGCGTGATGGAATGAATTCTTAACTGATTATATAAACTGGTTTAAGAAAAATAAAGAAAAAAAAATAGATCCTTGAATAAAATTAGAGTTTTCAGAACCTATTTTAAAAAGGCATTAGGAACTGGGAGCTCATTACCTTTGCAGAGTGGCGCCAGGGTTTTCCAAGTGGGAACCAGCATCATTGAGAGGTGAATAAAAACATTTGACAAGAATGTCAGCGCGCAGGTCCCGGGATATTTCACGGGACATTTCACCTGTCTCTAGTCCCGAACTATCCACGCCTCAAGGGTAATGCTGTGACGTGTATATTCTCGATAGTGATGGAAACATTAAACATGATAAGGAATTTTAAATTCGATAGTGATGGGAAGAGGATAAAAATATTTTACAAGAGTTATGCGGCATTTTTATTTACCAAGTCAAGAATTTGGATTAAAAGAAGATGCAGTGCTTGCAGTGATGTGGTCATATATATAATATAAATAATGAATAATGAAAGATAAAAAAAAGTAGTCAAATCCTGAAAGAGTGACAAGAGAAAAGTCTTTAAAAAAGGATTATGTGCGTGATGAGGTGTTTGGACGTCGCAGAAGCAAAATATGCGTTTCAGGATAAAATTAAGTTGATATTGGATCCCTTTGTATACCCCAAAAGAGACATTATAATTGTGATGACTAAAAAATACAACTGAAACAAGTTTAACAGCACACTCTCAATTATCCGGGCCAAATAAACTTGGTTGTTTGGCCCGGATAAAAATTCAGCACGCTTTGGTGATAGATGATAGTTTATCATACATTGATATACACTTTTGATTCACGAAGAAATTGTGCAAGTATTATACTCTTGAATCCACAGCTATTGATGGCACATATTAGAAAGAAAGTACCCTCATACAAGAGGAAAGTAATCTAGTTGGTAGGACGCCTGTCTCCCAGCCCGGCTGTTACGGATTCAATACCGCTGGAATCCAGATATTTTTTAAAAGGATGCCAGTCTGTTTTTTGACTTAATACCTCTTTAACACCTTTCTGGTTGGTTGGAAGAGATAGTAACATGGCAATAAACCCACCAGGTTGTACTGTATATAACGAAAGTTTACTGTTTACTTTTAAGTGTAATAAATTACAATTAAAAGTAAACAGTACAGTGCTGCTTTAGCTAACGTTGAAAGCCTTACCAGTTATTTGGCGCAACAAGAATGTTACTAGTCAAAATTTCCTGAAAAGTGAAAGGAGGGTTAAAATATAATTGTTCGCTATCGTATTTAAACTCAAACGCTAAGTGTATTAAATAACTTAAAGTTTTTGTTTAAATTATTTTCCAATTTGTTTTTGGCGGCGATTATCCAGATATTTTTTTTTTCTTGACCACTCCTAATAATCGAGAATCTCCTGTATATGAAATGAAATATTTATAAATACACGTTTATTTAATTTAATCCGAAAAAATCGAATTTCCAATTGCAAAAATTAACGACCTCTGTGGCTTGGTTGGAAAGACGCTGGTCTTTCATTTGGGGGTTTCAGATGTGATTTTTAATGGTACCAAAAAAAAAGTTCAGGTTACAGAGCTCGTCTTGTAATAATAATCAAATTTACAATTAAGTCCAACGGCTTCTTTATCAGTCATAACGTAGACACCTTTTAGGCTTCGAAACTAGTTGACTCTTAGTATACCAAATGTTGGTAAAGTTCTAAGTATTGAGTGTCAATAAATATATAATGTTATCACAGAGTGAAGCCTTTATATGCGAAGAAATGAATACTTAATGATTTTTCATATTTAACGAGACTTAGAAAATTATAAATGCTGAACAGAACTGGAAACAAACGGTGGATCGAGCCAAAGTTTGTATACTTAAAGAGACTTTGAAAGTTATAAATGCTGAGTAGAACTGGAAACAAGCAGCGGATCGAGCCCAAGTTTTCATACTTAATGAGACTGAAAATTATAAATGCTTAGCAGAACTGGAAACAAACAGTGGATCGAGCCAAAGTTTTCATACTTAATGAGACTGAAAATTATAAATGCTGAGCAGAACTGGAAACAAACAGCGGATCGAGCTAAAGTTTTTATACCTAATGAGACTGTAAATTATAAATGCTGAGCAGAACTGGAAACAAACAGCGAATCAAGTCAAATGGCGAAAAAAAAGAGATTGACAGAACTTTTGAAATATGGTGTGGCGTTAAATTGCGCAGATATGGGTGGCGTGAACAACTTTAAAAACCACTTGAAGACAACCTTTTTTGGGAGGTGTTTCAAAATGTATATCATATGAATACAACACAGCACCTAAAGCCGGATTTTTTTCTCGGTAAGTTTTCTGCAGTTATCTTACCAAATATGTTTTTTAAACGTGTACAAATGCAGGCAAGTCCCCAATTAATGGCCACAGCTGCTACCTTTCTATTTTTATACTCAACTTAGGAGTATTTACGTTTATTTTGCTATGTTTTTAATCTGTCAATAATTGTGGGGTTGTATCCTGATTTACTGTGCTTTTAAAGAGAGTGTACTCTCTAAACGGCGCTATATAAATTGTCAATTTATCATTATTATTACAGTTTAAAATGAAACATTAAGACGTAAACTAAAAAAAATTATTCGTTTTATTTAATTGATAACTGAGTTGGTTTCATAAAACCGACCTACAAACTTGGAATTTTAAAGAAAATTATTTTAGTTTTAGTTATTCAAATAGTTTTTGACTAGTGTATACTTTTGTTGTTACCAGCCAATGGTCTGTTCTCTAAACGGGGCTTTATTTTTAAAAAAATATTTTACACATGACAAGAAATATACATCGTTTGTGAAAAAAACAACAGGTTATTTTATTTGGACGCACAATTTTAATGGATCTGGGTTTATTGCCTTTCATTTGTCGTGCTCCCAGTAAACTAGGCTTTTGCCTGTATCTCAGTGAGGACATATAGCATGACAAAATAAATCAATATTTCTTTCCGATTTTTGATTACATAAAATCCCGTTGGACATTCTCATCAACCTGACAAACAGTGACACTCAATTACATATATATACATCACGCGAAATCAAACTCCTCACACTTCATCACTCCAGACAGACCAAAAACATTCACCTCACAATGTACCGGACATAATCATAAAAATTAAAAAAATATAAATATAAAACAATAAAAACAACACACTCAAGAGCTCACAAAAACCTTTTCCACAAGTCGTTCCTCTTGCAAGCCCAGGTACTTAAACCCCTGTCACAATAACAACAACGATCCGATCGACTGCCTAAATTGTTTTCCTTCATTTGATTCGGCACCCCTTTGTATGTTATGGTTGTATATAAATATAAATTGTCCTTTTAATTATACAATTAAAACTGTTATCAGTAACCAGGGAGCATGTACGGGGCGTATCGTATCGGGGCGGCAGGGACGTATTCACATATATGAAACATGTGAGATAAATAAACATTTTGTATGTAACCACTGTTTTGTATAAGGCAATCCATACATACTCATCACATTAGTCACTAATGCAATTATATGAGTCAATAAAATGCAGAAAATTAAAAAAAATACAATTATTAAAAATTTGAAGTTTCAACTAATCAAACTTTCAAATTTAACATAACATGTTAGGAGAAATGCAACACTCATTGGACGCAGTAAATATATTATATTAAGGATATCAAATCTGTTATGTAAAGGGCAACTGAAAAACACATGATCTATAGGAAAACAAACTGTTATTATCATACTAAAAACAAACGTGTCAAATAAAGATAAATATTTTTTTTCTATCCACTTTTATTCTCTTTGCGACCATAACGATATTCTGAAACCGAGATGGGGAATTATTGTTCAATTTTACCCAGCTTTATTGTGTTCAGTTGATAAAATGTCAGGGAGCCTGGGTATGGGGCGCCCCTTTAAGAATGTTTATCGATTTACGCTTTCTTAACAAAACACGTATCTCTGAAAGCTGAATATATGTGATGTGGTTTGTATAAAGAGGTAGATGCTAACACTATCCGAGGAGATGGGAGAAGAGACGAGACAGTCTGATTGAGAAATAGCTAAGAATAAATAACATCTTCTCTTTATTTATGGGGTGGGCGTTATTTTTCTCTTGTTTCTTGAGGATTGGATTTTCAGTTTTCTCTAACTTGAATTTTGATCGCGTATGATTTATTTAAATAAAATAATCAAAGCATGCGGGTTGTATTTTGTGGAACCACATATTACAATATTTTTCAATAAATTACCTTTTTTTCTTCTTCTAATAACATTATTCCTTGCTATACACGTGTGTGTTCCTATCTTCTATCCCAAGGGGTTCTTTAGGCGAAATGAAAGTAATGCTTATGTTAGATTTGTGCCAGGTTTCATCGGAAGTATAATATGTGTGGTCTGTTGGCATTAACAATACTATCTAATAAATTGTAATAACTTCCCCTGAAGAGAGCCTAAGGATAGGAGGTAGAAACACCTGTAGCGGAAATTAACGCAATAACAAAGTGATTTATTGTTAGTAATTTTTTTTGCATTTATATCGATTTTATTTCTGCCAATATTAATAAAATGTTAAATTTGTGAATTTGTACGATTTTTTTTCTTCTTCATGTGCCGTGTTCAATCGTCTTGACGTTGGCGATCACTCTTGAGAAAATATATTTGTCTTTGACGGCACGGAACAGCCCCTCAACTGATTTCTCAAAATATGCATTCTTTTTATAAGGGAATTTTCTTGCGAATAAGATGTGCATATGTGGTAAGTAATACACACCGGGCTTAAGAAAGATACTGTCGGCCATAATCGGCTAACTTCGGCTTTATAGAACGTCGTCTCTGTCTCATGATGTGCTAACAGTCTCGTGATGGAACACGTGTTTGAATGACAGAGACGATGCTCTACAAAGCCGAAGTTAGCCGATTATGGCCGACAGTCTCTTTCTTAACCTCTCGAGTAGTAAGATATTAATGAGAATTTTAAAACATCGTTTGTTCAGTTGGTAACATCGATTTAATTGTGTGGTATCATCAATGGATGTCATTGGTAGTCCAAATCCTGATATAATCTGGGAATATTCGATAAATAATCACTGCGCCCCAACCGCGGGGCCATACGCTATCTGACTCAGTATTTCATGGCCCCACGGTTGGGGCGATACTCACGGAGAGGTAAAGACCGATGTTTATTACTTACCGCTGGGTACTGTACTTGGTTTGTATGTTGTTTATAGTTAAGGCATTAACGTTGTGGAGGTTTAAAGACATTGTAATTTATTTTCAACAAACACTGTTTATTCCACTTTTTTGTGACGGTATAACCCTACCGGTTTCAAGGCTTTCACCTCATCTTCAGGGGAGCGCAAGAAAATAGCCCTATGGCTAAAATGCGCTGAAGGAACTCGAATATTAAAAAAGTTAAACAATTCAGGACAATTTATATGATAATTGATGATATTTATATTGAAAGTGAGTTTTTTTGTTTTTTTTTTTATATTTAGTTTGCATTTCAACGCAATATTAATGTGATTTTATTCTAAATATTTTCATAAAAATTTTCTACATTTTTGTTTTATCCAATTTGTAGAAGTGGGTACTTGACAATATATTCTTGGAGGCTGTTTTTTGTTTTATGCCGAGAGTAGACAATTAGGACCGCGTGAAGGACTCTCCAGCATCAAGTGGGTCTCTTTCTCGTCTCTCCTCTCTTGGTTCTCTCGCCTCTCTCGACTCCGAAATTTTTCATTCTGTATTTGCTAATAATTAAACTGGGAGAGAATAATTAAGCTCATACTGAATGGCGAAAAATCATTTTATTTCGGGTTTTGTTAAGATTTTTTATTTTAATATTTTCATAAAAAAGGCTTTTAACAAAAAAATACACTAGAACTTTTTTTTTTAATAATTTATTTCAAATAATAAGATGAATTATTTTTATTTCATGTGTCCGTCATCATAATAATCACGTGTACTACGAATAAAATATAAACTATGGCGAAAATAAATGGACAGTGCAAATATAAATGTAAGACCAAAAAAAAAAAATAAGGTGGGATATAGTGAATGAAAGACGGGAATATAAAGATGTCAGATGAATCGAAGAAGTCAAATTCAGTTCAATGGACAATTTTCTTGTTGCGCAGTTTAGAGAGCAAACTCTCCTAAAGGGCGCTCTAAGTCTGGTCTCTAACCCACGAATATTAATGAAAACACGTCTGCAGCTATTGCAGCGCCCGATCATACATAACAATTGCTTCCAATCAACAAGAAAGGTGTTTATGAGGCTTGAAGTGAAAATCTGGCAGAAAACCTTTCTTTTTTAATAAAAGGTTTTTTAAAAATTGTAATTTATTTTTAACAAACACTGTTTATTCCACTTTTTTGTGACGGTATAACCCTACCGGTTTTCAAGGCTTTCACCTCATCTTCAGGGGAGCACAAACAAGACTAAATGCTGTTCGAACTGGTACCGATATAGACGCTTCAACGTTTGGAGGCTGGGGGGTGAGGAAGGCTTGGGATAATTTCGGCCAAGAACGGGGAGATTTTGGGGAAATAACTGTTCAACAGATGTTCCGATCGGTATACTGACTGATTTCTTACATATTAGTGGCAACGGAAATAAATTGGACAGATTAGAGACCCTAGAAATTTCTAAGTCAGTATACCGATCGGAACATCTGTTGAACAGTTATTTCCCCAAAATCTCCCCGCTCTTGGCCGAAATTATCCCTAGCCTTCCTCACCCCCCAGCCTCCAACCGTTGAAGCGTCTATATCGGTACCAGTTCGAACAGCATTTAGTCTTGTTTGCGCTCCCCTGAAGATGAGGTGAAAGCCTTGAAACCGGTAGGGTTATACCGTCACAAAAAAGTGGAATAAACAGTGTTTGTTAAAAATAAATTACAATGTCTTTAAACCTCCATAGCGTTAATGCCTTGACTATAAACAACATTTTTTAAACATATTTTTCACTTATGTTACGTTCATACACTTTATAATGCATATTCTTCTTTTTAAAAGCTTTTCACGCAGTCATCTTTCAGAATTTGATTCAGTTTTTCGAGCCTTACTTTTTTCTGTTTTCCTAAACTCGCATAGATTTTTAATTCTTCTTTCTTTCCTCCTGATCAAACCATCTCACTGTTCTTTCTTCGTCTCAAACACTGATCTTCTTTAAATTCATATTATTTGCCTTTTTTTTTTATCCATAATTGTGTCAAACATTGTTTTTTCACACATTCTACGCTGTTATTTTTGCAGCATTCGTCATACTTTCATATTTTTTAGCCAGTTTTGTATTATATTCAATTTTTGTATTACACTTTTGCTGTACACGAAACAACCAGGTTGAATTATTTCCATGTGGCAATCTCTTCCAACGACCCATAAATATGTTTAAACAACCTTAAATAAAAACTAGACTGAACAAAGGACATGAAGGTGATCCAGTTTAAATTTTTTAATCTTTCTACACAAGACATTGTTTCTATTAGCTGTCTCCCTAGGTTCCTTGTCAGCTGATTTAACCCACAAAATTCAAACATTAACAATGGATTTAATCTGATCTTTTATATATTCATTTTGTTTTATTTAGGAGATTTAAATGACTCAGAAATGGCATACAAAATGCATAAAAAAGTTGGGCGCTTTTCAGTAAATAAAACAACTAAAAACATCAAGTAATATTATAGTTGAATGATTGATTTAAAAAAAACTGTTGATTCTATTAAAATATTTTTATTAAAGAAGGTTTTTTAGAATCGCTAATAAATACATATAAGTTAGATTAATGTTTCTAAATAAAATCCGAGTATTTAGTACACATAATTTTATTTGAGCTTACTTAAAGTGTACTTAGAAAAAATCCGGTTGACGATTATTACTAGAATCGGGCATTGCCACGAAAATTGCATTAACGTTTGCAGTCAACGTCGCGTTATATTGCGCTAGGATAATAGATGGCAATTGCCACGGGAAAGATCGCGTGTACTCTTAATTCTAGAAAAATGACGTGAAGCTAACTATTATTGCGCAATGTTTGGGTCGTTTTATTACCCGAAACAGGGGTGGTAAACGGTTAAAACGCGTGCAGTAAAAAGTAACAAAAATCTTTAAAACAGGCACGATTTCAAAATAGTTTAAATAATGTTGATTTCTTAAAAATATTTTATTGTACTGTCTGTATAAGTTATTAACTGTCAATTTTTAATTGTGATTTAATACGAAATTAATACCAACTAACAAAGTATATATATAAATTCTAAAATAACAGCTTCCTAAAAATACCTGGAAGTCAAAGTTCCAGAGCAGCCTCCTTAAAACAAAGTTCCTGAACAGCCTCCTAAAAAAACATCTGGAAGTCAAAAGTTTTAAACTCTGGAATTCAAAAGTTCGTCCATTGATTATTCATGCTGTGCCCAATCTTTCATTCAACTTTATAATAATAATTCACGGATATTTTTTATACCGCTGCTTGATAGATCGATTTTTTATATAAATAAAAGTTCTCTAATTTGTTTTCATGAAACATCTTTTATTCCACTTTTTATAATGGTATAACCCTACCGGTTTCAAGGATTTCACCTCATCATCCGGGAAGCGCAAACATATCCTTATAAATGTCTTTAAACCTCCACAATGTTAATGCCTTAACTATAAATAACATATAAATAAAAGTCTGTTTTTATCAAACGATTTCTGATCGTCATGATTTATTTATTTAGCAAGACCTGTAAGATGTCCAAGAAACACCTGAGAAAGGCAGCTAAGGACAGACTGGAACCTTTCTGGGTAGAAGTACTAATGAGGGTGGAAAATATAGAAAATACGAGATATTAAAAATATCAAAAACTAAAAGTACCTTTTAAAAAACATTCGTAATAGAAACAATTCTTCAAATAAAGATTTCATTGTAAAGATAAGAGTATGTTTTTTAATTTTTTTATACATATACAAACATACAATCACGCTGTGTGCCTGTTGGGGTAAGCAGATCGCCAGACTTCCAATCTTGACACAAATCCTTCGTCCCTTCTATATCCATCTTTTAACTTTCATTCACTCGATCCAACCACACTTTCCTTGACCATACTTTATCACGCCTTCCACTCACATTCGCACTATATATTTGTTTTATTAGTTTTTCTTTGTTCGTTTGTTCTACACGTTCTACATGCACAAACCATCTCGGACTGCTCATTCATCTAATTCATCACATAAAAGTTTACATTCATCCCTTATCTCGTATTCTGTAATATTATACATTGTCAGCCCATGTATTTTTCTCAGTGAACGCATTTCTACATGATTTATTTGACTTCTTTCAGTTTTTTCTACGCCCATGCTTCTCTCTCATACATTAAAATTGGTAAATTAGAATGATATGTAATCGTGTTAGCAAACTTTGATACTATCCGATTCAAGTATATATGTTTAAGAGTTGAATTGAGTTCGTTTCCTATCCCTACACACCTTTCGGTATCTCTCGTAACTCTTCCATTATCTGAAAACATATTTCCAAAAAGCAGAACTACTCGACTTGCTTCGATATTTCATTGTTCACCCATATATCGCGTTTACTTTTCGGTGCACTCTTTTCTATAACCATGATTTTGTACTTTTAAATTGTTCTATGTTAAAACAATTTAAATGGACTGGAGTTCTATGTTAAAACAATTTAAATGGACTGGAGTTCTTTGTTAAAACAATTTAAATGGACTGGAGTTCCACGTTAAAACAATTTAAATGGACTGGAGTTCTATGTTAAAACAATTCAAATGGACTTTCATTATTTTTAATACTGGTTCAATTCCTTCACCACCAACGCCGTTATTGGGTTCAAAATAAATCTACTCTAGAAAATCGAAACATATTTTTATATTTTGATGAGCGCAATGTTACGTAATGACGAAGAAAGAACTGCCAAAGGGACTCGTCTTCCGGTGGTAATACACCCAGCTGTGAAAAATAGTATTGACGACCGACTTAAAGCTTATGAAAACTTACTTTTCAATATAAAACGATAATATAAACAAACGGTTTGTTTAAAAAAATATATGTAAATTTGAAACGAAGTGATCATGTTTTACGTGAAAATATTTATTTATTATTTATTTAACTCTTTATGATATTTAAATATTTATTTATTTATTTATTATTTATTTAACAAAATATGGTGGGCTTATTGTCAGGCCGCAATCTCTTTCAGCCAACCAGACAAAACTAAATGAAGCAAGTTACGTGGTCGCATAAATCATTCAAACGACTATTCATCCCCACGAAATCCATAAACACATAGGTGAGCATATGCCCACGAACCCCATAAAGACGAACAATCACCCGAACATTATTTTTCATGTTAAGTGAGAAATCATCAATCAAAAGGAAAGGAAGAGATGGTAGAGAGGAAAGGAAAAGAAAAATCAGGAATGCAACACGTTATTTTCCTGACTAGAAATTAAGAGTTTTTTTAGTCGTTTCTTAAAGCATGCCAAGGACAGAGCGAGTCTTATATTGATTTGTAACTGATTCCAGAGTCTCACTGCATGGACAGTAAAGGACGACGTTAAAAAAGAGGAGCGGTGAGCTGGAAAGGCCAATAGATAATCTCTGTTTGAGCGTAACGCTAGTTCATGGTTGGAAAGACGCTAAAAAAATTCGGTGAGATTAGAGGGGGTGGCGGGACATTTAAGGATATTATGCAATAGAGACAGTATGTAAATTTGGCGTCTATTTCTAACATTCAACCAGTTCAATGCCTTCTGGTATGAAGTTATATGATCGTACTTTCGTAGGTTGAAAATAAATCTAAGCCACACATTTTTAAGACGCTGTAATTTGTCCAGCTGTTCCTCTGTAACATCCAAGTAACATACGTCCGCATAGTCCAGAATCGGAAAGAGCAGAAATTGTACGAGTAAAATTTTGGTTTAAGTAGGTAGGAATCTTTGCAACACTTTAAGGGAATGAAGGCTGAAGAATATCCTTCGGAAAATATATATGGACCAAGTAAATGTTTCGCAAGATATGCAAATTGCATCGGATATTAGTATCTTCGCTTATTAGAACCGCGATCTACATGTTATAAATGCGCTTTTATTTAAGCTTGGCACGTTCTGTAGCTTAACACAAAAGATAAGAAGGCGAACAAAGAAGTACAAATACAAACAAACAGGGAGATTCTGGTGTCCTAAGAAAATGTGTCAGCCCTAAGGGAAGACTTGCATATTTATAAACAAAGTTACCGACTAGATTAGATTAGAAAAAGTTCTTGTTTTAAAAACAAAAAGTTCTTTTATTTGAGCATATCCGATATGCAAGAAGCTATATTATCTACACCCTTTTGTATATATTTTTATCGAATGTTAGCATTTTAGCGTATGTCCTAGTAGGACGTGCTGATGATGATGTTGTTGACATCGCTGTATTCGCTTTAGTCGAATTCTGTGTTCCTTTTCGTTCGGGGTCATCAATTTAGCGGTATGCTTTAGCCGTACGTCGTGATGATTATGATTTGTTTTGTATTTAAAATAAAATATGTCGATTCAGGAATGCGGGAAGTGAGAGTGAATAATCGATAAATAGTAAACAGCAATGAATGGTCAAGCGAATAATAACAAGTCATTTTTATTTGTCGATAAGTAGATATATATACAATTTCAGAGCGGGGCGCGTGAATGCGTCCGCAGTATATCTTGATCTCACTCCTGTGCGTGCCGAGGTGGTCGCAGACGTTGCCAATGATATAGTGGGTAGAATATTTATTGCTGAAACGGTGAGACAACGCGATGCGTTCTCTTTCTACCGTGGAATGCGACGTAAATATTATTTGGGTGTAAACAATATTGACGTTCTGGTATGTGATCTTTGTACATATTCAAAGGTTGATTCATCGGTCGTTGACCGTGCATGTTGACAATATTTAGGGACGTCGGTATTCCCTACAGCATATACACACATCATGATAGGTAAACATTATTTGGAATTAACGTTTGTCGCAGAATGCTGTGTAATTTTTTTATAAGAGGCAATGAATCTACACTGGGATGATTTGTGCCACCTAATCAAAGTTACTATGCTGTTAGGTAAATTAATATAATTAAATACATTTCTAAAAATGGCAGTTTTAAGTTTCATATGATTAAACATTTCATTGGACACTGCAAAGATATAGACTTTAAGTAAGTCAAATCTGTCCCGTAAAGGACAACTAAAAACATAAAATTTATAGTTTTATCATCCAGACCACACTCGCTGCCGAGATCCTTTACAAAACGTATTCTGTAAAGGTGACTAGCCACAATGCAGTGGCCCGTTTGCAAACGACACATGACGGACAATTCCATCTTGTTAATTCTCATTAAATTAAACCATGGTTGCATTTAACTACATTTTCTAAATCTCTTTTGTACAGACAACCTAAGTAGTAAAAATAATAAGATTATTGTCTCCCAGTCTGTGGGTTGCAGGTTCGATTCCTTTTGGAAACCAAAGGGGTTGTAATCTGGTTTTCAATCAAGGCCAATTTCAAATATTTCTGGTTAGTTTGAAAAGATTGTCATTGGGCAATAAACCCGCTAGGTCGTACTGTATATGAAAAAAGTTTTATCTAATATACCTATTTATGTTTATCTATTTATATATTGAAGTATAACGCTTGACTTAAACTTAGAGATATTTAGTTCGACATCCGATTGGGTAAAAAATAAATAGAATTAAAAACGGTAAAACGAATTCTTATTTTCTCGTATAGTTTCTCTTACTGTTGGATGTTCAAGTTTCTCACTGGTGAGTTTATTCTTATGTGACAATATCTTTCAATCAATCAGACAATGTTGAACAAGTATTAAGTTAAGCTGCACTGGAAAACTGTTCCAACAAAAAATCTGGGTACCAACGAGAAAGGAACCCGCAAACCTAAGGTTATAAGACACGTGTCCACTGACTATAAGACACGTGTTTTATCTATTTTAGAACAACATATAAATATATTATCAATACCGATTTAAAAAAAGACACGACGTGATGATATTTATTCCAAAAAAAACCTTGTAAAAACAGTCGTGGACCACTGATTTAATTTTTCGTCAATAATTTATGAAGGGGGCGGTAGACCACAACAGTGGGTAGACTGGATGGAGTCGAGGACTGAAATGGTTGAATTCATATCGTAGGGTCTCAGCAGAGCCAATTAGCCCCAGTAGTTTTGCATGCCTCCCTTACATTAAATTACCGCTAATTCTAATAGAAATAATTTGCACTGTACTTGCACTGAGTTATTACTTTAAATTACTTACGATTGCTGGCTTTGTTTTCTGATATAATCCATCCATTTCTTTTTTTTAATACAAAAACATATATACAACTGTATGCGAAATTCAATATTATAGTAATGTACGTGGAATTCAATATTATATATGTGGAATTCAATATTATAATAATTTACAATAAATAACTTTATTTATGTAACGGTCATGAACTGGGATTGCCCCATACGGTCAGATTACGGTTGAAATTCTGATATAGGCCAAATGGTATCCAGCTCACATTCACGTATATGTATATGAGTTGAATACAAACAAGCATTGAAGATGAAAACTGCAACGATTTTGTAGTGACTATACGTGCGGTCACTGAACCCACGAGGCGACCTTTGCCCGCCCGGTCATCAAACTCGCATGCTTCACAATGCAAGACAAACAATGGGCAAAGTTCACACGGTCAGTCATTCAACTCACTACTAGCGGATACCGCATTCCATGAGGAAAGGAGAGAGCAACATATCTTCCGTGCTGTCAGTCAAAACAACGAATACCCTAAGTGACGACAATAAACATATTGTAAGGCAAAGACGAGACAGCGATATATCTCTTGCGCATTCCCGCACACATTCCAAATATTATAAATACCGACGTTTATCAAAAAAAATACCTTTTTGCATATTCCGATTTCGAACGAGTTTTATTTATCAACAACCATCCTCATCATCTCTCCTTTAAGGAACAACTGTTCCTAAAATTTCAAAACATTGGCTGGGTATGCCAAACTATGTTATAAAACACTCAGAGATTCCTTATAGACTAATAAACTACTTTGTTTTGCAAAGTAAATTAATCCTCGCACCACGTGTTTCTACCGTCTAACTCGACGCTTTCTTTAGACCGAACGCCAGAAGCAGAAATAAAAATGTAGTTTACAACCAAAGATTGCTAATGGCTTCATCCCACTTAATTTTTTCCCTTTAGGTCAATATACCACGCACACTTCTGATGAAACGTGAAACCATTCTATCTTTTGCATTGCTCTCGTAATAAACCAAGATCACTTCGCCTAAAGGGAGCCTCGATATAGGAAGTAGAAACACGTGTTGCGAGAACAAGTTTAATTAGTGTAATAATAAAATAATTTATTACGGTTTATTATCAAACAGCAATTTCTACCAACAAACCAGAAAAGAGTAACAGGGATTGTGGTATTTGCTAAGTGAAAGTATTTTTTTAAATAATACAAACCAAATCCATATAGTTAACCTTTCTCTTACTGTGTTAAAATAATCCTTGCGTTCCGGTGCTGTGTATTCAATACACATGTAAAAATGAGCGATTTTAAATCGGAAAAAATAACAATATTCATAGGCAATCACTTAAAATACTCGTATTTAAATTTGAAGTTAAAAGTGATAATAATTGAAATTTAATTGCTGAAAACATGAAAAAAAACATCGACCGACGTTCACAAAACGGGCGAGACGATCACCTCGAACGAAAGCCGGCTGGCTACTGAACGAGAGAAGTGACCGAACTAAGATTCTATTTTTTGTGTTCCTAAATACCGAAATAGAGTGAGACGAGAATAGTTTCGCTTTCTCATCCATACGGATTTTTATAATGAATATACTTACATCTCACACTGGCACACGTTTATTCCCGATTTTCACAAAATATATCTGATGTGGCCGATAAGTGCTAATTATTATTAATATTATTTTTTCATTCAATGCGTAAATGTATTTACGGAGGAATACCTTAAATCTGAACCCAGTATTTATTATATTTATAGAGATATTAAAGTTTTTAGAAGAAATGTGTACTAGTTACACATCACAGGGAAGGATGGGTTAAACAAAGCAAGAGGAATTAACAAAACCAAATAACTTTGAAATCGGAAGAAGGATATATATACCCAATTTGTGGGTTTATTTATACCCGTTCTAGTTTTGTTTCCTTTGGGACGAAGAAAATAATGGGTAAAAATACACACACGACTATTGAAAATATATTTCATTGGTTCTAGAGCTGACAACATGGATATTAATGTACGACTTGAAGAAATAATTGAGAAAAACTAAAGTTGACGAGATAAAAATGTTACATATTTAGGGACTTGTGTTTCGCAAAGAAGGATGTTGGTTGTTTGAATAAAAGTCGTCGAGATCGGAATAAGTAAAGAGAGAGTTTATTGTAAGCGTCTGTATTTATAATGTATAGAACGGCGCAGAACATGTCGCTGTCTCGCTTCCGCTGGACACATGTTTATTGTTGCACGTTCTATATACATTTCATACTACGATCTGCAGGAGAGGCAAGAAATATATCGGTGTCTCGCTCTTCGCTACTAGTGAGTTCAATGACCGCGCGAGCAAGGGTCGCCTCAATGGGTTCAGTGACCGCACGCACGGTTGCTACACATAAAAATTACAGTACTTTCTCTCGTCGACGATTTTTTTATATTCAAACTATGTAAATTTTATTCAATATAATGTGATATAATCATTATTCAAATCTGATATACACATACGTACATAAGAGCATGTGTGACGCGATGTATAAATGAAGTGATATATGTGTTTATAAATATAAATACGTGGAGATCTATGCTATTTACGGAAAAAATATACGTGGTGTAATGGCACTGTATTGAAATATACGTGGTGTAATGGCAATGTATTGAAATATACGTGATGTAATGGCACTGTATTGCACCTGTATTGACCCCTTAACAAGTATTTCTCTTTGCGAGATTTAATTCGATGTAATTTTTTTAACACCCATTAAAATCTCGTTCATGTAAATGTTATTCATATAAATATACATTCATACCATCACGCCTCTTCCCTGTCGGGGTAGTCAGAGAGGACAAATCTCCAGACTATACTATCTTGACACACAATCTTCGCCGTTTTTTGCATCCATATAAACACCTCCTAATACAACTACGATTTTGACTTACTACTTCTCCTTCTTTCAAAATACATAAGGTTAATGTCTACTACACCTACCACTCACATTTGCACTCTATACATTTATTTTGTAAATTTTTCTTCATTCATTCGTTTTACAAGTCGAAACCATTTTAGAATGCTCTCCATCATTTTCGTCAACACATTAGTCTGAGATTCATTCTTGAATTGTTCATTCACTATTCTATCGCACATTGACCCTTTATGGATTATTTTCAGTGGACGCTTTGTTTTGTCTGTATTCGATTCTTTTCATTTATTCGGTTCTATATCACTCTATTATTTGCATCAATATGCTCCTTTCCAAAGTTGTTCAGTCTTATTATCATGCATTTGAGTCCTGTATTGCTCTATAATCACATCCAGTGTAACTTCTCTTCAACAAACCCCTAACCGTTGCTATTTATCTATCTCCAAGAAGGTCAATACAGTTAGTCGCCAGGTGTGTCATCTTTTACGATATCTCTGACCAGTCGTTAGGGTTTTTTTTCTTTCAGCTCAGAAAACGAGTTTTTTTCCGGATAATTTGTCAGTTCTTCTGCTCTTTTAATTAAACTGCTTCTGGATTTCAAAGTCGATGAGTAAGTTTGTGAATATGGAAGGAGTATGGTGTCTTGGAATGTTCTTTTAAGGTCAGTTGCATTCCTTTTTGACAGATGTACAGTGGAGCGATACCAATTTATTACTTTTAATTTAACATTCGATACAGGCGTAATACGATCATATCAAATAACAATTTAAAATCAAATCAAAATATAGCATAATGATAACAGAAACAATTTTATTTACCATGCAACATATAGCATAATGACAACAGAAACGATGTTATTTACCATGCAACATATAGCATAATTACAACAGGAACGATGTTATTTACCCTGCAACATATAGCATAATTACAACAGGAACGATGTTATTTACCATGCAAAATATAGCCTTATGTCAACAGAAACGATGTTATTTACCATGCAACATATACGAGTATCATAATGACAACAGAAACTATGTTATTTACCATGCAACATATACGAGTATCGTAATGACAACAGAAACGATGTTATTTACCATGCAACATATACGAGTATCATAATGACAACAGAAACTATGTTATTTACCATGCAACATATACGAGTATCGTAATGACAACAGGAATGATGTTATTTACCAACCAAAATAAAGCATCATTACAACAGGAACGATGTTATTTACCATGCAAAATACAGCATGATGACAACAGAAACGATGTTATTTACCATGCAAAATAAAGCATAATTACAACAGGAACGATGTTATTTACCATGCAAAATAAAGCATAATTACAACAGGAACGATGTTATTTACCCTGCAAAATAAAGCATAATTACAACAGGAACGGTGTTATTTACCATGCAAAATAAAGCATAATTACAACAGGAACGATGTTATTTACCCTGCAAAATAAAGCATAATTACAACAGGAACGATGTTATTTACCATGCAAAATAAAGCATAATTACAACAGGAACGATGTTATTTACCCTGCAAAATAAAGCATAATTACAACAGGAACGGTGTTATTTACCATGCAAAATAAAGCATAATTACAACAGGAACGATGTTATTTACCATGCAAAATAAAGCATAATTACAACAGGAACGATGTTATTTACCATGCAAAATAAAGCATAATTACAACAGGAACGATGTTATTTACCATGCAAAATAAAGCATAATTACAACAGGAACGATGTTATTTACCATGCAAAATAAAGCATAATTACAACAGGAACGGTGTTATTTACCATGCAAAATAAAGCATAATTACAACAGGAACGATGTTATTTACCATGCAAAATAAAGCATAATTACAACAGGAACGATGTTATTTACCATGCAAAATAAAGCATAATTACAACAGGAACGATGTTATTTACCATGCAACATATAGCATAATTACAACAGGAACGATGGTATTTACCATGCAAAATATAGCATGATGACGACAGGAACGATATTATTTACCATGCAAAATATAGCATAATTACAACAGGAACGATGTTATTTACCATGCAAAATATAGCCTTATGTCAACAGAAACGATGTTATTTACCATGCAACATATACGAGTATCATAATGACAACAGAAACTATGTTATTTACCATGCAACATATACGAGTATCGTAATGACAACAGAAACGATGTTATTTACCATGCAACATATACGAGTATCATAATGACAACAGAAACTATGTTATTTACCATGCAACATATACGAGTATCGTAATGACAACAGGAATGATGTTATTTACCAACCAAAATAAAGCATCATTACAACAGGAACGATGTTATTTACCATGCAAAATACAGCATGATGACAACAGAAACGATGTTATTTACCATGCAAAATAAAGCATAATTACAGCAGGAACGATGTTATTTACCATGCAAAATAAAGCATAATTACAACAGGAACGATGTTATTTACCCTGCAAAATAAAGCATAATTACAACAGGAACGGTGTTATTTACCATGCAAAATAAAGCATAATTACAACAGGAACGATGTTATTTACCCTGCAAAATAAAGCATAATTACAACAGGAACGATGTTATTTACCATGCTAAATAAAGCATAATTACAACAGGAACGATGTTATTTACCCTGCAAAATAAAGCATAATTACAACAGGAACGGTGTTATTTACCATGCAAAATAAAGCATAATTACAACAGGAACGATGTTATTTACCATGCAAAATAAAGCATAATTACAACAGGAACGATGTTATTTACCATGCAAAATAAAGCATAATTACAACAGGAACGATGTTATTTACCATGCAAAATAAAGCATAATTACAACAGGAACGATGTTATTTACCATGCAAAATAAAGCATAATTACAACAGGAACGGTGTTATTTACCATGCAAAATAAAGCATAATTACAACAGGAACGATGTTATTTACCATGCAAAATAAAGCATAATTACAACAGGAACGATGTTATTTACCATGCAAAATAAAGCATAATTACAACAGGAACGATGTTATTTACCATGCAAAATAAAGCATAATTACAACAGGAACGATGTTATTTACCATGCAAAATAAAGCATAATTACAACAGGAACGATGTTATTTACCCTGCAAAATAAAGCATAATTACAACAGGAACGATGTTATTTACCATGCAAAATAAAGCATAATTACAACAGGAACGGTGTTATTTACCATGCAAAATAAAGCATAATTACAACAGGAACGATGTTATTTACCATGCAAAATAAAGCATAATTACAACAGGAACGATGTTATTTACCATGCAAAATAAAGCATAATTACAACAGGAACGATGTTATTTACCCTGCAAAATAAAGCATAATTACAACAGGAACGATGTTATTTACCATGCAAAATAAAGCATAATTACAACAGGAACGATGTTATTTACCATGCAAAATAAAGCATAATTACAACAGGAACGATGTTATTTACCATGCAAAATAAAGCATAATTACAACAGGAACGATGTTATTTACCATGCAAAATAAAGCATAATTACAACAGGAACGATGTTATTTACCATGCAAAATAAAGCATAATTACAACAGGAACGATGTTATTTACCCTGCAAAATAAAGCATAATTACAACAGGAACGATGTTATTTACCATGCAAAATAAAGCATAATTACAACAGGAACGGTGTTATTTACCATGCAAAATAAAGCATAATTACAACAGGAACGATGTTATTTACCATGCAAAATAAAGCATAATTACAACAGGAACGATGTTATTTACCATGCAAAATAAAGCATAATTACAACAGGAACGATGTTATTTACCATGCAAAATAAAGCATAATTACAACAGGAACGATGTTATTTACCATGCAAAATAAAGCATAATTACAACAGGAACGATGTTATTTACCATGCAAAATAAAGCATAATTACAACAGGAACGATGTTATTTACCATGCAAAATAAAGCATAATTACAACAGGAACGATGTTATTTACCCTGCAAAATATAGCATGATGACAACAGGAACGGTGTTATTAACCATGCAACATATACGAGTATCATAATGACAACAGAAACTATGTTATTTACCATGCAACATATACGAGTATCATAATGACACCAGGAACGATGTTATTTACCATGCAAAATACTATGTAGCATAATTACAACAGGAAAGATTTTATTTACCCTGACAATTATAGCATAATGACAACAGCAACGATGTTATTTACCATGCAAAATATAGCATAATGACAACAGAAACGATGTTATTTACCATGCTACATTTACAAAGTAGTACAATCTTCAACTTATTTGCCAAGATGTTGAACATAACGATCATAAAATCAATTCACCATGGTTATTAACTGGGCATTTTAATGCGTGATTGTGTGAATTCATTCACTACGGTTATGAACTGAAGTATTATAGGCACCATCACTGTGTATGATTGGTGATGCTCAACACCTCATTTCGTGAATACGGTAGCAAAAACCATCTTAATTCACGATGGCGTAAATAATTGTTTACCACATAAATAAATAGATAGTCAATCATATTTTTTTTCATATTTTTCCTGTTAGAGTTTTGCAGATTTTTCTTATGATCAAAGAGCGATATCCAGATGTACTTTTAGCGGAATGCTTTACTGGTACGTCGTGATGATTATGATTATTTGGTATTTAAATAAATATACGTCGATCAGGAATGCGGAAAGTGAGAGTGAACAATCAATGAATAGTAAACAGCAATGAATGGTCAAGTGAATAATAATCTTTATTTGTCGATAAGTAGGTATTTATATATGTGCGTGAATGCGCCCGCAATATATACTTTATCTCACTCCTGTGCGTGCAGAGGTGTTTGCAAACGTTGCGGATAATATAGTGGGTAGAATATTTATTGGCGAAAACGGTGAGACAACGCGATGCGTTCTGTTTCCACCGTGGAATGTAACGTAAATATTATTTGCGTGTAAATAATATTAATGTTCTGGTATGCGACTTTTGTACATGTCCGAAAGTTGGTTCGTCGGTCGTTGACCGTGCGTGTTGACAATATTTAGGGACGACGGTATTCCCTACATACTCAATAAAAACATGTAGAATACACCCTGGGGTAAAAACCACACAACACAAGTACGTAGAAATATTTTTAGGGTTCGTTTTAACTATCAGGGAGTTATGGATTCTCCGAGGGGTTCAAATGATTGAGGCGCACTCTTATCTACTGCAATCTTGTGAATTACAAATAGATGGCAACGTCCATCTAGTTTGTGAGAAACTACTCCAAATAGATGTATATTCTATTGCTGAAAAACAAAGCAACAAAACTCCCAGAAATTGAGGGTCTTCGTGTTGTTAAAAGTGTATCGATCACAATCCTCAAAATTGAGAGAATAACTAATAAAAATAAATACAATTATGGGTAATATTTTTATATTATGAAAGGAAAAAACTTCGAGCTTTAAATTACAAAGGCTTCATGTCAAGCTCGGATATTTTATTAAGAGTGAATGTTTTCCTGTCTGAAAGTTACACGTGTTAACGTTGTATTTAATAAATTTAACTGCGGAGTTAAACGTAAAGTTTAATTTGTAAATTTAAATAAATTTCGAAGTCACTCAAAAGTTTAGCGATTAAGCTTTGGAAATATTAAAAGGATATAAACTATGTGGATTTTATAACATATCCTTATTTTGAAACTGAAACTTTGATGTTTATACGAGTATATGTTATGTGGATTTCTTGAAAATTAAGGGGTTTATGTAACGAAATTTAACGATTGAATTATTGTTTTCGGGTAACTACGAGTATATAATTTAATTTTTGAGTTCTTAGTTATTAATTTGTTTATTTGTATAGTGCCCCTCAATATATTCAAAGTTGTGTTGTAAACATATTGAAGATCGTGGCTGTGAGAAAAGGATTTCTTTGGTTTCATTAATCGAACCCTTGGGTTTAAAAACACTATAGTAGGTTTGAAACTTGCATTTCAGCAATAACACACACATGTATTATGTTACGTGCGTGACTATTGTTTTCAGAGGAAATTATTTTCCAGACTGGGACCCTTCTTTAATTTTGTTTTTTTAAAACCATTAAAAATTTGACCCAAAACTCCAGGATGATATCCAAGTGCCTTGTCAAGTAGGTTTATGTTGTTTATGTATCAATAATTTGAATATATTTATATAAAATTAAAATTAAGAGCTAAGAAAATAGGTTTTACCTCTTATTCCCGTTATTTGGAGATTACTCAAATTTTATGGATGGCAAAACTTCATTTTCTCAGTGGTTAATGGGTCTCTTATTTGCTTTTTTTTCTTTTTATTTTTCTTTCTTTTCTCTCTTTTCGCTGGTGGTGAATCAGGGATTGTGCGTACGTGTTTGTGCATTATCTTCTCATTCATTCTTTTAAAACTGTTTAACTACGAGTATTTCAATGTATTACTGCCTAACTATTTCAATGCTGTTTCAACTATTTCATTTCCCATTTGTCGTTTTGTAAAATTAGGACTCCTTTGAGGCTTTTCTTTTTTTCGTTCTTGCTGACAGTTAACCCGAGGTGGTATATGTGGGGTTACTTTTTATTTTGTTTTCTGCCATACGTTTTTGTTTTTTTTATATTTATTCTTTAATCTAGATATGCGGGGGTGTGGGATGAATGCCCTTGCGGTCGGGCTCGCCCTACATTGGTGGGGTGTATCTCGGCCGGGGGAATGCTTGTGGGATGAGCCCGGACCTTTTAATGTCTTCTCTCTTGAATGTATTTTTTTTTTCATCTACTTATTTTCTGTTTTTTTTATTTTCTTGTTCTACGTTTTCAAGGGTGTGGGCTGAAAAACATCAGGTGTCCCCGTGGCTGGGCTCGCCCTTTACTGGTGGTGTGTATTTTGGCCGGTGGGATGTTATTAGATGAGCTCAGACCTTTTGATAGCTTCTGTTTTTTAATGTATTCTCTTTTTAATTTGTTCTTGAAATGTGTCTAAATGAATTATGTACATAATATGTTGCTATCAATAAACCTGTATTTATTTTTGATAATGATTTTGAGCTGCATAAATGTTTTCATTTTTAAGAAAAAGAAGAAGTCATTAAATAGTTCATTGAGTATAAAATGCATAAGAGTGATTGAAAATAAAAATTAAATGGCTTGTATAATTAACATACATTTGTCCCGATGTGTATTACTTAACGCCGGGTACTGTATGCAGTTTCGTTCTATATAGCATATAGAATGAAACTGCATGCTTAGTTTTTTTTGTTTTTTTTTTGGTACTTAGTGCCAATTTTACTTCAACCATTCAAATACATATCATGATTTGTACTATAAATAGTGATATTTTCTATGGGCTGGAACTGTTACTAAACAAATATATAACAAAT
This sequence comes from Odontocerum albicorne, assembly GCA_949825065.1. Lineage (NCBI taxonomy): Eukaryota > Metazoa > Arthropoda > Insecta > Trichoptera > Odontoceridae > Odontocerum > Odontocerum albicorne. The sequence continues at coordinate 40,818,551 of OX463850.1, read as the reverse complement.
TAGTCAGAACCGATACCTGAAGTGGTAATGTCTTCTATGGGCTGGAACTGGAAGCTGGCTTTGAACCCCTGCCCCGGCCAGTCAGAGTTGGCTGTGAACTCCACGCACAGCTCTTGGCCTGTTGACAGCACCTCGATTTCTAAAATAAGAATTACCTTTTGAATTCGCTGGAAAATCGGAACTTTGCTTTGTTTTAAACACGGATAATTATTATAGGAAAACACTTATCCTTTCTGCCTTTACTTTCGTGTACATATTGGGCAATCAGTATGGGAATTGCGCATTTTTTCCAACTCACCCTTAAGATTTATAAGTAATTTATTGAATTTGTATTTGTAATTTGTTTAGTCTAACACTATTTATTCCACTTTATATAACGGTATACCCTTACCGGTTTCAAGGTTTTTACCTCATCGTCAGGGATGCAGAAAAAAAACTGAATTTTGTACAAACTGATACCGATATACATGCTTCTAACGACAAAAAATCGATTCGGGGATTATGGATGGAGGGAGACTAGAGACAACTTCAGCAAGCAGTGGTGAGATTTTGAGAATATGTGTGTTTACCAGACGTTCATCCCAATGAATATTTCAATGGCCTCTAAACTGTCCAATTTATTTAACTTATCTGTTAATTTTTTACTAAATGATTTTCAATCAATGGATTTATTCTCGGCATATTTTGTCAATATCCTGTACCAGAATCCCGGTTATTAGACCCCCTTTGTGATACAGAAGAAATCTGTGTAAAGTGGTCAATAAGAAAACAATAAACTTACCTGATCCCTCATTGCATATATTTGTAATGACAGGAGCAAAGGCGTTTCTCCCATCAAACACTTTGATTATGTCAGCTCTATTAAGGCAACTGGAACAAAGAAAAATAATATTTCAGCAAAGTAAACATTAATATTGTAATTAATAGTTTTATACCATAAAACTTCACGAGCATAATGCCACGTGACAAGTTTTAAAAAGGCTTGTTTATGAAAAAATCAAACTAGGATGTAAGAATGCGCGTAGACGGAGAACCCTCTAATGACGTTCCAATACCAACCGGAGTAAGACAATGAGATAGTTTAAGCCCATTTCTATTTAACTTGGTTATGGATAAAATTATAGAAGAAGTGGCCGACCTTAACCTGGGATACAAGATGGGTGACAATATGCTAAACATCATATGCTATACTGACGATGCCACCATCATAGCCGAATCAAAGGAAGATCTGCAACAAATGCTGCATCGATTCCACACTGCTTCCAGAAAATACAACATATCTATCTTCATCAGCAAGACTAAATGCATGATTCTAGCCAGAGAACAAGCTAGATGCAGTGTAGCGATCAACGACACACCAACTGAACAAGTTACAAAATTTAAATATTTGGGTGCTAGCATAATGTGCTTTAATGACCTCTATGGCGAAATACTTGAACAATCTCAAAAGGCCGCAGCTATTTCCGGATGTTTAAAGAACATCCTATAGATCATGATCTGTTTGTTCCGCTTGTTCCCCTTCTCGTGGCGTGGATTGCCAGCTGTCACGCCATCTCTTCGGAGGTCTTCCCGGTAATCTTCTTCCGGCTGGGTTCCCTTGAAGGACGACACGTGGAAGTCTGTCGTCTTGCATTCTGTTTACATGTTCGTTTCAGTATCGCCTTCGTTGTCTTCCACACCTGACGATGTCTTCCATACTACACTTTCTCGTTTAAAGAACATTATCTGGAAAAACAAGTATGTGAACATCCAAAGCAAGGTGAGGATATAAAAGACCTGTGTCCGCCCCATAATTACATACAGCATAGAGTCCAGAACCGACACTGTCAGAACTAAAAATCTCCTTCGAACCAGCGAATTGTAGGTACTCAGGAATATCGCTGGCAAAACCCTTCGTGACAGAGTACGAAACACAGAAATCTTAAGGATGTGCGAAGTTGAAGATATTGTCAGATGGGGACCACAGAGAAAAAGGTTCTGGAACGAACATGTATCCAGAATGGCGGAACCAAGAGCCGTAAGAATGGCCAGGGACAGTATCCCCCAAGCAAACAGACATCCCAAAAGACGGATAGACAGCTGGCAGTCGACGTCACAAGCGGGAAACGATGATGCAGGACCATAACAGGCCAACAAGCCTAAAAGAAGAGGAAGTAGAAGATATTTTTCAGCAACTGAAAAAAAATTTGTGCCAAATGCCTCGTCTCCAAAAAATTATAAAGATTGAATAATATTTATTAAGAAGGGATTCAAATTCATGCTTTAACTAACTTAACTATTGCAATTAATTATTGAACAGTGAATCTTCACGAATGGAGTTCAAGTTATTTTTATGGTGCCGCAGTATATGGTGACATTATTTCTGTGCTATATGTATTCATATTGTCTGAGTCACAAAGTCTTAGCCATCTAGTCATATGTGGAATATAGTATTTCTGTGCTACATGTACTCATATTGTCTGAGTCACAAAGTCTTAGCCATCTATTCATATGTGGAATATAGTATTTCTGTGCTATATGTACTCATATTGTCTGAATCACAAAGTCTTAGCCATCTAGTCATATGTGGAATATAGTATTTTTTTTAATAAAATGTCAATTAACAATGAAACTATGTTTAACGATTAGGGATAAAACAACCTGACTTAGATAATCTTATTCTTGAAAAATGCTTAAGGCTTACTTAAATTAGAATTAAACAAAGGATTCTAAAATTAGAATTAAACAAAGGATTCTAAAATTAGAATTAAACAAATGATTCTACTCCTTTTTTTAAGTGTACAAAATATTTCAAATCAGCCATTTATTTTTATAGGTAATAATTAGAAAGTTTTGAGATCATCTTTTATATATTATACTCGTAAATCCTTCCCGGTCCATGGTTTTCTTGAATAACGCGTTCAGAAAAAAAACATATTAATTATTTTATTTGGTCCGTCCATCTTGTTTTCTCCTATCCCCATCATCGTCAGCTTCTCTAAATGTACAGCACCAGTAAAAAAATGTAGAATAGGGGGAGGGTTGCCGCTCACTCCTCGGAGATTCCGGCGAGACTTCAACGAGTCCCGGCAAAGAGCTGGATGAAGAGAAGAGATTTCTTGTTGACCGGTAGAACTTTAGAGAAATAAAAACACAGGATAACGTTTCAGAAGACAATAATATATTTGCTCGTTTTGCGTCCTTTATGTTTAGCCCAACGCACATCGCAAGCAGCGCGATCGGACCGCTTATGACGCCAGCCTGCGCTAGCTCAACGGTTGTCGCACGCTCATTGCGCGCAGGGGCTGCCCGATCATAGGCAGTGAGTGACCATTCGAGGATCCCACAAAATGACGTTTTATTACAATATAACATAACAATTTTCAATAAGCCGTAATTCAACAATGTTTACAAGTTTAACATAAATAAAAATTACTACTCTACGTGACGCATATGTTCTAACATATACACTAAATTTTCGTTAATTTTTTTGGCAACTTGTCCAATGCATGTTAGAATTCTTTCCTGCATGTTTTTTCGGTAATCATTAATCCTTGAATTGCGCCTAGTGGTTTATGAGCATTCCCCTCACACCCCATATTTCAAAGGCATACACATATATCATGTTTCTTTCCTTCTCAATATCCATGTTTTCACTCAATACAGTGCTATTTTCAGACTTGTTTGTCAAAGCTGTTTTTACCAATCTAACATGTCTTGAACCTCTACTTCAAATCCTCTATTATTAAAAATGAGAGTGCCTTGGTATATAAACTCGTTGACTATTTTGTAATCCTCAAAAAAATTATTTCTATTACTTAAAATGATAAAATTAATCCACTTTCATGAATACTTAAATAAAACAGGAAAAGTATTTCTTTTCAGAAATTAAAAATACCATTTTCTTATCATGAGAACATAAAAACAAGATGCTTTTTTTTAGTTTTATTATCGCCTGAGGAAACAGACGAAGGTTCACAAGACATAATCTATGACATAATTAAAAATATATATTATTATTATTTTAACAACATCCGAAAAAAATGTAATTGAAAACATTTTAAAAATATTTTTATACTCTAGAATAAATTACATTTCAACAATGTTAATACACACCCACGCACACAACCACGCCATCTCCCTGATAGGGAAACCAGAGAGGACACAGTACCAGATTTTTCTACCTCGATACACTCCTTTCGCCTCTTCTATATTTATTCACCTTCACGATTTCTGTGACTTCTTAGATTTCCTTCTTTCAAAATATTCACTTGATACAATCACACTTTTCTTGGCCTAACTCTCTTATGCCTTTCACTCACATTTGTACTTTATATTTGTTTTATACGTCTTTCTTATATAACCGTTTATTAATAAATATGGCGTGATAATTTAAAACATGTATATGTATAACATGTGGGTTTGTTAACTTGATATTTGTTGGCCCGTGGCGCACGGACAATCACATTGTATAATATTATACTTTTGTTATATACAGCACATTCTGGTGGGCTTATTGCCATTTGATAAGCTCTTCCAATAAGCTAGAAATATGTTAAAGGGGCTTTAAGTGAAAACCAAACGGGAACCTTTTTTTTAAAACCTTTGTTCCAATGGGAATCGAACCCGCAAATCCCGGACCGTAAGTCATACGCCTTACTAACTAGGCCACAGATGCCTTCGACATTAATATTTTACATAATTTCGACCGTTTGAGTTTAATACAAATATGCTCAGCTATTTATTTTAATTTTTTTATTTATTTTACATACAAGAAATTTACACAATTTTCGAAAAAAACAACAGGAAATTTAATTTGGACACACAATGTAAATGAATCTGGGTTTGTTGCCTTTTATTTGTCGTATCCCCAGTAAACTAGGATTTTGCCTGTATCTAACTGAGGACATATAGTATGAAAAAATAAATCGATACTTCTTTCATATTTTGGATTATATAAAACCCCGTTGCACATTCTCATCAACCTGACAAACAATGACACTCAATTACATATGTATACATAACGCGAAATCAAACTCCTCACACTTCATCACTCCAGACATACCAAAACAGTCATCCCACAATATACCGCACATAATCATAAAAACCAAAACATAAGTATAAAATAACAAAAAACACCACACTCAAGAACTGCAAGCCCAAGTACTCAAACTCCTGTCGCAATAACAACCACGCTATACATACGAGTATATAGTGTAATAGAAACATGTTCAGCTATAAATATAGTTACATTCAAATATACTCAGCTAAATATAGTTTTATACAAATACACTACGCTTAAAGAAGTTGAAGTAAAGTTGTTCAAATTTCAATAAAGTTGTTCAAATTGTAGTAAAGTTATTATTAGCTGAGAATAGTCAAATCTCATAATCGGTAGCAGCTCTGACTTAATGGATTGTTTATGCGTGAATTTTGTAAATTTAGTCATTAGACAATGAACCTAGGGAGAGCATTGATGAAGGCCACAGTTTTGTGTAAAAAAATGTAACAAAAAAATAAGACAATCCTTGTGACCGTGTTGGTAAGACGCCAATCTTCTAGCTCAGGGATTGCGGGTTTGATCCTCGTTATAACCTAGTTTAAAAAAAAAAACTATTCAGCCTAGTTTTTACTTAAGCCTTGTTTAAACAACTTTCCGGTTAGTTTGAAGAGATTATCACATGACAATACACCCGCTGGGATGTACTGTTTTCAACAAAAGTGTAATTCAGTATAAAATAATCATAATAACATTGTGTAATGTGTTTGGAGGCTTTCGCGGTTCTTCGTATCAGTTCTTTAATCTTTTTTGGAGTGTTGTGCCATGTGGTTTGGCTTATGGCGCTAACGTTTTGAAAACGTTGCAGTTCTCATCTTCAGGGCTTGTAAATAGTTAACTCCGCCTAAAATGGATGTGCGCCGAATTCTGCTTGGTCTGTAATAGATATTCAACCGTATTAGCGCCTTTGAGGAGATATTGCTTTTAAACGACGCTATTATATGATACAAATATCAATGTGATTTGTGTAAGATGTATCGCGTATGTTGTATGGCTTATGATATCAACGTTTCGAAAACATTTGAGTTTCACCTTCAGAGCTCGTTTGTTGTCGACATCGCTTAAATATCTTTTTTATTTGTTATTGTTACTGTACTAGCGTATTTTATTTGTCCGGAATTTTTCGCAGCGTTCTTTGGTGTGACAGGTGTCTTGAAATAGCGCTATATAAGCCACCGGTTAAAAAATCACAAGTGTTTGTCAATTTAAAATTTTTATATTCATTTTTATTTAGAATGGCGATCATTATAAATGATAAATCGAAACATTTTTATTCAATATAAGCTCTACCCGTAATGTTGGAGAACGGTTATTTGATTAATGGTTGTTAGTTCCTTTTTGAAAAGCTCTTCGCCCATTTGAACATCCCTTAATGCACCCATTACTAACATAATATCGGAATTGATTTATTTTTGCCCGCTTTTTTGAAGAACTAAAAAATACTGTTATTAATTTTGAGTAAAAAAATATAATTCTCAATGAATTCGTTACGTAATTTTCTATTCAAAATGTTGAAAAATTTCGGATTTTTTAAGGTTGTATAAAAAAAAATAGAATTTTGAGATCGCACATGATTTTGTTTTATTTTGGGTCTATAATTGCTGATAACGGAGCGTGTGGAACTGAAATCAAGATAATAATAGGTATGGTGAAGATTGCCGATCTGGAAAAATAAATACATCACTTGTGTAGTCAAAATTCTACTTATTCAAACTCCAAATTCCTCTACATAATTATCAAATATGCCTTAGAAACTTGAATAGTAGAAATCCAAAAAAGATCAAAGATATACTTTTTCGAAATGTGGTGATAGAAACGATTGCGGCGTATTTCATGGTTGGAACGACGAACAAATAACTCTATCAATTGTATAATATAAAGTGGTTTGAAGTGTTGTACTACGTGGTTTGGCTTATGTTATCGGCTTTTCGAAAACGTTGCAGTTTTCATCTACAAACAAGCCCTGAAAATGAAAAACTGTCCCGCGAATCTAGAAGCACTAAGTTTATATGTACCTAATAAATATAGCCGAGTAAGGAATCTAGAACCACTAAGTTTATATGTACCTAATAAATATAGCCGTGCAAGGAATCTAGAACCACTAAGTTTATACTCGTATGTACCTAATAAATATAGCCGTGCAAGGAATCTAGAACCACTAAGTTTATATGTACCTAATAAATATAGCCGTGCAAGGAATCTAGAACCACTAAGTTTATATGTACCTAATAAATATAGCCGTGCAAGGAATCTAGAACCACTAAGTTTATACTCATATGTACCTAATAAATATAGCCGTGCAAGGAATCTAGAACCACTAAGTTTATATGTACCTAATAAATATAGCCGTGCAAGGAATCTAGAACCACTAAGTTTATATGTACCTAATAAATATAGCCGTGCAAGGAATCACCCTCCGTTCTACATACCAACTTACAGGACGAATATCATGGCTAAACACTCAGTCACGCGTAGTATAGAGATACTGAACCAACTGAATGACACGGTTGATATATTCTCGGTACCGCCTAGCAGAATGAGAAGAATCCTGGTTGATATTCTTCCTAACGAATAAGCTAACGCTATAAGCAGACCCTCTTTGTGTAACACGAGAAATCCGTGCAAAGTGAATAAAAAAAAACCACAACATTTTTGAAACGCTTGCATCACAAGTAAAACTACATCTTAAATATAATGCCTTTTTATTAAAATAACTTAACATATACGAGAGGCTGGAAAATGTAGTTAAGTTCTTCGGTTACATTTCACGCATCAAGGATAAGGAAAAACTCCTGGTCGCAGGATAACAGGTTGATCACCAATGCGCTGGAGTGTACAGGTGAAGAGCATTACTTTTGCAACAGGCTTTCAACTTTGAGATCACAACGCAGAAGACGAGGAAGAAGTACAAAAAAGTAATGAATTTCTAAAGCACTGTTTTGCTACTCAAACCGCTTAGGAAAGTTCTTTTTCATTCTACTTAGTATATCAGTTTTAAGTTCAATTTCATCCCTAATCACTTCACTCTTTATCCTGTCATACATTGTCGCTCCATGTTTTTCTCTCAGTGCACGCATTTCCACATAATTTATTCGAATTCTTTCAGTATTTTCTATCACGTCCACATTCACTCCCATACATTAATATTGGCTCTCGAATTCTGTTACTTCATTTTATTATAAAACACCAAAAAATACATTTTTAACCGTTAAAATAAATTAAAAATACCAATTTTAAGTGTGGTTAATTTTTTGTTTGCTGAATGTTATAAATATTTATTTTCAAAACTATTTCTTTAACTGAAAGCGGAATGTGATGGAATACAAGAAGCCTGAATGAGTGGACTTGTTCTTGCTAAATATTTAGTTGTAAAAATTGTTATCTAGTTATAAGTAGTATGTAGGTGTTAATTATTTCTAAGAAATCATAAATTAACATTATAAAAAATAAAATGACACGTAGGAAAATAAGATGAAGTAAGCTCATAAATTATAATATATAAATAAGATTATTTAAGTTATAAATTTGTATATGGGTATAGCTTTGACAAATATAGGTACAATATACTATATTACTTTGTTTAGTAAAAAAACTTTAACTGAAAAGTGTTTATCTCATATATTTTTAAAGTGCCTTTTTTATGATTTTTTTTCAGTGACGAGAGTATTTAATTGACATATGTTTAATTGACATAATTGACATATGAACTAGTTGATTTAAAACAAGAATTTCCACTTCGTCGGTCATTAGGTCTACGGTAGCTGAGAAAAGAAATTATGGGAAAAGAGATATATATTTTTTTGTACAATTATTAAAGTGTATTTATTTAAACTGTTCCTTTGTTGTTATTTTATCTTTGTTTAACTATTTATTTATTTAACACTTTTATTGCAAATACAATCTGGCGGGGCTATTACCAGGGGCAATCTCTTCAATCCAACCAGACAAAAGAAATGAAGCAAGTTACGTGGTCGCATAAATCATTCAAATGACTATTCAGCCCCACGAAATCCATAAACATATACGTGAGCACATTCCCACGAACCCCACAAATACGGACAATCATCCGAACATTATTTTTCATACAAAGTGAGATATCATCAATCAGAAGGAAAGGAAAGGATGGTGGAGAGGAAAGGAAAAGAAAAATCAGGAATAAAACACGTTATTTTACTGACTAGAAATTTAAAGTTTTTTTCAATCGCTTCTTAAAGCATGCCAAGGAGGAGCGAGTCTTATGTTGGTTTGTAACTGATTCCAGAGTCTCACTGCATAGACAGTAAAGTTATGTTAAAGAAATGCATTTATTTGTTATGTTAAAGAAAATAAATAAATGGGAACGTACGTGAAGGTTTATATTTCACTATCTCTCTCTCTCTCTCCCTAGCTCCATCCCAACTCATTGTCTGCGAAGACTGTTGGGGTCAGCTCTCCTCGTCCTCAGGTTGTATGCTCTTCTGTCCCGGACTACGTCCCCCAGGCCGTGCCTCTGCATCAGGTTATCTTTTTGCACCACCCATGAATTCTTTGGTCTTCCTCTGGTTGTTATTCGAGGAAGATCCATGGAGATTGCCTGGTTCACAATGTGATCGGGTGCTCTGCGTCCAACGTGCCCATACCATCTCAATCGCCTCTCATCCATCTTGCTGTTGATTTCTGTAACACCTAGGCTTCCACGAATGCGTGAGCTTCATATTTTGTCTCTTAGGGACACACCAGCTGACCATCTTAGCATGCGCATTTCAGCAGTTTCTAGTTGCCTAGAGTAAGGTTTATATTTCACAATGAAAAGATAATTGTCTTAATCTTTTTTAAATGTCACAAGAAACGTCTTAATAATAAGAACGGGCACTTTATTGGATGACAGTGAAATTTAGAAATCAATTCCCGATTCTGGGGGAGGAATGAGTCTGGGGCCTAATTTCCCAGCAAGCAGCACTAAATTTTACGACGACATAAAAGCATCCGGCCATCTCAGCTAATTCATCGAACTGGTACCACTGGCGTCACCGTGTCTTGAGAATTGTAGAAATACTTTTGAATCTAAAAAAACATTTTATACTAAAAATAACATACCATCGAGTTTTTCCATTTTAATTTATCTAAAATTTAGAGTTTTCTATCACGAAATACTTCTTTAGGATATGTATCCTAGAGGGAAGAGATGATGATGGTTTGTTGATAAATAATAAAACACGTTAGATCGCAATGCGGAAAGAGAGTCCAATTTTATTAGTAACGTAGGTATTTATATATTTTTAGAATGTGCGCGAGAATGCGCTCGCGATATGCCTACGTCTCGTTTCTGTGAATGCAAAACGATTAATTGTTGTATGTAGGTATCATTCAAATACGGAACTAGCGAGACAAGCGTGGTGCGTTCTCTCTCTAGTATGGAATGCGGTCCGCTCGGCTATGGGTTGAATGGCCGGCAGGGGAACTTCGGACTCGTCTATTTAGATTTATCGAGGAATGCGAAGGTTATTTCATCGGTCATTGACCGTATGTATGAATGCCCACAGTGTTCGAGTGTGCGACCGCCACACTTCTATCACTTTTCAACATTCGTATATATCAGGGAGCACCACCAATCCGGCCCGCGGTATCTATCTCCGCCGCAATTAAATGTCCTTGACACTTGCCCGTAAGTACCAACCGAAATTGTGAACGGAGCGGAGTCCATCCCCGCACCCTGCGCCATAGATATCTTGCTCGTTGGCTAGTCCCAATACGAAAATTTGCGCGTAATTCAAAACTAGAGTATGTTGGTATGATAAGCTAGCTAGGTCTTGGCCCTTGGGACTGAGTACAGGAGTCAGTGTGGCCCTTAAGCTAAACAGTTTAACCCTTCCCTTACGGTGATAAAAATAATACGCGTGCTCCGGTGTTGGGTAGTGAGTACGCCATCAAAAATTAGCGATTTTAAATCGGAAAAATAAGAACATTCATAGATGATCCCCTTAATTAATTGTAATTGAAGTTAAAAATTATAATAATTGAGATTTATTTGCTGAAAACATTAAAAAACCATCTGGCACCGCTCACGGAACGGGCGTACATCTAACCTATTTGCAAGCTTAGAAGCTAGTAGTGGCGCGGAATGTCAGTCGCATACCCCGGCGCTTACGCTTATGTTTGCGGCGTTGAGACAATTCAGCTCCTCGCAATTCAGTCTAGTATGCAAGAGTGAGATGCGAATATAGTGTCGCGCTTCCCGCATACTATTCACCTATCGTCAAGACGAGGCACTCGCAGCATTTAAATGCGAATTGGTTTTCGATCTTTACAAAACACCTCGATGTAGTCGATAAATTCTGATTATTATTAATATTATTTTTTAAATCAATGCGTAAATATATTATGGAGGAATACCTTAAATCTTAACCTTGTATTTATTATATTTATAGAGATATTGATGGTTATTAGAAGCCACGTGTAGAAGATACCCAACACAGGGAAGGAAAGGTTAAAAACTCCTGGTATATATCATACACCTATTCATACAGTTCTAACAATTTCTCTTATTTTTGACATTTCCTTGTGTCAAAATATTATTCACTTGATTCAAACACACTTTCCTTAGATTTTATTTTCATTCATTCAAATGAAATTTTGTACTAGTTACACATCACTTAACAGGAAGGGTTAATTAAGCTGGAATGATGTCTGAATTTGGTTTTAATCAGTTTGCCAGTAATAAAAAAAAAGTCGAGTATCACTTCAAACCCAGTCAAAATAAAGACAACCTTTTCCAGTGTCCGAGTGGTTTTGGAGGAATCTTTATTATTGTAAAAAGGTTTACTAAAATGTATTTATCTTGGAAAGAAAATTGGTATATTTATTTTTAATACTTTATTAACAAAGTTGAGCTTGGCAATGCCGTCAAAATTCTCATTTGTGAAGAGCTACATCACACTCCTTACACATGTACCGGGTCACATTTCACTTTTTGTGCGTAGTACATGCAAGCTCTGCAGGTCTTTTTTTGTTAGTTGAATGAATACACAGCAACACATATTTATACACTTTGTTTATAGTTAGGCATTAACGTTGTGAAGGTTTAACCCTTCCCTTACGGTGATAAAAATAATACGCGTGTTACGGTGTTGAGTAGTGAGTACGCAATAAAAAATTAGCGATTTTAAATCGGAAAAATAAGAACATTCATAGATAATCCCCTTAATTAATTATAATTGAAGTTAAAAATTATAATAATTGAGATTTATTTGCTGAAAACATTAAAAACCCATCTGAAAACATTAAAAAACGCTCACGGAACGGGCGTACGTCTAACCTATTTGCAAGCCTAGAGACAACTAGTGGCGCGGAACGTCAGTCGCATACCCCGGCGCATACGCCTTTGCTTGCGACGTTGAGAAAATTCAGCTCCTCGCAATTCAGTCTAGTATGCAAGAGTGAGATGCGAATATAGTGTCGCGCTTCCCGCATACTATTCACCTATCATCAAGACGAGGCACTCGCCGCGTTTAAATGCGAATTTGTTTTCGATCTTTACAAAACACCTCGATGTAGTCGATAAATTCTGATTATTATTAATATTATTTTGTAAATCAATCCGTAAATATATTATGGAGGAATACCTAAAATCTTAACCTTGTATTTATTATATTTATAGAGATATTGATGGTTATTAGAAGCAACGTGTAGAAGATACCCAACACAGGGAAGGAAAGGTTAAAGACACTGTAATTTGACACAAACAAGACGTCTTGTTTGTGCTCCCCTGAAGATGAGGTGAAAGCCTTTTAACTGGTAGGGTTATACCGTCACAAAAAAGTGGAATAAACAGTGTTTGATAAAAATAAATTACAATTTTTACGCTTTCTTTGATAACCTGTTTGGAGGACCCTGAAAATTCCTTACTTGAACTCGGATACTATAGTCGGTCTTCAGATTCATATATCTTTAAGATCTGATACTTCACTGTGAAATGATGAAGCGGCGTCGAAATCTACATCATAAATCGATGTACCTATGCATATTTTCATTATTTAAGGCATTGTTCATGTTAGAAATCAGAAATCAGGATAGTATTTATTTATTTATTTAACACTTTCATTGCAATACAATCTGGCGGGCTTATTGCCAGGCGGCAATCTCTTCCAACCAACCAGACAAAAGTAAATGAAGCAAGTTACGTGGTCGCATAAATCATTCAAATGACTATCCATCCCCACGAAATCCATAAACATATACGTGAGAACATGCCCACGAACCCCACAAAGACGGACAATCACCCGAACACTATTTTTCATATAAAGTGAGATATCATCAATCAAAAGGAAAGGAAAGGATGGTGGAGAGGAAAGGAAAAGAAAAATCAGGAATGAAACACGTTATTTTACTGACTAGAAATTAAGAGTTTTTTCAGTCGCTTCTTAAAGCATGCCAAGGACGGAGCGAGTCTTATATTGGTTTGTAACTGATTCCAGAGTCTCACTGCATGGACAGTAAAGGACGACGTGAAAAAAGAAGAGCGGTGAACTGGAAAGGCCAATAAACAATCTCTGTTTGAGCGTAGCGCTAATCCATGATTGGAAAGACGCTGAAAATTTTCGGCGAGATAAGAGGGTGCGGCGGGACAGTTAAGGATATTATACAATAGAGACAGTATGTGAATTTGGCGTCTATTTCTAACTTTCAACCAGTTCAATGCCTTCTGGTATGAAGTTATATGATCGTACTTTCGTAGGTTGAAAATAAATCTTAGGCACACATTTTGAAGACGCTGTAATTTGTAATAGTATACCAGTAATTTGTAATAGTATACCATTTGTAATAGTATACGCTGTAATAGTATACCAGGCGCTAAAAGGAATTGAAAGCGCATAATATGAAGACCGCGTTTTCTTAATTGATGTAGGTTAAAAAAATCTTAACTGTTTATAGTCTGAATGGTGCCAGTTCATTTTATGGTCCGTTTGCTTTCCCAACCCCCTGAAGTAATGTATTGAGCGCATGCTGTAGGGCCTTTTAATATTTATTTTGAACGACATAACCATAGATTATACTTTATTTGCAAATTTTCGACATTTAGAATTACATGTTTTTACAATCAGAATTACATCAACTTAAAAAGTAATAAATGTTTTTAAAGACCGCAGACCAACATCAAAAAGTAATAAATGTTTTTAAAGACCGCTGCCTCTGATTTACCACGAAAATTAAATAACTTATAAATTAAGCAGTTGCATCGATTTGGTAATTAGTATAAATATTGTGCAAAGAAAGCAATTTTTAGTGATTTTTTTTAAACTTAATTCGTGTTTATGTACAATACAACATTTTTTAACGTAAAGATTTTTGAATAATCTGTTTTTTTTTCAATGGAAAAAAATCTCAACACCATTAAAAACATCGTATTATCACAAAATCTTTACAGCCCGTATAATAAAATTCAGCAGAGCATCAATAATTCAAAACCCTGGTTGACATAAATACAAGTCATACTGCATAGCCCCAAGTGCATATGCTTCGTTACCCCAATGCCTGTCCCCCAGGAAACCTTTTGGCCCGGCTCCAAACTCTCAGGTGTATTTGTGTCCGGGTCTCCACATAAAAACCTCCCCAGAGCCCACCGCCTTTTGAGCTTTCCTCGGGAATTGATCGTGTGAGTGGTTGTTAGTTTTTATGTATTTCAATTGTGAACCGTTTTACGACTGCTATTTATATTTTGTTAACTTTAACATAAATACATGTTAGCGTCCGTTTCCCATCTTTATTTTAGAAGAAAGACGTTTTTTCTAGAGCGATTTATTTAGTTTTCTAAAAACTCTGTATGTCGGGCTTAGCAAATAAGTCATAGATGATGCCCAGACAATTCTATCAAAATATCCATGCATCTTCTCCTACACCTCTTATTTTTTCATTTCCTTCTATTAATATAAAATACGTGAAAGAGGAACATCCAGGAAATTGTGTTTGGATCAGGGTGAACGATCTCTCTGCTTACTCCGTTAACATATATAATAATGCCATTCAATTAATCCAATCATACTTTTCTTGGTCTTTCTCTTTCACGTATTTGGCTCTCATTTGCGACACACTCAATTTAAATATGTATGTAAAGGGTCTTTTAAATTGAGCGGTTTTTTAATTCTTTGATAAAACACAGATGGCGTCGCAAACTTGGCTGAGTCTTGAGACATTTGAGAAGTGTAATTTATGACATTTATAAAAATGGAGTCGTATACAATACAACAACGCGTTCAAAATGTGAATTATTTTATGTATTGTAATCTCCGGAAACGGTAATGTTAATTGGCAACCAAGATCGTGTGATCTGACACCGTTGGACTATTTTTTCTGGGGTTACGTAAAAAACCAGGTCTATAAAAATGACCGTCAATCAATTCCTGAGCTGAAGGACAAAACTATTCGCGTTATTGGTGAGTTAGAACCGCAATTATGCCAAAATGTTATCGAAAATGTTGACAAAAGAGTGGACATCTGTGAGGCTGCAAGAGGTGGACATTTGGCGGATATTGTTTTTTTGTGTTTAAATGTCATACATTATACGAGTACTTCAATGACCAATAATACATTTTTTTAAATCGAAGCGAATTGTGTGTTTTATTCAAGAATAAAAAAAATTGAATTAAAAAAAAAACGCTCAATTTGAAAGACGCTTTATAACGGGTGATGAGTATTCGTCACAAAAATCATGACACAAAAAATCATGTAAACATGAAATTCTAAGTAATATACATAATATTTTAAAACAACATCCCAAAAGTAAATAAGGTTTTACATATAAAGAAAAAAACTCGACCAATGAAAACCTTCACGATCTGGTTGGTAAGATATCCATCTTCCAGCCCGGTGGTTGTAGGCTCGAATCCGATCGGAACACAGATTAAAAAAAAGGATTTTAGTTTGGTTTTCACATAAGGACATTTTAACCGCTTTCTGGTTGATTGAAATAAATTATCACATGGCAATATGTCCATCAGGTTGTACTGTATACAACAAAATATATAAAATAATTAATGTTGAACAATACTCGTGTTTTGAAATTTACCTCAAAACTAGAGATAAAGGCTTTTTTTCTTAATTATTGTTCAACATAATTTTCATTAACCCTTCCTATCCTGTGATGTGTATGTTAACTAGTACACATTACTTCTAAAAACTTTAATATCTCTATAAATATAATAAAAACTGGGTTCAAATTTAAGATATTCTTCCGTAATACATTTACGCATTGAATAAAAAAAATAATATTAATAATAATAAGCACTTATCGGCCACATCAGATATATTTTGTGAAAATCAGGAATAAATTCATCAATACAATCAAACGTGTGCCAGTGTGTGACGTAGGTATATTCATACTAAATAAACACTATGGGTGAGGAAGCGACGCTATTCACGTCTCAATCTCACTCTACTTCGGTATATGGGAACGCAAGAAATAGAATCTCAGTTTGCTCGCTTCTCTCGCTCAGTAGATCAGCGGCTTTCGTTTGAGGTGGTCGCTTTGCCCCTTTTTGTGAACGTTAGCTGATGTTTTTTTCATGTTTTTAGCAATAAAATTTCAATTATTATCACTATTGACTTCAAATTTAATTAATTTAAGCGAATAGCTATGAATATTATTATTTTTACGATTTTAAATCGCTCATTTTTACATGTGTATCGATGTGTATTGAATACACAACACCGGAATGGGCGGATTTTTTAGCACAGAAAGGGAAAGGTTTATATTGTGTTTACCTTCTTTTGTTGTCCATTTCCTACTCTTCTATGTTAAAGTGGGCACTAATTTAATATACTATTAAGTACAATATTTTCATTTTTGCTACATTTGATGTGTTTTGGCTGTTGTATATTACGTTTAATTCCAGTTTGTATTAAAAATTGGTGAATTTATATATATTTTTAAACTCGTTTAATGTACTACATTTTTTATATATAAATCACAACCTAATATATTAATTGCTACATGTAAACTTACCAAAAAGGTGTCAATGGGGACTTGAAGGGAAAACTAGACAAGAATTCCTTATAAAAAAAATGTTACCAACAGGAGTCAAACCTGTAACGCCAGAACTGGAAGACAGTCGTTTTATCTATCAACTAGGCCTTAAAGGTCGTCGCAAGTTCATTTAAGCAAAGAAAACTTGTTTTAAAACCATCATTTTCAAGAGCTTATTGTGTGTCAAGTTATTTTGCATACAATATCCAAACCACATTTTTCCTTTTCTGTGATAACTGAGAAAATATAACGCCGTTTTGTATAGGTTTCTATACAACAATTGTTTAACAAGGATTCAAATCACAAAATACCCATTTTTTGCCTTGATGTTTTGAATATTATATATTTTTTCCGGGCGTTTGTGGGCGAGTATTTGATAATTATTATTTAACACTTAAAACCACAGTAAAGCTGAAATGATACCATCTCTGATATGTTGTTTATAGTTAAGGCATTAACGTTGTGGAGGTTTAAAGACATTGTAATTTATTTTTAACAAACACTGTTTATTCCACTTTTTTGTGACGGTATAACCCTACCGGTTTCAAGGCTTTCACCTCATCTTCAGGGGAGCGCAAACAAGACTAAATGCTGTTCGAACTGGTACCGATATAGACGCTTCAACGGTTGGAGGCGGGGGGGGGGTGAGGAAGGCTAGGGATAATTTCGGCCAAGAGCGGGGAGATTTTGGGGAAATAACTGTTCAACAGATGTTCCGATCGGGCAAACTCCGAAATTATCCCTAGCCTTCCTCACCCCCCAGCCTCCAACCGTTGAAGCGTCTATATTGGTTCTAGTTCGAACAGCATTTAGTCTTGTTTGCGCTCCCCTGAAGATGCGGTGAAAGCCTTGAAACCGGTAGGGTTATACCGTCACAAAAAAATGGAATAAACAGTGTTTGTTAAAAATAAATTACAACATCTCTGATATATTGATGCAATTCGTGTATTTCCTACAGACGACACATAGGGCACTATAAAAATGTCAGCAGGGAGACCTTAGGCGATTGATGAAGATTCGATGGTACCATAAGGCATAGAGTATCAAATTATGAAGTTTTGAGATGAACTAATTGGGGAAGCTTAGAGGTATTGCGTGTTCGTCTGCGTTGGTTGGGACACATAACATGCATCCCTGAATAAAGGCTTCTAAGAAATATTCTCTTTGGTGAGCTGAAAGAAGGCGCAAAAAAGCACGGCGGGCAGCGCGTGAAATATAAAAACATACTCAATGGGCGCTTAAAAACATTCAATCTCAGCACGACTAGGAGCAAACAGCATCAGAAAGTGCTTGGTGGTGTATAACTGTTGCTAGTTATCAGGGACCCAAGGCAGAAAGAAGATGAAGTCAAGCTGCAAGTGTTGAATGCCTTATGTGCAACAGTACATACATGACACAAATCGCAGCTACGTCAAATACCCTGATTTCTATCTTTGTATTGTGATTTTTACTTAACTCAACACAGGTAATGAACATGCATTAAGTCTTGCATATACGAAATTGGGGTATGCTTATTCTGTATTTTAAATCTTCTTCTTCCCAGTGTCATGTCAGGTCCCCCCAACGTTGAATATCACCTGAGAGAAGACATCTTTGTCCCCGGCAGCTCGAGAATGATCCCCGACGCTCCTTATACCAGTCCAATCACGTATATGCGGATCCAGGAAATTTGCCTTCTGCCAACACCTCTTTGACCCTTTATTTTGCTTTGGATGATCAGGTGCAGTAATTTGTACTTTGCTCCTTTAAGTATATAACCCAAATAGGACACCTTTCGGATTTTAATATTAGTCAGCAACTCTCTATCAACTTTGGCTATTTGAAGAACCCTTGTGTTGCTGACCATATCCGTCCAGGGTGTACGTAGCATTCTCCGGTGCATCCACATTTCGAATGTTTCCAGTCGGTTCATACTACTTACTTTGAGGGTCCATGATTCCACTCCATGTACTAACACTGACCAAACTTAGCATTTGACTAACCGATGTCGAAGTTTCAAGTTTAGATTATCATCGTAGAATAAAAAAATTATAAACTGACAAAATATGTTTTAAATAAACTAATTCGTCTTGTGAGTTGGTTTCTTTTAGCATATATAACGTCCATATTTTGTTATGTCGTGTCAAGAGGGAAATAAACGAAAGTTTGAAGGAAAAGTTCAGGTAAAAGGGAAACGGGGAACTATAGCTAAGCGACGAGAAATAAAATGCGAAAAACCTGGAATGACAAATAGTTTTTTATGCGAAAAAAGTCATCAAAAAAGTCATTTCTCTTTCCGCGAAATTAAATTTATTCTTATAAGATGGTCGTTATCCCCTTTTCCCCCAGCTCCTCGGGGGCTGTAAAAATATTTGTTCGGTTTGTTTTTTTATTATTAGAAATGGAAATATATTTTTATGGGCTTTGTGCCGATTTTGGTCCGTCTATTCGTCCTTCCTCCTTTTGATCGATGGTTAATTGAAAGTCAACTTGGTTAAATTCAATCAGAAAAAGGGGATCTCTGTTCTTTGAGTTAATTCATATTATTTTCTTTTTCTTATTTTTCAATTTCGATATTGCCCTCAATAGCCCTCAATAGGTTGTAAAACGTTTGTATATTTTACTCTTTTACTTTGGAATTATTTTTTTTACTTTACGTGAAGAATATTCCGAAGATTTTTCTTATGCGAGTATATATTTTAAAATTCATTTAAATTTTTATTTTAACAATGGAATGTGCATAAAATCACTTTTGGGTAAAAATAATTTATAATAAGTTAAACCATTTTTTATCGAATTAACGTTCTGTACCCCCCGGTAAGTAATACACATCGGACTTAAGAAAGAGACTGTCGGTCATGATCGGCTAACTTCGCCTTTGTAGAGAGTCGTCTCTGGCATTCATACACGTGTTCCGTCGCGATTTGTCAGTCAATCGTGCGACAGAGGCGACGTTCTACAAAGCCGAAGTTAGCCGATTATGGTCGACAGTCTCTTTCTTAAGCTCGATGTGTATTATTTATCGCCGGGTACTGTACATCTGTTTATTTATTTAACACTTTTATTTTATTTATTTAATACTTTTACTGCAAATACAATCTGGAGGGCTTATTGCCAGGCGGCAATCTCTTCCAACCAATCAGACAAAAGTAAATGAAGCAAATTAAATCTATAATATTATTATTTTTTTTAAATTTCAATAGTGAAATGTACAAAGTAGTCTCCTGCCTAACTTAACATACGTCCGATATATAGCAGGTTAGTTTAGTATAACAAAACGTTTAGAGAGAAATTATAAGAATAAAAGTCATACTTAAACAGAAAAATAAGTTCCATAGTTATCACATTACACTGAGAAAGAGAATTTGTATCAGAAATATTCAACTAATAAAGAATCCATAATTGATTTGTCAACACAAAAAGCTCTCATAAATCCAGGAAAAGGGACCTTATTACATTTTTGGGTTGTTTACAGAAGCCATATTGGTAAACTAATGAATGATTGAATATATCTAAAAACTATTAAATATGCAATCTCTTCTCTTTCCGATTCTGGACTATGCGGACGTCTGTTACTTGGATATTACAGATGAGCAGCTGGACAAATTACAGCGTCTTCAAAATGTTTGTTTAAGATTTATTTTCAACCTACCAATGAACGATCATATAACTTCATACCAAAAGGCATTGAACTGTTTGAATGTTAGAAATAGACGATAAATTCACATACTGTCTCTATTGTATAATATTCTTAGCTGTCCCGCTGCCTCCTCTTATCTCGTCGAAAATTTTCAGCGTCTTTCAAATAAAGGATTAGCGCTACGCTTAAACAGAGATTGTTTATTGGCCTTTTCAGTTCACCACTCCTCTTTTTTATGTCGTCATTTACTGTCCATTCAGTGAGACTCTAGAATCAGTTACAAACCAATATAAGACTCGCTCCGTCCTTGGCATGCTTTAAGAAGCGACTGAAAACACTCTTAATTTCGAGTCAATGAAAAACCGTGTTTCATTCATGTTTTTTTCCTTTTCCTTTCCTCTCCACCATTCCTTCCTTTTTTTTTGATTGATGATACTATATCTCACTTTGTGTGAAAAGGAATGTCCGGGTGATTGATGATACTATATCTCACTTTGTGTGAAAAGGAATGTCCGGGTGATTGTCCATCTTTATGGAGTTTGTGGGTATATGCTTACGTACGTGTTTATGGATTTCGTGGGGATGGATAGTCATTTGAATGATTTATGGGACCATGTAACTCGCTTCATTTACTTTTTTCTGGTTGGTTGGCAGAGATTGCCACCTGGCAATAAGCCCACCAGATTGTATTTGCAATAAAAGCGTTAAGTAAATAAATATATAGGAAAGTTAATGTTTTTAAGGTTTGTATTGAACACAAACTTTTGTGGACTGTCTTGTTTAAATGTAGCCTCGGATATTGGTATCATCAACATTTGGGAAAAATGTATTGATATATTTTTTTTAATTCTTATTTATATGGGATAGTTATTTCGACAAAACACATATTTTGCTCGTAACCTAGTTGGTAAAATATTTATCTTCTAGATCAAGGTTGAGGATTGCAAATTGAACGACACTTTAGTATCTTTAACATACCATATTAACAATTTTACAACAAAATACAGATTAAAGTAGAATTGTTCACTCAAAAAGAATCATGCCCATATTTTAAACAAGAATAACTATTTTAATTATTATGATTTGATCTTAAACAACAAATCAAGTTGACTTAAGCGATTTTAAGGATTTTAGATATTTTTACAGTGAATTATTATGTCATATGTTTTTAATGCCAACAGTTTTTGCGATTTCCCAAAATTCTGATTTGGTGGACATGTTCTTTTTTGAATATTACCTCCTCACATTTGATGGACATAATTTCTTTTTTGAATATTACCTTCTCACATTTGATGGACATGTTCTTTTTTGAATATTACCTCCTCACATTTGATGGACATGTTCTTTTTTGAATATTACCTCCTCAAATTTGATGGACATGTTCTTTTTTGAATATTACCTCCTCACATTTGATGGAAATGTTTTTTTTTTAATATTACCTCCTCACATTTGATGGACATGTTCTTTTTTTAATATTACCTCCTCACATTTGATGGAAATGTTCTTTTTTTAATATTACCTCCTCACATTTGATAGACATGTTCTTTTTTGAATATTACCTCCTCACATTTGATGTAAATGTTCTTTTTTTAATATTACCTCCTCACATTTGATGGGCATGTTCTTTTTTTAATATTACCTTCTCACATTTGATGGACATGTTCTTTTTTTAATATTACCTCCTCACATTTGATGGACATGTTCTATTTTGAATATTACCTCCTCAAATTTGATGAACATGTTCTTTTTTGAATATTACCTCGTCACATTTGATGGGCATGTTCTTTTTTGAATATTACCTCCTCAAGTGTCTTAATAATTAAACCAAGAGAACGACAATAGCTCACATCTTAGGTAACTTCCTTGAAATATGTAGCGTACCTACGTGAGTGTAGGATTAACAAAAGTTGTGTCCCAATAGTATTAAGGAAGTGCGTAAGTATATTGCCTTATGTAAGTCTCAACCGACCCACTCATAAAGCAGGGGCGCAATGGCCCGCCACGGGTTCATACAGATTAACATGTCACAGCTCAGGGCCGGGATTACACTGAATTACTTTCGCACAACGACAAACTGAACTTTATTAATCCGCTTACGAAGCCTCGTTACATATTATATTTTTCTAACAATTAAAATATTGCATTGGATTTGAAAACAAATGTTTGACAAATGTGACCAATTATTTGTACTTGACTTTAATTTTATTAAAATTATTGTCAGCCTGTTCTGGTCCTATACTTTTTTTCTCCTCTTCCGTGTTGTACCCTTTAATATATCCGAATTAGTGATTGGGATATACTAAAGAGGATGTCAGGAAGACCGTATTGTCTTTGACTCAAGTAACTTAAAATTTGGGCTTAGAACCAACGTTCCCTCTAAGGTGTGCGCGTGTGCGGCCACAAATCTGTTAAAAATTGTCCTCACACACCTCAAAGAAAGGAACTTGTAACCATATTTTGTTTTGTGCAATTATATATTTTATGGTGGGTTCTCAGGTTCCTTTCTTTGAGATGTGTGCGGAACGTGGAAACATCATATAGAGTCCACGCGTCGTAAGGAAAGAATAGTGTAGAAGGGTAACCATGATTTTTTATTTATTATATATTCAGATTATTTAGTTTATTTATTTATTATTCCTTTAAAAATACAGAAGTGAATTTTTTATTTACAACAAATATTTGTTTATTGATACAGAAAAAGAAAGTTTGAAAGAAACAAGAGGTTTTTTTTATATAACCTATATATTTGAAAAATGTAATTTATGATTTCGTGGTACATTATGTTGACTACTTAGTTTTATCTATGCATGAATATGCATCTAAGTGCACTTCTTGGTTGATGGGCCGCACACATAATGAAAAAAACAGGGGAACGTTGCTTAGGACCATTGGAGGTATGAAATTCGCGAATAGAAAACAATACTTGACGCGAGTGAATACTGTTATCTAATGATATCTTTTATCAGATTATACTCTTTTCTTTGGGTACCATCGGGAATAGAAAACGCAAGCTCAGGAAGGTAGTTGAATGTTTTACCAATTAGGCTACAGAGGTCGCTAATACTGAACATATGCTTCACCCATAACCTATCGATATTCTCTTTCTATCACTTCACTCACCGACAAATATATTCTACCCACTACAGCCAAAATATCGTCCGTCCGCCTACCTCATGAATTTCTTAGTTTTCGACCGCTAATTTAAGTTCTCATATTGCCATGCAGTTACTCGTTCATCACCTTGTCTCATCGTAGGACACAAATTTCCCTCTTCCACATTCATACACCTTCTCTTACCACATTATTTTCCTTCTATCAAAATCTCATTCTATTGATCCAACCATACTTTCCTTTGTTTTCCACTATGACGCTTTCCACTCAGATTTGTAGCACATACTCGTATTTCTTCAGTCATTCCTTCCACGTGCCCAAATCATCTCAGATTACTTTTATGTATCGTTACAAAAAAATACAAAGAGTTTTAATGAGGCCTCTATTGGCCGTAGTCTACCGGTGAGAATTCATACTAAGCAAGCGGGCGTGTCAAATTTAATTTTTGACGGAGTCACTTCAAGACTGGTTTAACTTTTAGACCATTTTACATACCTACGCATATTATCCTATTTAAAAATGGAGTTCTACAATACACATTAATTGATTTGGTATTTCCTCAATGCAGTGTATAAATATCAAATCAATAACTTTTTTTTCTCTCTGTAATTCGCCACATCATAACGTATTCTTGCTACCTTTGAAAGATATTGTAAATATTTTCTGCTCAAGTCTTCAAGAGAAATCGTCTTTAGTATACTTTTGTATACTTAATATTACGATCATCGTGCAACTTATTATTTAGATTCACTTCCAGACTGATTAGTATACTTCCAGACTGATTAGTATACTTTAGTATACTTAATATTACGATCATCGTGCAACTAATTATTTAGATTCACTTCCAGACTGATAAGTATACTTCCAGACTGATAAGTGTATTTTAGTATACTTAATATTACGATCATCGTTCAACTTATTATTTAGATTCACTTCCAGACTGATTTTACTTTTAGACCGTTTTACTTCTATATTTATGTTTTTGTATAGCTTATATATTGTTTATTATGAATTATTATTGCACTTTGTTAAAAATGCTTTTGTCTTATGTAGATTTTGCCTTATGATCATACATACATACCTTAAGAATAGTCTAGCCCCAGAATTACTCTCAAACATAAACCTTAACGTCCCCAGAATCTCCGCAAGACATACTAAATGGCTGAACATCCCCTTTAGTGCGACCAAATGCAGACAAAATTCATTCTTTGTAAGAGCATCTAACTTCGTAAACAACCTGGAAGACTTCCCGGAATTCGATTTATTTAACTCTTCTACGAACTCGATTAGATTGCGCATATGCGGGAACTGGTTTGGTGTGGATCTCTGACTGTCTTATCCCTGACTGTCTCCTGGTTAACAATTTTCAGCATTACTTAAAGCCTACCTACTACCTTCTTACCAATCTCCTAACATAACTAAGTGTACATATTGAAACCATATGCGAAAACTGTTAAATGGTGTTTCGAAACCCATAGATATCAGTAATAATACCGACATAAACACTGTATGTTTTCATAATAAAATAAATAAATAAATACTGTAACTTTGATTTCCTTGCCTTCGAAACTTTGGATTTGATCTGTCAAGACTGCTACAGTGCGGAAGTGCTACAGTTTACACAAAATATGACTATCACACTCGATCACAAGGAATAACTTTTCTTATTGTATCGTACGGTATAAATATTTTTAACAATTGTATGTGGTTGTAATATAAAGGATATCCCAAAAAATATATACATACTTTGACACTGTGCTGTTTACTTGATCTTGTTGCAGGAATTCACCAAACCACATATTCGTGAGGAGTTCGGAAATGAGAAAGACTTTTGTTTCCAGTAAGATGGTGCACCTTCAGCAAGATGTGAGGGATAAACAAGTGACCAAATGAAGGTAAACAAATCAAATACCATAACAAATGATTCGCGATGTTTGCGATTCCACCTTATCAGCAGTGTAACATATGGACCAGAACAACCATCAATTTGAGCCCTTGCGATAGCTAAACAAAACCTACGTCTGTCTTCTTTTATTTGGAGTAAATTTTTTTAATATAAAAAAAAAAAAGATTTTTTTTATCCACTTTGCACGGATTTCTCCTGTTACACAAAAAGGGTCTGCTTCTAGCGTTAACTTATTCGTTAGGAATAATATCAGCCAGGATTCTTCTCATACTGCTAGACGGTACCGAGAATATATCAACAGTGTCATTCAGTTGGTTCAATATCTCTATACCACGCGTGACTGAGTGTTTAGCCAAGATATTCGTCCTGTAAGTTGGTATGTAGAACAGAGGGTGATTCCTTACACGGCTATATTTATTGGGTACATATAAACTTAGTGCTTCTAGAATCGCGGGACACTTAATGGATTAATGGTAAATGGATTCTTGCCTTCTTGTTTCAAGGCTTCTATAGTTACACATCTTAGATATACCTTAATCTTAGATATACCTTAATAAATACACACATTATCATTTCAAGTGTATGTAGATTATATTATTTATATTGTAGTTAAAGCATTAATATTGTGGAGATTTAAAGGCAATATAATTTGTGCTATCAAACACAAATTATTCCACTTTATGTCTCAGCGGCTAGACGTATGAGAAACAGTCTGCGCGCTGCGAAATGCGTCAACATGGCCAGGCGGCTCAGCAGGGTCCATATGTCTGTGGCATTTGCGGGAGGGAGTGCGCGTCCAGGATCGGGTTATTCTCTCATAGACGATCACACGATCGACGTGTGAGAACGGTTTAGGGCTTTAGGATATGTGTCCTAGAGGGAGAGATGATGATGATTTGTTGATAAATAAAACTCGTTAGATCGCAATGCGGAAAGAGAGTTTTTATTAGTAAACGTAGGTATTTATACTATTCCCGCGTGTGTGCGGGAATGCGAGCAAGATATCTCGCCGTCTCGTTTCTACATCCGCAAAACGATTAATGTCGTATGTACGTGATAATTTATTTACGGAACTGGCGAGACAGATGTGGTGCGTTCTCGCTCCAGCATGGAATGCGCTCCGCGTGAGTTGAATGACCGGCGTGTGAACCTTGTACTTGTTTGTTTTGTATTGCTAAGGAATGCAAAGGTCATTTCATCGGTCATTGACCGAGTGTGCGACCGCCACAGGGCTAAAGTTAGAGTGGCGAGGGGATCCTCGACTGCGAGGCCTGGCAATGATGATGGTGATTCCACTTTATATAACAGCTTAACCCTATTGGTTTCTAGATTTTCACCTCATCATACAGGGGGGGAGGGATAAACAAGGCTATGATTAGGTAGAAAACTTGAAACCGGTAGAATTATACCGTTATAATAAATGGAATGAACAGTGTTCGATAAAACAAATTACGATGTGTACATATTATTTTCAGGAGACAGCTTGTATCTATATAACAACATTATTGCAATAATTGATTTTAAGTTTCTAAAAACATTGTTAAGGTTAAAAAAATTTGATATTTACCATCGTATTACAAGTTTGTGTTTAAATATTTTTTGTACATATTTTTAATCATATTTAATCACGACGTCAGCATCTAACAGGCTTTTACCTTATTTTGAAAGAAATTTTATAACCCGCGATTTTTAATATTTCAAAATACAGTAAGCCCTCGGTTTCGCGAATCTCGTTTTAATAACCATCGGATTTAACGGACGAAATTTCCGATCCGTATGTCACATGGGAAAATATAACATCCGGTTAATTTGACCGGTCGTGAACAGTATTCGGCGTTTGATTAGCACGTGTATTTTTGAAAACACATTATATTTCCAGGAAAAATATTTATTTTTTCCTATTTATATGGCATAATTGTCTGTTATAGTCTCAAAACTACAGTGAGTATATAAGCAATAATATGAATACTTTTCTGTGAAATTAATCTTTTCAACCATACTTTATTTTAATTAAAAAACGTTTTAACATAAGAAGAAACAGGTAAATTAAATAACTAACGATTTTTTTAAACACACGTTTTTCGAAAATTTCCTTATTATTTAACAAACTTTAGCTTTAACGGACACACCCTCGTCCAAATAAGTCCACTATATCGAGGTTTTACCATGTTCGAAGACTGTACCACACGTCTTCTATAGGCTCTAATTGTCATAGTACTTATGGTAGGGGTATCAAACTTTAGCTGTAACATCGCCTAATCATGTAATGGGTGTGATCAGCGTGGTCTTTTTCCACACACGTTCAAACTAAATAAGGTCGAAACTTTTAGACCTTAGTGGCATATGTTGGAGTTATATTATCAGTTATCTTTTTTTCGATTTACGTGAATTTATGAGTGTTTTTTTGTGCCTACAAATTAGTGAATGATTGTAAATTAAATTCTCATTTACATGCATTTTTTTAGCGTAGTGTGTCGACTATGGGATTTAACATGTTTTATATTAAAATATGATTTTAATCCCATGACTGATCTATATGAGAGTGACAGCTGAGATGATACGGGCACATAAGACTGAGACCACCAGACCATACTGTAAATCAGGCAATGTCTGTGGATCATCCTCGACAACCGTCCAGAGGAAGACCAAAGAACTGCTGGATGACTCAATACTCCAAAATCCTACAGGGAAATGGCCTAGATGAAAGCGAAACCCAGAACCAAATAATATAAAGCCTGAAAACGAGAAGAGCCGACCCCAACAGTCTAACTAGGCAATGAGTTGGGACAGTGCCAGGAAGAAGAAGAAGACTGATCTATATGTTCGTCTTAACTTTTTTTTGGTTTATTGTCTGACAATATTATTGTGGCCTTCGACGAGACCTCCGATTCTTTGGGCACATATCTTGTGGCCAAGGCGAGAGTTTAGAGAGGCTATTGGTTACTGGAAGCGTGAAAGACGATGCACAAGCCGATCAATTCCGATACTTTAGACTAACCAAGTGAGAAATGTGACCACCCTTAACAACTGCTCTTCGAACTGCGGAGTTCAGATATGGATGGAGATGAGTTGTCAGAAGCTATCATGGGAGTCACGATGCTCTGTCATGAGCTACACGACAGGGTCATGATCTTAAAACTACCTGCCTTATGACGTGCTTATGACTAGTAAAGCAGCGGAGTGCTTTGTATATATTATATACAACGAAAGTGCTTTACAAAATAGGCTTAAGTTACTTTGCTTTCATTACAAAATATATTATATTGTTTAAATTATAATCTTAAATTTTTGTTTGTTCACCATAACGACTTTTGGTCTTTATTGAGTTATTTAACCGGTGGTATCAAGTTTAGCGATTAAAGTTAAGGGATCTGCTTAACTTGTTAATATGTTATTTCATAAATAACCGAAAGAGGGTTAACTGGGAGACATATTATAAGGAAACGAGAGTTACCAAAAGTTAAGTTGGAAATGGTTTTGTTTTCTTCCTAATATTTCAATCCTACATGAGGCAGTTGCAATTAATTTAATCGTCTTCTTAATCTGGATCCGTTTCCAGAAAACTCTGGAAAATTTCAGCGGTGCAGGGAGTTAATGGATCAGAATGGGGATAAAGTGGGCCATAAAGACTGGAAGACCCGAAGGGTTGCTGACAGAGAAAGAGGAAGAAACATTTATTTATATTGCTTTATATGCAAAAAATACATTTTCTCTGATGAAATTACAACCAGTAAAAGGTTTTTACTGTATGCCGTTTTATTTAAAAAATATGCTTATTCCAATGAGTTCTTCAGAAATAATTTTTCAAATTAAATAATCTTTGGCATAAAAACTTAATTTTTATAACAAGGAAGTACTTTGTTATAAATTAAGGCATTGCGTACAACGTGGGAAAAGCAAGGTTAGTATGTCATAATAAGAAATGATGGCTTTAGATACTAATACGGATCGAAAGAACATACAGTGCTTAAGATGATGAAAGGGGTATTTAGTTGGTCATCGTCATCTTCTATAAAATAAAACTTTAGGGTACAAGTGCATATATGTATTTAATTTTTTTAAATTTATTTTACACATGAATTTTTTTTATTTACATACACAATTTGCGAAAAAACAACAGATAATTTAATTTAGACACAGTTTTAATGGATCAAGGTTTGTTGCCTTTCATTTGTTGTATCCCCAGTAAACTAGGTCTTTGCCCATATCTCACTGAGGGCATATAGAATGAAAAAAATAAATCGATACGTCTTTCCGAACTTTGATTATATAAAAACCCCGTTGCACCTTTTCATCAACTTGACAAACAGCAACACTCAATCGCATATGTATACATCACGCGAATCAAACCTCTCACACTTCATCACTTCAGACAGACCAAAACGTTCGTCCCAAAATATACCGCATACAGTCAAAATAAAAAACACCAAACTCTAGAGTTCACACAAATCTTTGCTACAAGTCATTCCTCTTGCAAGCTTAAGTATTCAAACTCTAAATATTATTGCTAATGCATTCGTTTGGCCTTGTTTCATACATTGACATTCTACTTTCTGTGTTAATAAACGCAACTTGACAGCAGTAATCTTACGAGTAATTCAAAGTCCATGTTTCACTTCCCTACGACAAAGTACCGATGTACTATTATGTATATCATAAGACCTTTTCATCATTTTCTATTGGACCGTAGCATCTATTTTTCCTGCATTATTCTTGGGACGTGGGCTGTCAGTTGTTTCTCCATCTTTTGGATTGTTTGCCTGGAAGTCGATTGTCAGTGGTGATGCCATGAAAAGCAATTCGAGGGAGGCGTTATGCTATGGTTCTTCTACCCTTTATAAAGGTGTAATATATTATTTTTGGTCTACCCATTTAAATATATCTTCCCCACCGTTCACTCTTCTTATTTTAACGTTTGCTGATTTAGTCTCGAAATATTGTATTTTCTCTCGACATACATCGTATGATTTTTTGTCCTCGCGTTTCCTTAAAACATCATTGATTCTAGTCATATAAACTCTGTTTTTTTATGCCGTGTGTCATCACGGGGTGGACAAAAGGTTTTATATTTCCGGGATTAAGTTCCTACCTTCTTGCGTAAAATCTACGTCCTCCCATTAGGACAAAATAATCCAATTAAATTGAACACGAAACACCGCAGATATAAGTAAAAATGCTTTTTTTTTGACAAAAACATGTAGGTGCTATAGATATCTGGAATCGCGCTATTTTGGAAGACTTAATATAAAATGTTAGTCAGTTTCTTTTCTTCTTTTTCATCATGTTCTCAATGTTAAGCGTCGTACTTACCTGCTATGTCTGGAATTCTACGAACCAGATGTATCCATCATTTACGGTTCTGAACCATGTTGAATGCAGCCCTTAACCTGTTCCCCGCGGGGAGCACAAACGCCTGTGATCTGACGACAATCCAAGTTTCAAATCACAAATACTTAAAAAAAATGACACAAAATCGGAATAAAAATTGAACTAAAATTTAAAGTAATCTTTATTCTAGCGACATCTCTGAAAACCTTGTCAAATAATTTATTAGTTTATGAGATATTGTTGAATAAACAGAGCGCCGAATTTTCTTGGTTTCTCAATATTTCCAGCATTAACGACCTGTCTCGCGGATCGAGTCCTGCGATGAGTCTCTCTTACGTAAATAAACATTAATAAGTCTCTCTTACGTAAATAAACATTACTAGTGCTATATGCATTTGATTGGGTGAGTGTCATGAAGCATTGATTTGATCGTAGCATTCCTTTGTTTATTTTACGTAATGTTAAGTTTATCTCCTTTATTTAATGAGTCTCCTTAAGAGTAATGACTATTATTTATTATCAGAAAATTACTTAAGTGTCATGTTTACTTGGTGTTGTAATCAAATATCAGTGGTTCTAAACAAAATATGTGTTTAAACTTAGAAATTAAAAAACGCTGAAATTGTGCCGCGCACAGGATTCGTGGAATTTGATTTTTAACGCGGTGAACAGGTTAAAGGTGATGCTGTTCATTCTTCTGTTTGATCCATTCATCTTAAAGGATTCCTTCTTTTGGCTCGCTTTTCATCAACTGTCCCGCAATCAGCAGGTTTTCCAGACTTTTATATTTTTTCTAACAATATACCCTAAGTACGTAAGGATTCTTTTTCTGCATGATGTTGAAAGATTTTCGCTAATCTGTAATTCTTGGATGATAGAAACGTCGGTGCGCCTTGCGGTCTATGTGGCGGTAAGTAATACACATCGGGCTTAAGAAACAAACTGTCGGCCATAATCAGTTAACTTCGGCTTTGTAAAGCGTCGTCTCTGTCGCACGATACACACTCTAGAACACTAGACAACGACTGACAAATCGCGGTGAAACACTTGTATGAATGACAAAAACGACGCTCTACAAAGCCGAAGTTAGCCGATTATGGCCGACAGTCTCTTTCTTAAGCCCGATGTGTATTACTTACCGCCGTGTGCTGTACACGAATGCATCTATATTTTTTTATTTTGGTTATATTTTATAAAATACATCTATTACAATATAACGAAAACAAAATATCCATTTTTCAAAAACAATGAATTCATCCAAGCAATAAAAACAGTTAATAGTGTAATATTTATTTCGTAATAAGTGTAATGTTTATTAATAAGTGTATTAATAAGTGTAATATTTATTTCGAAAACTATTTTCTTTATATCTCTTTACTTTTTTTACAGATATAGTTGAAATATTTGCCTGCTCTTATTTTTCTTCTTCTTTGTATTGTGTATGATGTTTACTATTCGAACTGGCTAATTGCAATGTGCCAATCTCTTCCAACCAACGAAAAATATGTTAAAGATGCCTTAGGTGAAATCCAAATTTGAAACCTTTTTTTGAATGAATCTGTGTTCCAATTAGAATCGAACCCGCTACGCCAAATGGGAAGACAAATCATTATATTAAAATGAGATAAATTTGATGAACAATAAAATTAAATCTTCTGCATATATACAGAAATCCATACCTTCATGTTATTTAGCTATTGCGATAGGTAAAGAGGACAGAACACCAGACTTTCCTAACTTTATACCTATCCTTTGTCTCTTCCACATTCATTCACCTTCTCATACGACTCCTTACTTTCTCTAAGATTTACATTTTCTTCATTCAAATGACTTGTCGCTTTTACGAGCTATATATTTGTTTTATTGGTATTTCTTCATTCATTCGTTGCACGTGCCTAAACCAACTTAGAGTGCATTACGCAACAAACTAGTTTTAAATCTGATGAGTTTTGTTTTTGATAAATACTTAATTGCTAAAATATATGCCCATCCCACAGCATCCCACGGGAGAGCCATTTTACTAATTTTTAACCGGTGATATTCAAGCGTTTATCGTCTTTACTTGTATACAAGTATAACAACTTAAACTTTACTTCTATGCAAGTATAACAACTTAAACTTTACTTCTATCCAAGTATAACAACTTAAACTTTTCGTTATTTTACTTAAAACACGTAACAATTTAACTCCCATTCTCCATCATGAATACAATCAAACCATTTAACAATACGATACAACTCGAAGCCTTACAAATAATTTCCTTATCTGCTTCTGCAGCTGATATTCGCTATACATTTTAATTGAGTGTGTCGGGAGTTAATGTAAATATTGAGCCAGGGGTGAACACACATAATACGTAGTCAAAGTAGTAGGTGATGACAGGCAAATGGTAAACGGGAATTCCGTATTTGTGTCGAATAATATTAGCAAATATCGCGACTGTATTTAATATGCAAATGGCGAGAAGCGTCAACACCGAAACATATGAATCTCTAGGGATATTGCATTTGTGCCTGTTTGCCTTGTTAATTTCTCAGTCTTAGATTTATTTGTAAGGCAGAAATCAATAAGTTTAAAGATAAAGATAAGAAGTATATTTATACGTGGTATTGTGTCATTTATAACTGAATATAGAGCATGTATTACAGTGAAAGCTTCATTGACTAGTTGATTTAATATTTCAAAAAGGGTACGGCAAGGATATGTCATGTCACGATACATGTTTAGTCTTTACACAGATTTAAATAAATATAAATAAATCAATACAGGTTTATTAATAGCAACATAGTATGAACATTTAGACACATTTCAAGAACACATTAAAAAACAGAAGCTATCAGAAGGTCTGGGCTCATCTAATAACATCCCCCCGGCCAAGGTACTGTCAGGACTTGGCACTTGTCTGCCATGATCCACCATTTAATTTATTATAGTCATAAATAGCTATTAAAAACTCAACTCACAGTATTTATCGTAAATTTTAGTGTTTCGATGGGAGGGTGTCAGGCTTGGTCTTTGTCTCCTATCATCGAGCATTTAATTTATTATAATCATAAATAGCTATTAAAATTTCATTCGTGGTATATATCGTGAGGATTTTAAGAGGACCGTGTAAACAAATTTTAAGAGGACCGTGTAAACTGATATGACTAACGTGTTCCTATCGGTCCAGAGCGATTAAGTATGTCTGATGTAAACAAATTTTCGAATTTATGATTCTAATTAATAAATTTCGTAAAGGGATTTTTGAAGTTGTCACAGCTCTAATGGGACTTTTATTTTGGTTCAAGTTATGTTTTTACGCTTTCACACGGTTGGATGGCCATAAATTTTAAGAGTCTACGACCGACATTCTATAAGGAGTTTATTTCTTTGTGACGTCAGACTCTTCATACACTATATATTCAATACATACCGTCCATAGCGTCCTTCTCGGTTGTGATTTCGTCCTGTTAAGAGCTCCTATACTTATCATTGGTCGCTGTAACTTAATTCCAAGTTTTCTAAAAGTATTTCTATAAACTAAGTGTTCACTTTATTTCCATAAAATTGGCTGGACAAATCCTATCCATACGAGGATTTTGTTATTGCCGTGCGTTTATAATTGAGTAAATTCCGGTAATTTACCCATGTGACAATCTTGAGATTGACGTACCACTTTATCTCTGGTCAAAATCAGCTGATTCTCACAGAATATCGAGCGCACTAATTGTCGTGAAGTCTTCAGGACCGGGACGAATCTCAAAGAGCCCACTCCAAATTCCGTTTCGTCGCGAATGACTGTACTAAGGCACGAGTTGACGCCCACCAACCATACTGGGGCGACTTCTTCATTTCAACGGCCCTGTAGCCTGATGGCCCTGTAGTCTTGCACCGGATGTCGAGCGTTGGAAATACATTGTGTCAAGTGTATTGAAGTAAGATGAATTTGTTTATTATCTTTGCTTGTCATTCAATGGTGATATCTGAGTAAATTTAGAGATTGGTGATATCAAATTATTGAGAATTGGCACAACTTTGCAACGAACTGTTGTGAAATTACCCCCAAATAAAAAATACTTCGACTGTCTGTCCATTTGAAAGGATAGCGGAGTATCAGAAAGTAATCTGCCCAATTTAAGTTTTCTGACGGGCTATCAGCTCGTCAAGATCAAATATATAACTATTTAACAGCAAATGTGTGTTTCATTGTATATTTCTACCTATCCAAGCACTGATCACTGACCACTTCTTCCCACTATACCTTGAGATCTAATAGAGGCTTGCCCTATAACCACTGACTGAGCTACCGGATTAAAATACATACATTGTTACATCTAGGGTTTTAGTAATGCTATAGAAATGTTTAAATAAGGGAAGTGGGTAAACCTATTAGTACACCCCACCAACACAGGGCGAGCCCAGCCACGGGGATACTAGATGTTTATCAGCCCCCACCCTAGACCACACCACACCATTTAGATGTAAATGAACTACAAGGGTCAATGTGTGGTATACAAATGATGAATGGAAATGTGTGCGAATCGCTGTATGCTGATAATATAGCAGTGTTAGTGAATAATGAGGATAAGTAACAGTCTGATAAGTAAACTCTATGAGAGATGTCATGTGAAATAACGACCTGACAAATAAACTGTATGAGATATGTAATGACAAAATAACAGCCTGATAAGTAAACAGTATGAGAGATGTCATGAGAAATAACAGCCTGATAAGTAAAATATATGAGAGATGTTATGAGAAATAACAGCCTGACAAGTAAACTGTATGAGAGATGTCATGACAAAATAACAGCCTGACAAATAAACTGTATGACAGATATTATGAGAAATAACAGCCTGACAAGTAAACTGTATGAGAGATATCATGAAAAATAACAGCCTGACAAGTAAACTGTATGAGAGATATCATGAGAAATAACAGCCTGACAAGTAAACTGTATGAGAGATATCATGAGAAATAACAGACTGACAAGAAAACTGTATGAGAAATGTCATGAGAAATAACAGCCTGACAAGTAAACAGTATGAGAGATGTCATGGGAAATAACAGCCTGACAAGTAAACTGTAAGAGCGATGTCATGAGAAATAACAGCCTGACAAGTAAACTGTATGAGAGATGTCATGAAAAATAACGGATTGACAAGTAAACTGTATAAGAGTAATGAGAAATATCTTAGAATATTCGAAATCCAAAATTTTGGCGACAGAAAAGCGCGAAAGAAAATGTTTATACGATATATGCATGCGTAATGAAAGATTTGAGTAAATTAAAAAATACTGCTATTCAGAAATTATTTTGTCGCATGACGGAATTTGGATGTTATAGAAGAACAGCTGGACAAATTAGAGCGTCTTCAAAATGTTTGTCTAAGATTTATTTTCAACCTACGAAAGTACGGTCATATAACTTCAAACCACAAGGCATTGAACTGGTTGAATGTTAGAAATATACGCCAAATTTACATACTGTCTCTATTGTATAATATCCTTAACTGTCCCGCCATCTCCTCTAATCTCACCGAAAATTTTCAGCGTCTTTCCAATCATGGATTAGCGCTACGCTCAAACAGATATGGTTTATTGGCCTTTCCAGTTCCCCGCTCCTCCTATTCTATCTTTACTGTCCATGCAGTGAGACTCTGGAATCAGTTACAAACCAATATAAGACTCGCTCCGTCCTTGGCATGCTTTAAGAAGCGACAGAAAAAACTCTTAATTTCTCGTCAGTAAAATAACGTGTTTCATTCACTATTTTTCCTTTCGTCTTTGAGGGGTTTGTGAGCATATGGATTAAGTGTGGATGGAAAGTCATTTGAATGATTTTTGCAACCATTTAACTTGCTTCATTTACTTTTGTCTGTTTGGTGGGAAGAGATGGCCGCCTGGCGATAGCCTGCCAGATTGTATTTGTAATAAAAATGTCAAATATTAAATATATATTACATAATCAAACCAGAAAGTTGTAAAATCTATTAGAATGATTA
Source organism: Odontocerum albicorne (assembly GCA_949825065.1). Lineage (NCBI taxonomy): Eukaryota > Metazoa > Arthropoda > Insecta > Trichoptera > Odontoceridae > Odontocerum > Odontocerum albicorne. Next base: position 40,781,564 of record OX463850.1, on the reverse strand, counting down.
TTCACAACAGGAAGTGATGTAAACACTTCGACGGAACGTTTCATGTAGCAGGATCACTTCTGTGAAGCAGTTTTCTATCCTCCTTGAGACAAATTTCCAAATTAGCGAAGTTCTCGGTTAACTAAATAAGTTACTTGTCCTCTGTATATCTTCTGCATTTATATGTTGAAATAGTTAAGGAGCGTTCTTAAGGGGGTCTTAATGGTTAGGAAACAGCGTTATATCAAATTATTAAAAAAACAATAACATTTTTCCAATATTTAAAAAAATGGAATACATGTGAGTATTTATTTATTTATTTAACACTGTTATTGCAAATACAATCTGGCGGGTATATTGCCAGGCGGCAATATTTTCCAGACAGACAAAAGTAAATGAAGCCAGTTACATGGTTGCATAAATCATTCAAATTACTATCCATCCCCACGAAATCCATAAACACATACGTGAGTATATGCCCACGAACCCCATAAAAATGGACAATCACCCGAACCTTTTTTTTTCATATAAAGTGAGATATCATCAATCAAAAGAAAATGAAGGGATGGTGGAGAGGAAAGGAAAAGAAAAATCGGGAATGAAACACGTTATTTTACTGATTAGAAATTAAGAGTTTTTTCAGTCGCTTCTTAAAGCATGCCAAGGACAGAGCGAGTCTTATATTGGTTTGTAACTGATTCCAAAGTCTCACTGCATGTACAGTAAAGGACAACGTAAAAAAAAGAGGAGCGGTGAACTCGAAAGGCCAATAAACAATATATGTTTGAGCGTAGCGCTAATCCATGATTGGAAAGATGCTGAAAATTTTCGACGAGATAAGAGGGGGCTGCGGGACAGTTAAGGATAGTATACAATAGATATAGTATGAGAATTTGGTGTCTATTTCTAACATTCAACCAGTTCAATTTATATATATATATATATATATATATATATATATATATATATATATATATATATATATATATATATATATATATATATATATATATATATATATATATATATATATATATATATATATATATATATATATATATATATATATATATATATATATATATATATATATATATATATATATATATATATATATATATATATATATATATATATATATATATATATATATATATATATATATATATATATATATATATATATATATATATATATATATATATATATATATATATATATATATATATATATATATATATATATATATATATATATATATATATATATATATATATATATATATATATATATATATATATATATATATATATATATATATATATATATATATATATATATATATATATATATATATATATATATATATATATATATATATATATATATATATATATATATATATATATATATAACGATTTATTAAAAAAAACTTGTGTACTATTTGTTCAGATAATTTTTGTAAATCTGTGAATTCTTTCTACGAGGTTAATTCTTTCTACGTGGCCGTTAATTCTTCAGAAGTTAATTCTTTCTACGTGGCCGAACCACGTGATTAATGTAATAAAATGCCTTTTTATTTACGAAATTATTATCACTTTTGTTAAATTCTGGATTTCTCGTAGATCCAGCGTTGTCGCTCAAAAGGCATCCCGCATCCGGCGTCTTTTCTTTTGCTGATATAAAATTACTGGCGTGTCAAGTCACACGAGACAAGTCAATAATGTTGGGACGTGTCATAAAATGTCTTGTTGCTGACAAATGGTGCAAAAATATTTTATTTACGACGTGGAAATATTGTTTTGTCCAGAAATGAAATCTTTGACATTTTTACGATACAATTATCTTCGAAAAAATATATTTGGATGATTATTTTTAAAAATTTTTTTAAAATTATATTATTTTATTGTATTATATTGCTATTGTATATAGTTGACTTATTGTCATGTGTGAATCTCTTCCGACCAACCAAAAATATGTTAAAGATGCTGTTAGGCCTCGGCCGTACATGCAGGAGCCTCACTTGATGTTTAGAGCTATAGTATGTTGCGAGTTAGGCGACATATCCTAGCAAACCAACGTACCGCATACTATCGCAGTGGCCACACTGCACGCTTCGCACCACGTTGCATGACGATTAGTCATCGAGTGAATCTCCTAGCGAACAGACGTGTTGGTTAATTTACAAGATGGCGGAAGTTTAAATGACAGCTGTGTATAAAAGGGAGTCTTTGTGGAACCCATCGAGCAAATTATATAAAAATGTACCTGTAATAAAATCACTTTGGAATGAAGTTGCACAAGAAGTAAATAAAGATTATAAGTAATAATGAAATTGGTTACTTTTGAGAGTGACATCGTGACTTGACTCAACCGCTCCCAACTGTCAAATGAATTTGTGCGTAGCACTTTGGTGTGGCCAGGCATGATGTCACCTAGTATATGAGTCACGTAAAATCTAGCTCAGCACCTAACGAAGCATTTTGGTGTGGCTTCGCCCTTAAGGAATACTAAATTGATTATAACGGGAATTGAGCCCGCCAACTTTGGGTTGAAAGACACACGTTTTATGAACTAGGTCAGAGAAATCATCCCTTATATGTAGAAAAGAATCATATATTCAACAGCCTTAATATTGTAAAATATTTCTCAGTTCGGGGGAAAATTATATTCAAACATTCGCAGAGCACCCTTTAACATATTCAAATTGACAACGCAAACACATTAAGTAAGCGTGACCGGGAGACAAATTTACCTTCAGCCCCATCAATTGAGCGTTCGGGTTGTTAAACGACATGTTTAAACCTAGAAAAAATTAAAAGTGTGTGTGTGTGGATATAAAAGCGTTTAGATCTGTTCTGATTGCCTTCCTGGAAAGGAACATGGCGTGATGGTACATTAGATTGAAAACCATGGTAAAATAACCTCGATAGCGACGTTTGCGAAAACATCTTCTGTTTTTTTTATTCTTTCTCATTTTTGGAGATTTTCGATCCTTATGGCTATCGTGACCATTGAAGCCTTAGCTTTGACAAAGATATGATACCATACATAATCCATTTCTTTTAGTTTTTCAACCAGGATATGCGTCTTTCAACCCACCCTAGATAGGGTGGGTTGAAAGACGCATATCCTGGTTGAAAGACGCATATCCTGGTTATCCTCTAGGATATTAATTGAAAGATCTCACATTATATGTCCAAAGCAGAATTACTTTATTCATTTAACCCTTTAAGTGCCGCAAGGTATTTGTATGGCAGATCCCGGTGGGCCGTGAATTTTTTAGCAAAAATAAAACCTAATAGAATTATCTTTTTCGTTCAAAGGATATTACGAAGACTTGTAAGACCAAATATGTACAATATGTGTCGTTTGTGCCGCCGTTCACTCAGAAAAACACAACCAAAACTTTAACAAAAAGGCAGGGTTTTCACAGCTTATCATAGAAAATACGGAAAGATACGTTAATAAAATATTTGATAGAATGAAAAGTATATATAACACGAAAATACTAATTATTTTAATAACGCACGGAAAATAAATAATGTAACAATAAAATCATTTCAAATTTCAACGGATAAATAAGTAAAATGCCAAACTGACAACCCTGTATTAGAGACACATGTCGACTATCGTGCGAAGCTTTTAGGTAAATCTCTGTAAATTCGATAACATACCATATGTATGGTATCTGTAATAATATACTATTTATTCATCATCTCAATAGATGTGTCTATATGTTCCATATTTTAGACTATTCGAATTAGTACTAGACATTGGCTAGACACAGGCATAAGTTGAGCGATTTAACTCGCTAATTTTGTATGGCCGGCCCCACGGGCACGGCAACAGAGAGCGAGTAAACTCGCTTAAGGCACCAAACCGGTTAATGGTGGATTCTTTTTTATTGCATTTTAATTCATTCGTTTTCAAATGGCATCATTATGGACTTTGACAACATACGAGACTCTTAGCATACTTTGAATTCATCACTTTTCAAAATATCATATAGAAGTAAAAATTCATTTATTTTTTTATTTAAAAAAAAATGAACAACGTTTAAACATATTCCACAGATCACAGTAATGAAAAAAATTAAAGATAACGTAGAATTATTAAATCCCATATCCAGGTTTACTTTATTTCCAGATAATATTTTCCCTGCCATTCATATTACAATCCATGATTATCTGGATGGTCATTTATTTTGTATGTAACAGAATAACGATTAGGTAAGATACATCGCATACAAATTGATAGTTTCAAATATATTTCTGACATTTAATAATACTGATCCTCTTACACAATAAATACACTCACATGTCCTACTGTATGGACCGATTTACAATATATATTCACGAATTATTTATGATTAACAAATACAATTCATGATGAAAATTAACTTTAAAAAATGATGCATAAACATACCATTGCAAAGCACAACACGGAAAAATAAAAAAATAAAAATCTATCAAGTATACAAGACTTCTAAAATATAACTAACCACTAACTAAATTGTCTGGTCTGAACAAGTTAGAGGCTGTTAGTTTGAGATATCGTTAGCATCTGAACGTTGTTTAATTTTTCTAACTGAATTTTTCTAACTGAAACTTGATAACTAAGCAATATTAAATTTTTAATAACTTTTTGAGAATATAATCAAACATCAAGTTTTATTTCAGTTCCAGTTAATACACTACTAAGGGTGAAAGTATCACATATTTACTGAAATATCGCCTGACCATGCATTAAATTGGCCGGCAAAGTGTCTGTCAAAACATGTTCTAACTAGTTCAGGCTAGAATTTTTAATAACGTATTTGAGAATATAATCAAACATCAAGTTTCATGTCAGTTCCAGTTAACACACCACTAAGGGTGAAAGTATCACATATTTACTGAAATATCGCCTGACCATGCATTAAATTGGCCGGCAAAGTGTCTGTCAAAACATGTTCTAACTAGTTCAGGCTAGAATTTTTAATAACGTATTTGAGAATATAATCAAACATCAAGTTTCATGTCAGTTCCAGTTGACACACCACTAAGGGTGAAAGTATCACATATTTACTGAAATATCGCCTGACCATGCATTAAATTGACCGGCAAAGTGTCTGTCAAAACACGTTCTAACTAGTTCAGGCTAGAATTTTAATAACGTATTTGAGAATATAATCAAACATCAAGTTTCATGTCAGTTCCAGTTAACACACCACTAAGGGTGAAAGTATCACATATTTACTGAAATATCGCCTGACCATGCATTAAATTGGCCGGCAAAGTGTCTGTCAAAACACGTTCTAACTAGTTCAGGCTAGAATTTTAATAACGTATTTGAGAATATAATCAAACATCAAGTTTTATGTCAGTTCCAGTTAACACACTACTAAGGGTGAAAGTATCACATATTTACTGAAATATCGCCTGACCATGCATTAAATTGGCCGGCAAAGTGTTTGTCAAAACACGTTCTAACTAGTTCAGGCTAGAATTTTAATAACGTATTTGAGAATATAATCAAACATCAAGTTTCATGTTAGTTCCAGTTAACACACCACTAAGGGTGAAAGTATCACATATTTACTGAAATATCGCCTGATCCTGCATTAAATTGGCCGGCAAAGTGTCTGTCAAAACATGTTCTAACTAGTTCAGGCTAGAATTTTTTCGACTTGAAAAAAAAAACGGTTAAATAAAAATCTCTCTCAAGAGGGTATTTGAAGGATAAACAACAAAAAAGTACTTTATAACAAATATAATAGCATTTTCTCCCCGACAACCGACATGTTACAGTTTGAGTTTTGCACAACGACATACAAAATAAAGTTACTAAGTCAGAAAATCGAAAAAGTGTACACATCATAGGTTTATTCTAAGTTTCCTTCGCATTATTTCCGCTCCTTTCCCGAAGGATGTGTCACAAGTTAGCAGGGCGCACATGTGTCACTTATACACACAGCCAGAAAGATTTATTCCTCGAGATAAAATTATTTTTATACGATATCAGAGAAAATATGTACTCAGAATTAATTTTCTTGCAATTTCACTTCCTTTCCGAATTACGAGTAGGAATTATTTTTTTCCATGAATCATTCGTTCAGAAAATTACAAGATTTATAACATAAATAACGTTTCATAAGTTCTGGGTTGTTGGGGTAAAATTTGTGCAGATTTAGTTATTTATGTAACACTTTCATGAAAATATTTTATTCTACATCGTGTATAAGATATTTTGAATGCTGAGCGTTGTGGTCTTCTGATTTGTCTTAAAATCGATGCACCACCTGTTTTCATCCCTTCCGGTTCTGGACCATGTTGAATGCAACGCTTAACTCGACGCACCACCTGTTTTCATCCCTTCCGGTTCTGGACCATGTTGAATGCAACGCTTAACTCGACGCACTACCTGTTTTCATCCCTTCCGGTTCTGGACCATGTTAAATGCAACGCTTAACTCGACGCACCACCTGTTTTCATCCCTTCCGGTTCTGGACCATGTTGAATGCAACGCTTAACTCGACGCACCACCTGTTTTCATCCCTTCCGGTTCTGGACCATGTTGAATGCAACGCTTAACTCGACGCACTACCTGTTTTCATCCCTTCCGGTTCTGGACCATGTTGAATGCAACGCTTAACTCGACGCACCACCTGTTTTCATCCCTTCCGGTTCTGGACCATGTTGAATGCAACGCTTAACTCGACGCACTACCTGTTTTCATCCCTTCCGGTTCTGGACCATGTTAAATGCAACGCTTAACTCGACGCACCACCTGTTTTCATACCCTCCGGTTCTGGACCATGTTGAATGCAACGCTTAACTCGACGCACCACCTGTTTTCATCCCTTCCGGTTCTGGACCATGTTGAATGCAACGCTTAACTCGACGCACTACCTGTTTTCATCCCTTCCGGTTCTGGACCATGTTGAATGCAACGCTTAACTCGACGCACCACCTGTTTTCATCCCTTCCGGTTCTGGACCATGTTGAATGCAACGCTTAACTCGACGCACCACCTGTTTTCATCCCTTCCGGTTCTGGACCATGTTGAATGCAACGCTTAACTCGACGCACTACCTGTTTTCATCCCTTCCGGTTCTGGACCATGTTAAATGCAACGCTTAACTCGACGCACTACCTGTTTTCATCCCTTCCGGTTCTGGACCATGTTAAATGCAACGCTTAACTCAACGCACCACCTGTTTTCATCCCTTCCGGTTCTGGACCATGTTAAATGCAACGCTTAACTCGACGCACCACCTGTTTTCATCCCTTCCGGTTCTAGACTATGTTGAATGCAACGCTTAACCTTTTTCTTCCTGTGCTAAAAAAATCCGACCGTTCCGGTGACGTGTATTCAATACACATCAATACATATGTAAAATAAGCGATTAAAAATCGGAAAAATAAGAATACTCATAGCCAATCGCTTAAATTAATTAAATTTGAAGTCAAAAGTGATAATTGAAATTTCATTGCTGAAAACATGAAAAAAATAAAAACACCGGACGACTTTCACAAAACGGGGGAAGCGATCACCTCGAACAAAATCCCGCTGGCGAGCGAGAGAAGCGAGGGAACTGAGATTCTATTTTTTGCGTTCCCATATACCGAAGTAGAGTGAGACGTGAATAGCGTCGCTTCCTCGCCCATAGTGGTTTTTTAGAAAGAATATACCTACGTCACACACTGGCACACGTTTGATTGTATTCTTGAATTTATTCCCGATTCTCACAAAATATCTCTGATGTGACCGATAAGTGTTAATTATTATTAATATTATTTTTTCATTCAATGCGTAAATGTATTACGGAAGAATACTTAAAATCTGAACCCAGTATTTATTATATTTATAGAGATATTCAAGTTTTTAGAAGCAATGTGTACAAGTTACACATCACAGGGAAGGAAGGGTTAAGAAGTAATTTTACCAACCAAATTCAGAAGGTCGTAGAAGAATAAAAAAAGGGTTAAATGAAGACAGGCTAACTAGGAGTGGATGAAGTCACAGTGTGAGGAACTGGAAATATATAACCGTAGCCACAACGCATTTAAGCTACACAAGAAACTCAAAGAAATGACAGGTACTGCGAGAAAGAGAACTCCATCATGTTTGGTCGACGACTCCAACAAACTTATATTGGATGATAAAGAAATTTTGCAAACATGGGAAAAATACATCTGTGATGCATTTAAAGATAATATACCTGATACCGATATTTCCGCAGATTTATATGGACCACCAATAATAAAATCTGAAGTTCTTCATGCGATACAGACTTCGGACAACCGTAAAGCATGCGGCCCGGACAGCATCCCAGTCGAGGTGTTGAAGCTTATTGATGATGACAACATTAACTATCTATTGAAATTTTTTAACGCAATATATGACACGGGGAATTTACCCCAAGACTGGTTGAAATCCACCTTTGTGACGTTACCTAAAAAGCAACACCCTAAAAAATGCGGAGATTACAGATTGATTAGTCTTATGAGCCATGTCTTGAAACTGTTTCTTAAGATAATTCATGCCAGAATACGTAGTAAATGTGAGCAGGACTTGGACCATACTCAATTTGGCTTCAGGAATGCGTTTGGAACACGTGAAGCACTATTGGCTGTAAACGTATTAATACAAAAGTGTCGAGATCAAAGAAAGGAAGTAGTTGCATGCTTTATTGACTACGAGAAGGCATTTGACAGGGTAAGACATACTGACTTAATGAGAATGCTTGCCAATTGAAACATTGATACTAAAGATCTGAATTTTATTAAGAACCTCTACTGGTTCCAGACAGCCGAAATAAGACAGGGATGCGAGAATTCGAATGCAATTGCTATCCAACGAGGCGTAAGACAGGGTTGTATCCTGTCTCCATTGTTATTCAATTTATATTCTGACCATGTCTTTAAAAGATCCCTCAGCAGCACCGATAAAGGTTTGAAGATTAATGGCGTTATGATAAACAATATCAGATATGCGGATGACACCGTTTTACTAGCCGAAAGCGTCAATGGTCTCCAGGACCTTCTTAATCTTGTTGACGAGTCCGGTGAAAGAGTGGGTCTTACAATAAATGTCAGTAAAACCAAGTGGATGACATTCGGGCGGTTGGATTACAGTGGGTCAGTGTTGCGTTTGAACGGCCGTAGCGTCGAAAGGGTGGAGAAATTCAGATACCTCGGCAACATACTCACGCAGTCTCTCGACCCGGATGTGGAAATCAGGTGCAGAATTGAGGCAGCAAGAACTGCATTTAATAAAATGAAGTCGCTCTTCTGTGATGACAACTTAAATTTGAAACTCCGTCAGAGGATGATTAGATGCTATGTGTGGTCTGTTTTATTGTACGGTTGTGAAACATGGACCTTGAAAGTCCAGGCAATGAACAGACTGGAAGCATTTGAAATGTGGTTGCATCGTCGAATGCTTAAAATTCCCTGGACAGACATGGTGACAAATACCGAAGTCCTGAGGCGAGCTAGAGCTGACAGGGAGTTGTTGTCCACTATAAAAGTTAGAAAGATTTCATATCTGGGTCACGTGCTGCGTGGAGAGAAGTACCACTTGCTCCAGCTTATATTGAAGGGGAAAGTCGAGGGACACCGGGGGCCCGGAAGAAGACAGATGTCCTGGCTGCGGAATGTGAGGGAGTGGACCGGCATCCGGAGTGCAGAGAAACTGTTCCGGGCGGCTCAGGACCGAGACGGATTCGCCGAAGTGATCGCCAACGTTGAGGGGACCCGACAGGGCACTTAGAAGAAGAAGAAATGAAGACAGTAACAAAAAAGATGAAAATTTAATACTATAACACTTCCTAAAGGGTAACATCCTTTAATAATATATTTATTCCTATTTTTCTTTCCTATGCTGCTCTTCATAACAAACAATAGGAAATTTGACCATATCGGTGAGCGTTATCTGGAGACAACATTGTCTTTGACCTTAGTAATCGAGCTTTCAGGTTTAGAAGCACTGGAGTAGACACGGAACTGGTAGTTCGTCACTTCACATATACTCCACAGCCTCTGTGGCCTAGTTGATACGTCAAGTGACTTCCGATTCAAAAGTTGCGGGTTCAATTCTCACTGGAATTAGATTTTTTTAAAAGGATTCAAGCCTGGTTTTCACTTAAGTGCTCACATGGCAATAAATCCGCCAAGTTTTACTGGATACAACGAAAAAGTAATACAATACAATAAAATACTCGATGCGTGAAAGTATTATTACAAAATACTCGATGCGTGCAAGTATTGTTACAAAATACTTGATGCGTGCAAGTATTATTACAAAATACTCGGTGCATGCTGTTACAAAATATTCGATGGGTACAAGTATTGTTACAAAATACTCGATGCTTGCAAGTATTGTTACAAAATACTCGATGCGTGCAAGTATTGTTACAAAATACTCAATGCGTACAAGTTATGTTAACAAAATTAACCAGTTTACCAAACTGAACCTCTTATATTTACATTTTTTTTATTTTGGTGACCATCAAGAATTGAACTGGTCGAATGTTAGAAATAGACGCCAAATTAACATACTTTTCTATTGTATAATATCCTTAACTGTCCCGCCGCACCCTCTTATCTCGCCGAAAATTTTCAGCGTCTTTCCAATCATGGATTAGCGCTACGCTCAAACAGAGATTGTTTATTGGCCTTTCCAGTTCACCGCTCTTCTTTTTTCACGTCGTCCTTTACTGTCCATGCAGTGAGACTCTTGAATCAGTTACAAACCAATATAAGAATCGCTCCGTCCTTGGCATGCTTTAAGAAGCGACTGAAAAAACTCTTAATTTCTAGTCAGTAAAATAACGTGTTTCATTCCTGATTTTTCTTTTCCTTTCCTCTCCACCATCCTTTCCTTTCCTTTTGATTGATGATATCTCACTTTATATGAAAAATAGTGTTCGGGTGATTGTCCGTCTTTGTGGGGTTTGTGGGCATGTTCTCACGTATATGTTTATGGATTTCGTGGGGATGGATAGTCATTTGAATGATTTATGCGACCACGTAACTTGCTTCATTTACTTTTGTCTGGTTGGTTGGAAGAGATTGCCGCCTGGCAATAAGCCCGCCAGATTGTATTGCAATAAAAGTGTTAAATAAATAAATAAATAAGAATCGAATTCGAAGCCCCAATTTAAAAGACAGGCGTCTTACCAGCTAAGCCACGGAGGTCATCAAAATATCAAATAACTCGTCTTTCAGAAAAATTGTATTTTCCTTTGAAAATCTTTATATTTTTATATTTTTGCTGTTATACTAATATATATTTAAGGTACAAAACAAAAGTATAAGGAACCCATATTCCAAGGAAATCCTTCAGGTTTGACTAGAGAGGTCGTAGACTATGGTTTTAAGAACAGTCACCGATACATTTGTTCCACTTTCTCCGAAGGTAACATTGAGATATTTTCCTCGATACTTCCTCTTATTTTATGTGTTTTTCTTCCAGCGACGATACAGAACTAAGCTGTGTTTACATATAGTACTCGTATAATGCAAATAGAAAAGAAGTACTCGTATTTTGAATAGTATATTATATATAAATTTACAATTACGAGATAATGTATTTATTTTTTTATAAATTTATGGTCGATTTCGACCATAAACAATTTTCGTAAAACCTTATTCTTAGTACCTTAAGCCTCTCAACAAACATACTTGTAGCACTCCTGAGGTATAATGAAACAAGTGTCCACGTATGTAAAAGCTGCGCAACAAGAACTGCAATTTTAAATTTATCATAAATAAAGTTCTGCAATAGTGTACCGCTGCATGATTAATTCTATGGCGTTTTGGTCAAGATGTACAAATCATCAATTACTTATTTGTCAGTTAGAAGTTTTGCAAAACTTGTATTCCTGAAATACGTCTGTACCTCAGGTAAATTTTAAATGTAAACTTTGAACACATAAATAATTTATGTATACAAAGTTTACCTTTAAAATTTACCTGAGGTCTGTATTTCAGGAATACAAGTGTTGCAAAACTTCAAACTGTGTTGCAAAACTTCAAACTGACAAATAAGTAATTGATGGCTTGTACCTCTTTACTAAAAATCCATAGAATTTATAAGTTATGTAGATGACGTATGTCTATTATAAATATTATACGTTTGACAGCTGTAAAATGGGGACATATTTAAAATTGCAAATCTTATTGCGTTACCCCATGAAAATAATACCTTCGATTAATGTTAATCGATATCGTGAAATGATTCAAACTTTTTTTTGGCATCAATTGAACGATTTAGACTTGGAAAACACGTGGTTTCAGCAGGATGGGGGGCTACTTGCCATTCTGCTGATGAAACAATGACTTGACTGCAGGAAAATTTCTTCGACCGGGTAATTTTTCGTCGTGGAAATGTAAATTGGCCGCCATGATCGTGTAATTTGACCCCTTTAGATTTCTTTTCTATGGGGTTATGTTAAATCCTAAGTATAAGCCAAGAATCCAAACACCATCGATGACCTTAAATCCAACATCATTAGTGTCATTGCAGATATACTCGTATGTATCTATTTATGTGAATCCGTTTTTTTACTAATGTGTACTAATCAGAGTGAGAGGGAATTCTGATAAACCAAATACATATCATCACGCCGCATTCCTTGCGGAGTAGGCAAAGAGAACATATCTCCAAACTTTTCTATTCATGCATATAACTTAAATTTTCTCCACATTCAAACAACGCGTTATGAACGATATTCCTATACACATTATTTTTACTTTACATTATTTCTATGATAAATCTGCTCAACTTAATCCAAGCACGTTTTTTTAGTCTATCTCTTTCACATACACCTTCCACTTAAGTTTTGTATACACCTTTCGTAATTCTTTCATTCTCTCCACATATTCAAACCATCTTGATCTCTTCAGACCTGAATTATTTTTTAGGTTTTAAAAAACATTTTCTTGCTTGTGAGTGCATTATTTTCTCTAAATGTAACTTACTGTCTTATAAGTTTAAATACATGGCGCTCAAAATGTTCAAAGTCGATTGTGTTAGTATTCAACATTTGTTATCATTAAGAACAGAAATATACCACAAAGTTGTTAACAAAGTGCGTATGAACTCTGTGTTCATTGTAATGGACGTCCGGTCTGAATATGTTAAATCTTCTTTCATTATCTTACGTAAAACATTTATTTAATTCATGCATACATTCTGATATTTTCTTAAATAAATTGATAATTAACTTTTTTTCGTAATACACGCATATCCACAGCATTGATTTTCGTAATACACGCATATCCACAGCATTATTTTTCGTAAGACACACATATCCACAGCATTATTTTTCGTAATACACGCATATCCACAGCATTATTTTTCGTAATACACGCATATCCACAGCATTATTTTTACTTACACAATTTTTCAACTATATCCAAACTTCACTTTCATACTTCAAGTTGGAACCCAATACATTTTCATGTTTCGTATTTTTTTTTTTTTTTCAAATAGTGTGGTTGTTATCTATTACATTTACTTATTCGTTTACCTTATTTCCTGTCAAGAGAAATACAAGGTGTCACAGTTATAAACATAACTATTAATTACTATACTCAAAAAAAATGTAGCATGGTCTCTGTGAGGTTTGAAATGTCATATCTCAAAGGGATGGGATAAAATTTTTAACAAATCGAATCGTTTTTTTATAAATTGAAAAATGGTTTTTCCCTAAACTGACGTTTTAATTCATAATTTTCATTATACTGACCTTCTAATATATTGCATGATTTGTATATATCTTTAAAAAAGCCACGATCTACCATGAATTAATACTAGTTAGGAGCATTTAATTTTATGTATAAAAAAATCGAAAATCCAATTATCGTATACCCCATACCTAGCCAATGCAGACTAACGTAGTGACTTTTGACGAACGTCGCCAAATATTATTTGATTTTAACGAACTGACATATTTTTGCTAATTTGTAACAAGATGTATTAATTTGTCATTATTGTTAGTTTTATGTAATGTATTTACATAAATAACTTGCTATTCATTAGAATTGAGGCTCATATTAAAGTTGATAAAATAATTAAAATTACTGAACGTCGTTAAAAGGTTGTATTGGGGCAAATTTGTGAAACGTCACAGGGACCATGCTACATTTTCTTTAGTACAACATGATTCAAGTAGTTTCCAAGCAAATACGTTTATACTATCGTATACAACAGGTCAGACTCAGAAGTTAGGAGTTAAGTACTGTTCAACAATTTATTTTTTTACGTATGCTTAAATCGCTGTTTCGTAAGACAAGATTTCTCTCGTGATAATAAAGTTGTGTTCTGAGAAACTACCGAATACAAGTCGAGGCAAAGTATTCACCTCTTGCTGCGAGCAAAAAATGCTGGAAGAAGTGTCGATTTATACCCGATACTCTGGAAAAAAGGTTTTGTGAACCTTAATTTAACAAATATATATTGAAAGAAAATACTCATATACAACATTAGAGATCCCAAAGTGAAAGCGCTTACAAAAAAAACATGCTTTCTGGAAGCAAATATTAATTTAAGGCTCTTTTTCAGCAATAATAATTGAATTTTTATGGCCTCTTACCCTTGTTTAATAGAACACTTAACTTCTAGCCCGAGGGTGTCGGTTTCATTCACAATAGAATACATACAAATCTTGTATTACAATTTAGTTGTATACAATATCACCTGACGAGTAATTGCCTTGTGGTTATCTTTTCCGACAAACCAGAAAGGTGTTTAAATAAGCCTTATATAAAAACCAGACTGCAGCCATTTAAAAAAAATAGGTTTCGATGGGAATCGTATCTGCTACCTCCCTGTTGAAACACAGACGTCTTATTAACTATCGGTCTTACTAATAGATTACGGAAGTATTAATAAGTTCTTGTTTAGTTTAAAAACAGCATTTCTATTATGATCTATCTGCTAGACTGAAAGATTAATCATATAAAATATGGTTGAAATAAATGTACAATTTATAATTTCTATTAAATATTATGAAAGTATGATATCATCTGTGTTCAACGTATGACTCTGAGAATGGGCTCTGCGATGAGCCTGAAACGTAAAATTGTAATAAGAAAAATAAAAAAAACAATTTGAATAGCACCGTTTAGAGTCGACTCACCTCAAGGGTGCACCAACTTTGGACTAAAACACACTTTAATTCACACATTTTACTGTATTACATTTTCGTTGAATACTGTACATGGGTCTGTGACTTGGGTTCTTTATAGAAGGCACATTTGAAGCCTTGAAATATTCCACCAGCGTTTCCTTTGTGGCGGTCGCCCACTCGGAACACTGTGGGCGTTCATACATACGGTCAATGACCGATGAGATGACCTTCGCACTCCTCGACAATTTTAAATATGCGAGTCCAAAGTTCACCCGCCGGCCATTCAACCCATAGCCGAGCGTACCGCATTCCATACTAGAGAGAGAACGCACCACGGCTGTCTCGCCAGTTCCGTATTTGAATGATACCTACATACAACAATTAATCGTATTCTTCGGATCCACTGGAGTGATCATGCCAAAAATATCTCGGATAAGGTTGTTAAGGGAAGTAAGGTGGATCTAACATGTGTTAACCATGGGAGATCAGGGGCTCCCAAAACGCGTTTAACATGGGAAAGTAATGGGTACCGAAGGGTTGGTGGGCAGAGAAAGCGATTAAATTAGAGTCTTTGCGGGGTACCTGAAGACTGGGAGTAGGTAACTCAAGACTGAGGAACGCGTAGAGGCATCTGCTCTCGGGCTGATGGCGTCTCAACAGCTATATGTATACACGCGTCAACATTACCTGGCGACTGAACAGGGTTCACATGTCTGTGACATTTGCGGGAAGGGGTGCGCATCTAGAATCGGGCTGTTTTCCCACTGACGATCATATGATTGATATGGAAGAGTAGCTCAAGATTGACGTTGGAGTGACGATAAGATCTTCGATTGCGAGGTATAGTAAAGATCGTTCAGCCAGAAGAGTCATTTTGCAACAGTGTGAGTAACAGTGCGTTTACAAAAACTTGTCACTTTATTTTTTTTAATGAATTGAAAAAGCAAAAAAAATTAAAAATAATATTTTATATTCAAACATTGAAATGAACACACACGTTTTGTTAAATAAAAATGCTGTTAGCTTAAATTTTAATGTCATAAAAGTAAGTTTATTTCACATATTAATTGTTTACGCATGGCAAATTATACGAAACATTAAATAACAAGAATGAAAATTTTCTCAAAATTAAAAATAAATATAAGTACAAGTATTATAAAGTAAAAATGTTCGTCCGCTTTAATTAGATTGCACATAAAAAAAACAATTATTATTGAATGTAAGATTATTTAACATATTAATGTATCATACTTACAATAAAGTTTTAAAATGATAGTGGATGGAGTGATACTAAATTCTAGGAAACTTTAAGTTATAACAAAGTACATTCTAAACTTTCGAAAAAAAATTGAATTGTGCATTATATTAGACAAAAATTGTACTCCTAATTTCGACATGGTAGTGTTTTTCTAAACACCGAGTATTTTAACAACAATGCAAACGTGCGCTCTGTGCGAAACAATCGTGCGGCATTCTAAAACCAATACCACTACATAAGTTGTGTTACTCACACTATTGCAAAATTCTTCTGGCTTAGTGATCTATAACAACGACGATACTGTACAATCTGACGAGCTTATTGCTATGTGATAAGCATTTCCAACTAATTAGAAAACCTGACTGTAACCCTTTTCAATAAAATCTGTGTACCAACGGGAATCAAACCTTCAACCACTTCATTGAAAGAACAGGTGTCTTATCAAATAAGCAATCTATATCGTAATAATATACAGTAATTAATCATTCTAAAAAACCTATTTTCCTATCATATCTAATAATTAACGTAAAAAATAAATACCAAATTTGGTTTAAACTGTGTTTTTTTTATCGTCTGTTGTATTCAGTAAAACTGTATTGGTTTAAATATTGTTTGGTTTAAACTATATTGTTTTTATCGTCTGTTGTATTCAGTAAATTTGTATTGGTTTAAATATTGTTTGGTTTAAACTGTATTGTTTTTATCGTCTGTTGTATTCAGTAAATTGTATTGTTTTTATCGTCTGTTGTATCCAGTATTTTTATCGTTTGTTGTATTATTGTTTGGTTTAAACTGTATTGTTTTTATCGTCTGTTGTATTCAGTTTTTATCGTCTGTTGTATAGTATTCAGTAAAATCAGACGAGCTTATTATCAATAGAAGTTTTTTTTATTCATCCAACTAGTAAGACGTTCGAATTTATTTTGTGAAAACACCCCACCTGTATATTATTTGTACATTATAAATTATCGGATCCCTGTGGGTTTATCCTAACTCTTGAACTAAGCCACTTCTTTGTGGCCATGGAAGTTTTGATGGCAAACTTTTAAGTTACAATCTTGTACCTTCACCATGATGTAACTTTTGCAGCCATCTTGATCAATTTGCAGATCCCATTTTGTGGTTATTACAAGTACGATGACAATCGAATCAATAATCTGTATTGAATCTTACATAGATACATCTTTGAACCGATTGGCTACATCTTTGAACCGATTGGCTACATCTTTGAACCGATTGGCTGGCTGATCTAGTAGCGTTTATAGTTTTGCTGCATTCGAAGTCTTCTTCGAAAGTACTGGTAACTTGCTGGGCTATTTCAAAAATAGACTTGAAGTGATTTTATATGTATTTTTGCTATATGACACCTAAGTCATTTTTCTGCTTTCATAACGCTGGAATTAATGCTCGTCATAGCTATAATTCTGTTCATACAGGGTGTCGCAGAGGAAACGCATGTTTTTTGAATGACTAGTATTTTGCAAAGAGAGGAAACGCATGTTTTTAATTTAAACATAACATTGTTTATTTTCAAGATAATTTTTTGATTAATACAGGTTAATTAAGTTATAATATTGCACCTTTAAATTATTTGTGAAAAATAATGTCAGGCAAGTGTTGCCCTTCTTCGCGGTCACACATCTGCAACCTCTCTTGAAAGTTATGCATCACTCTCACACACATTTCTTCTGGTATTTTTTCGATTTCTTGACGAATAGAAACCTTCAGTGGGCGAAGAAGGGCAACACTTGCCTGACATTATTTTTCACAATTAATTTAAAGGTATTGTAATTTATTTTTATCAAACACTGTTTATTCCACTTTTTTGTGACGGTATAACCCTACCGGTTTCAAGGCTTTTACCTCATCGACCTATAGGGGAGCGCAAACAAGACTTGCCCTGAAGATTAGGTGAAAGCCTTGGAACCAGTAGGGTTATACCGTCACAAAAAAGTGGAATATATTTATTTATTTATTTATTTAACACTTTTATTGCAATACAATCTGGCGGGCTTATTGCCAGGCGGCAATCTCTTCCAACCAACCAGACAAAAGTAAATGAAGCAAGTTACGTGGTCGCATAAATCATTCAAATGACTATCCATCCCCACGAAATCCATAAACATATACGTGAGAACATGCCCACAAACCCCACAAAGACGGACAATCACCCGAACACTATTTTTCATATAAAGTGAGATATCATCAATCAAAAGGAAAGGAAAGGATGGTGGAGAGGAAAGGAAAAGAAAAATCAGGAATGAAACACGTTTATTTATTGACTAGAAATTAAGAGTTTTTTCAGTCGCTTCTTAAAGCATGCCAAGGACGAAGCGAGTCTTATATTGGTTTGTAACTGATTCCAGAGTCTCACTGCATGGACAGTAAAGGACGACGTGAAAAAAGAAGAGCGGTGAACTGGAAAGGCCAATAAACAATCTCTGTTTGAGCGTAGCGCTAATCCATGATTGGAAAGACGCTGAAAATTTTCGGCGAGATAAGAGGGTGCGGCGGGACAGTTAAGGAATATACAGTGTTTGATAAAAATAAATGACAATGTCTTTAAACCTCCACAACGTTAATGCCTTAACTATAAACAACATAATTTAGAGGTGCAATATTATGACTTCATTTACCTGTATTAATAAAAAAATTATCTTGAAAATAAACAATGTTTTGCTTAAATGAAAAACATGCTTTTTCTCTCTTTGCAAAATAATAGCCATTCAAAAAACATGCGTTTGCTCTGCGCCACCCTGTACTAAGGTGTGTTGCCGTTAGAGAAAAAATCCATTTAGGCAGTTCCTTCGTTATCACAGAGTGACGTCGTGTTCATAATTAATAAAACAGATTTGGATTATCTAGTATGAATTGCGCTGGATGGGGATTAATTTCATGTCCCATATCAGTTTGGGCGGGGGTGTAGGATCAAACCAAACTGATATAATTGATTATGGTGTAGATTTTTTCCACATGAATCTTTTTCAGCAGGAAAAGGGTAAATATTAATTAACAAATATTGTAAGAATACCCATTGAATAATTAATTAATTTGTTTGATACTGTTGTACCTTTACGTAATCAAAGGAAATTCACGTGAACTTTTGAATATGTGATGTTTCTTTTCAAAGAAAATTACTAATTATTTCTAAGAATTATTCAATATAAGCATTTATTTATAGTTAGTTTCTACAAAGCTGCTACACTTCAACTAAGCCATACAAGTGATGGAAACACAGTAAACAATTAGAGCCGTTTCTCAAAAATATCAAATGTTTACTTCTTATGCTAAGCAAGTGGGTATCTCAGTTTCAATTCATGATAGACTCATTTCCTGAGTGGTTTTACTGTTAGACCGTCCTTGTCCTTGCTGAGTCTCGTAGTTGAAGTTTTAACGTCAGTTCAGTTGGAAAGTGAAGCTGTGCCATTGAGTTTTTTTAGCGAATGAGCTTTTGCATACTAGCAAACTCATCAGTCACACCGTTGAACATAGCCAATTTGCATCTCAAATTCATTCTCTGGCACTACCATCGAAAGGAAAGGAAGATGCAGACTCAGCAGAGACACATGACACGCATGGCAACTAATGAAATGTTCACCATCCCTAGAGTAAAAACCTATTTTGCCCAAAGGCAATATGCTTATTTAGCTACCATGACATACAATGGCGTGCCGAATTCAATAAAGGTAAAGGTAGGAAAACCATTTAGACAGTCGATCGGAGCGTGGTTGTTATTGCGACAGGAGTTTGAGTACTTGGGCTTTCAGGATGAATGACGCGTGTAAAAGATTTGTGTGGGCTCTTGAGTGTGGGTTTCGTTTTGTTGTTTTATATTTGTATTTCTATACATTTTATTTTATTTTTATGATTGTGTGCGGTAAATTATAGGATGCACATTTTTGGTCTTTCTGGAGTGATAAGGTGTGAATAGTTTGATTTCGCATGATGTTTCCAGTTGTAATTGAGTGTCACTGTTTGTCAGGTTGATGAGAATGTGCAACGGGGTTTTGTTTTAATGTAATCGAAAATCATATATGGTATATGTATATCGAAAGTGGTACAAAGATTTCTGTGTAGTTCGTTTTCCTTAGATAAGTTTTCGGGGATTACATTACCAAATATACTTTTTGAAGACATACAGTTACGAGGAAGCTCTTAAGTCCTTCCATTTCTGTGCTAAAAAATCCGTCCGTTTCGGTGCTGTGTATTCAATACACGTCAATACACATGTAAAAATGAGTGATTTAAAATCGAAAAAATAACAATTTTCATAGCCAATCGCTTAAATTAATTTTATTTGAAGTCAAAAATGATAGTAATTGAAATTAAATTGCTGAAAACATGTAAAAAAAACATCGGCCGATATTCACGAAACGGGCGAAGAGACCACTTCAAATGGATGCCCCAGAGCTACTGAGACTGAGACGGACTAATACTGTGTATGTTATACTTCGAAGGAAGAAACACTATTGCGAACTGAGATTCTATTCTTGCGTTCCCATATACCGAAGAGAGTGAGAGTAAGACGTGAATAGCGTCGCTTCCTCACCCATAGCGGTTTTTTAGAGTAAATATACCCACACCACACACTGGCACACGTTTGATTGTATTGGAGAATTTATTCCCGATTTTCACAAAATATCTCTGATGTGGCCGATAAGTGCTAATTATTATTAATATTATTTTGTTCATTCAATGCGTAAATGTATTACGGAGGAATACATAAAATCTGAACCCAGTATTTATTATATTTATAGAGATATTACAGTTTTTAGAAGCAATGTGTACTAGTTACACATCACACGGAAGAGAGAGTTAACGAATGTTTTTTACTGCATTATTCTTGTTTTTTTAAACCTAAGACTGTTTTTGTTTTTATAAGAAAATAAAGCAAATAAGTTATTTTAATTTGTATATTTCTTTTAAACATGTCTAAATTTTTTTTATTCAATGCATAAATGTATTACGGAGGAATACGTAAAATCTGAACCCAGTATTTATTATATTTATAGAGATATTAAAGTTTTTAGAAACAATGTGTACTAGTTACACATCACAGGGAAGGAAGGGTTAATCTAAAGACCGCAGTCACCACCTTCCTATATTAACGCTCATCTTCTTTTTGTTGAATTATAATATTTTTAATATTTCAATGATAATGGGTTCGAATCCCATGTAAGAAAGCCTGCTCTCGAAAAGGCGCTTTATAAATTAACATTTTACTATATAATTTTAATTATTTATTCTCGAGTCATATTTTTTCAGCATTTTTCAGGAGGCATAGATTTTATAGAACTTTTACACAATTTTTTTGTACATAAATAATAAAAAGTATCGCAAACTTACATTATTCTTGAGTAAATAAAAAGTTTTATTGTAAAAGAAAAATTATTTATTTGGGTCCATTTTAAATATGATATGCTTCAGTAAGTTTCTTGGGTTGGATTGAATACAGCTCAGCAACATTTGATATATTCTCGCAAGTGCGAGTTTAAGTAGACGTTCATACATACGAGGAAATGTATACGGTTCATACATTTGTGACGTTCACTCGTAAGTCTGGAAAGATATAAACGAGGAGTTAATCAAACGAGTTTGACAGTACCTTAAGCGTTAGCACGTTAACTGTAGCATTAGCACGTTAACTGCAATATTTTACTATAATTGTATCGGACGTATGCGTCACTATAAATTATGATTGATATATTTTCTTGTTCTTTGGTATTTATTATAAATAAATAATTTCTGTTTTTTGTGTCACGACCGTAACTGAAATATTCCGACCGTAACTGAAATGTTCTGTGCTGTGTCACGACCGTAACTGAAATATTCCTTATACGCAGCCATCGCATGAGATTGTATCAAAAATCGGCCAGCCCATGCATGCGAAAACTTGCGAGAAATGTGATATCTCGCAACAGTGATTGATGCACCTCACTTACTCGCAAGTATTTCATTTCGTATCCCCACTAGATCCACAAGACAGCTCAATCCCTTTTATACCGAAAATTGTTATACTAACTATAAAATCAACTCCTCTATAATTCGTATGCAAAGACTTGGAAATGAGTTTTGCAACAATTTAGATATTTTTAATATATTGTAAGTATATATAGTATTCGCCAGAATATTACAACAATGTTTAGAAATAGCTACTAACTTTGTGCTCTCCTTTATTAATATAAATAATGTAATACAAACCAAATATTAAGGACAATATTTTGCCTCTGGAGTTGAGTAGCCCTGCATCAGCACGTGTGAAGCTTTTAATTCTGCAAAGCAACTTGCATCTCGTTCCACTAATGAGGCCATGTGTTTTCTATATCTCAATATATATCCATAAAATTCCCACAAAATTCTCAAAGACAATTAAATAATTTTAAAACGATGACTGTAATTTATTCTACTGCTTTTTGTATCTTCATGTTAGTTTAAGATAAAGTTGTATTATTTGTCAATAATTTTAAGTATTTTATAACCTGTCACATGTTCATTTGTATATAAAGACACTGTTGTGTCGGTAATTAAATAAATAAATAAATAAATAAAAGTGATGACGGCTTGCACGGGCGAAAACAGGCGCTTACAATGAGCGATTGGCCGCACATAAGGAGCGCCAAAAGTAAAAAAAATACATTCTCAGTTCACTCCAGTCTACTGCATTTAACTTGCGACCATCTACCTGCTAAAGTGGAATCTCTTCACCCTGCTACTTTCCACCGACCTTTTTACCGTAAGCCGAAATCGTAGAGTATTTAGCAGTAGTGATCCACCTATTTCTTGTCTTTGTACCGGTGCCTTACAATAATACTTCTTATTTCAGATATTTTAAGTGCCCTAGTTCGGATAAAAGCTGTAGAAATGTGTGAACTAAGAATAATAAATGAGGTGACAATATGTGATTGAATAAGAAATTATGGTATTATATAATTTATCTGTATGTGAATTTAAATCTTACATGTGGAGTAAGACAAATGAGATCATTCTGAAATGATTCGGGCACGTGAAACGAATCAATAATGAAATATTAATAATATGGTGCAAATGTGTGTGGAAGATGTGGTAGAAGATGACTAATGAAAGCATTGTCTGGATCAAGAGAACGATAAATGAAAAAGAAGAAAATTTGTGTGGTCAGAAAAATCAGCGACGCGTGTTTCTACCTACTATCTCAAAGCTTTCATCAGGCAGAATTACTAAAGATATCCTCGATAGAAACATAAAAACACGTGACTCAATGAGGTTATTAGTATAATAACAAAGTTATTTCTTATTAAATATTCAATAAAACTTTTTATGCAACACAGAATACTCCCTTGTGAGGGATCGTGCATCATAATTATTGTCATCAGCACTTTAAAATATTCAGAACAACCTGGTGTTGCCGCAAGTTAATTTTCTGTAGAAATAAAAAAAAAATGTAAAAGTTCTTTTCACGAAGAATAATGATTGGGTTTCTTTTTAAATACTAACTACAAGAAATTGAACCCAAAGCCCAGGAGGGGAAAACAATAAGACTTTGAAGGTCTTTATATCAGGACAATAACATATAATCGATCGAACCACACACCTCAATTTACTTCCAGCAGTTATATAAATTTACTCTAGTAAATATTTAACGATTGATTGATGTATAGATTCGTGGTTAGCATGTGAACACCTCTCGGGTCTCCAGTGTAAACAATCTGTGTGGATCAGGAGCGAGAGGCTGGGAAGAGAATGAGGGGTATGATCCCTGCTCATCCCATGGCCCAACAAGCTACACCCCCAGGCTTTCCCCCTCACTGGGGTGATAAAGGGTTGAATAATGATCCGGTTTGGATATTTTGTTGGAACAACTCCTACGAGTATTTCTTAATCTTCACTAAAGTATGCATATCATTTAACTCAAATAACTCTGCCATTAATAAAGAGATGGTTGTAGTTAATTCTGATCTGACGATGGAGTTCAAAGTTAACTAAAATAATTTAAAAAATATATTTACATATAACCGTTTGGACGGACCGAGTTTTTTGTATTGTGGTTATTAAAGCCTTTTTTTCGATTAGGTGCGAAGACTCAATGAATTTGGAATTTTATGTGGGGTGAATGTGGACTGAAATTTATTATTTTGAGTGGGGGTGTTTATAAAAATACTTTATAGATTTGAAAAGTAAGCGAGGAAGCCTTGTTTGTACCAAGGTTTTTTAAAAAAGGTTCAAATCTGATTTCTATTAAGGCTTGCTTAACATATGTTGGGGGTTGAAAGAGGTTCACGTCTCTTTATAATATATTGCACTGTATGTAATGAATACAATAAGAAAATATTTATGAATTATTAATTTATTAACTAGCCCTTCATTAAAAAGAAAAGAATCTGGCGCACTTATTACCAGGCGGCAATCTTTTCCAACCAATGAGATAGAAGTAAATAAAGCGAGTCACATGGTCACAAAAAATATTCAAATGATTATTCATCTTTATGAAATTTATGAACGTGTACATAATAAAAGTAAAATTTAGATATCATCAATCTAAAAAAAGGAAAGGATGGTGGATGGGAAAGAAAAGTCAGAAATGAAACACGTTTTATTATTGACTAGAAATTAAGAGTTTTTAGTCGCTATTTTAAGCTACTCGTATATTGGACAATAAAATATGTCACGATAGGAAAGTTTAGTGTCCTTTTAACTTTGCCTGCTCCAATAGCTAAATTACGTATTGATACGAACGAGTATTTAACAAAACGTAAGCATTATCTTTATATTTTAATTCGTGATGTGGTCTAACGGTTAGCATTCGTGCTAAGCAAGCGGAGGACCTAGGTTTGATTCATGGTGGATTAAAAAAATAATACGAAAATAACTCTATCCAAAACTCTGACTAATGAAAGGTTGCTTTAATAAGCCAGTCTTCTTGGAAATTTCAATTCCTTGCTATAAGAACTTTGGGTCTGATCTATCAAGACTGTGTGCTTGCTGAAGTGCAAAAGCTGGCACACAATAAATCAATACATGTATCCACTAATGGTCGATAATCAAATTCGTTCAGGAGGGAAAGTTCATCGTATACCCAAACCAATAGGAGAACAAGACAGGTCGCAAGGACTCAAAATATTCTTCAGCCATATTACTTTCGTCTCTCGATGAATATATTTTAAACAAATATATTTCTCCCTTCTCTCTTTTTCTTTCACTGGTATTCTCCATGAGGTAGGCAATCATCAAACACGACTGTCTATTTTTATCATTTGTTGCAGTACTAGTTGTTGTATGAATGACTTATATCAGAAAATCTTGCTGTGATAATTTGTACACACACAGACATACCACTACGCCATGTTCCATTTTTTGGATAGGCAGAGAGGATATATTATATATCTACGCCTTTCTATACAAACAACCTTTGCCTCGTACAAAATATGGTGAAGACAAAAAAGAACTATATAAAACTCTCCCTCATGAAAGGCTGCAACAGATTAAACCTACCAATCGTCATGGAAACATAACCTCCTTGCCATGAAAACCTTAGTTTTGATTTGTCAAGACAGAGTGGTTGCTGAAGTGCAATAGTTTGCACATAATAAACTATCATACACGTAGGCGTTTTTCACTAATAGAATGGCTGACAATCTTACTCGATCACAAGGAATAATTTATCATTGCCATAATTTCTGTTTAAAGAAATAAAATGAACAACTTAACAACGAACCTTTCTTGCTGTCAAGAGTGATACCAGATTTGGTACAGTGCGAGCTGTCCGCCTTTGAAGGGCCTTGTATTGTGTTGGTGACATAAAGTTTTGTACGCTTGTTCGTGCCTATTAGTGTAATTTAAAAAAAATCTGTTCCTCTTTAATGTACAATATTTTTAATGTATGTGTATATAATTCCCTATTGTTTTTTTGTTATAATTATAAGGTGTATTATACCATTTCTAAATAAATAAATAAATCATTTTAAAATTTGGCTTAATTTTTTTTATAATTACCATGACATAATTCCAAACACAAATATCCTTTGAAAACGTACAATCCTCTCAAATTGCATTCTCTTTACAAACCAGCCAACTACTCGTACATGCCTGCTCTAACCGGGGTTTAACAAGTTTATCTTGTGCACTGTCAGTATTTGTTTGGTTGGAGACAAGATTCGAGCTGAGACGATGTGATATCGCTCTCGTACTTTGTGATAACAGTAAAAGCGTCTCTCTTGGTTGGATGCCGATGCTTTTCTTCGTCTTTTCTACAGTGCTCGCTTTGGGATTAGATTTTCTTTCAGACATTTGTTGTTTACATCAAGGATGAGCAACGTGTGTCAGAGGTGAGACAATTTAAAAATCGTGGGGCAACGATATTTTATTTAAAAAATATCACTGAATGTTATTTTATTTTTATTTTCTGATAGTACACGGTCACTTTTTAATATTTAAATAATACATATTAAAATTTTAAGTACCTGTATAAGGGTCACAAGGGCATAGGAGTTATCAGTTCGATATTTCATCAACGCAGCTTCCTTTCACCCAAAAAAGCTCCTCATCTATAAAACCCTTATTCGTCCTTTCTTGACCTATGCCGCACCCGTTTGGGTAGTGTGAGCAACACGGATCACCTGAAACTCCAGAGAGTGCAGAACAAGGCATTCAAGATATCTTTTAACACCCATCCCAGAACAAACCTTACCCGACTTCACGCCGAACAGCGAGAAGAAACCTTACAACACCACATCCTCGCTTGAACCGTTAATATATTGTTTATAACATATTTTAGGGTGCTATGTCCTTAAGGGAGAGATGATGATGATTTGTTGATAAATAAAACACGTTTTGGATCGCAATGCGGAAGAAGAGTTTTTATTAGTAAACGTAGGTATTTATACTATTTCCGCGTGTGTGCGGGAATGCGAGCAAGATATCCTTCGTCTCGTTTCTGCATTAGCAAAACGATAAATGTCGTATGTAGGTGACAATTTATTTACGGAACCGGCGCGACAGACGTGGTGCGTTCTCGCTCCGGCATGGAATGCGGTCCGCTCCCGGCTACGGGTTGAATGACCGGCGTGTGAACTTCGGACTTGTTTGTTTTGTATTGTCAAGGAGTGCGAAGGTCGCATCGCCGGTCATTGACCGAGTGTGCGACTGAGTGTGCGACGACCGCCACAATATAATATATTGTTTATAACAAAAGTGTAAAATAATACGTGCAAAGATTTAAAAATATTTGAATGAGAAAAAATTAACCTTCTATCTCATAAAAAACTAATCTCGTTTAAATGACTAATTATTAGTTAATTTATTTACTAAATGACTTATTTCATTACATTTTTTTCTTTTCTGTCTTGTAATGCTCTTTAATATATCTGAATTGGTGAGCCTGACCGGGAGATAAGATTGTCTTTGGCCCCAATAACCAAGCCATCGAGGCTTATAGCCACTAGAATTCGCATTGAACTCGCGGTTCGTCATTACATGTACTGGTAACAGCATCGCTCGTAAAAAAAACAACATTCGCAAACGTACTCAGTGAATGCAAGTATTGCTAGCTGAATTTTTTTAAACCAACTAACAGCAAAGTGTTTAAATAATTTTTAAGTGAAAAATAAGCAAGTACTGAAAGAAGACGAAGTACTTAGTCTAAGAAATCGTAGCAAATGTTTGGAAAAGTGTATGGATGTAGAATATGCAAAAGGTGTGTGTAGCGATAAGAAAGTGTGGCGCTCTCTCTTCTCTGCCAACCCCGACAACGAAACGGGGTGATGGAAATATGTTTGTTGTGAAAATCATGACCGGAAAGATTTTTAATAATTGTGAGTACAGACCAAATCGGATTCATAACCCCCGGATGGGAGTTAAGTGTCTTACCAAGTAAACCACAGAGGTCATCTAATATCGATTTTTTAATGTAAATAAACTTCATAACAACAACTTCGAGCCAAATAGTTTTTGGAGTTTAAATTTTTGCATTGCAAGCCTTGGAAATTGTTTGACTTTGACCGATATCCTGGCCCGTTTACCATACAATTTATTTTCTTTACGAGCAATTCCATTTAATATTAAATTTATAAAATATTGGGTTGATGCAAAAGTTATGACCGTTTTTTATGATCCCAGGTAAAAAAATTCCCAGGTAAGAAATGATGAATATTATCTTCTTTTAAATGATTCCATTGTATAAAGGATGCTTTCCCTCTACTTTCTATTTAGTTTTGGCCTGGCCAGTACAGTGAAGAGCCCTTGTATTTTTTCAAAATGTCGGTCGATAAAGTGCATTTACGTCATTGTTTACTTTATGAATTCCGTAAAGACAATACCGCGAGTGTGGCAACCAAAAACATTTGCGAAGTGTATGGAGCAGATGTCATCAAAGTTCGACAGGTACGAAGATGGTTTACAAAATTCGGATCTGGGGATTTTTCACAAATTTTTCACTATTGTGTATTTTAAACTCTTGGAACGCAATCAGACGATTACAGCAGAACGATATTGTCAGCAATTATCCAAATTGAACATCGCCCTTCAAAAGGATAGACCAGAATTGGTAAACAGAAAAGGGGTAGTGTTTCATCACGACAAAGCGCGACCACATGTGGCTATGATGACCCAACACAAGCTAAATGAGTTGAATTGGGATGTTATCAAGCATCCACCGTATTTTCCAGATCTTGCTCCTTCCGATTTTCATTTATTCCGATCACTGCAAAATTTTTTAAATGATAAAAAATTTGATTCAATACAGCAGGTAAAAACATCCCTTACTACATTTTTCGCATCAAAATCCACGGAATTTTACACTAATGGTATTAATAAGTTGATAGAAAGATGGGAGAAGGTTATAAGAACTGATGGAAATTATAAAATTGATTAAATAAATAATACAAATCTAAAAAAAAAATGTTTAATTGTATATGTAAAAGACGGTCATAACTTTTGCATCAACCCAATAAAAAAACCATATTATTGGGTGTACAAATAAGTCACCGCCGTTTGACAAAAGTTGGCGCCACCAGTAAGTTATGGTTAAAATTGTCAGATGTAAAATGTCATTATCGTAAGGTTGGACATCTGTCAACAACATGACCTTGAAATATTAGTGAATTTTTATCAGTATAACATATTTTTTTGTGTTCGAAAATGTCAAGTTTTGAGCCGAATAAGCGTCATTTGCGGGAACTTTTGATTTATTTCTTCAATTTGAAGAAATCTGCAGCTGAGGCGCATCGATTGCTTGTAGAAGCATATGGTGAGGCTGCCTTAAGTGAGAGAAGTTGTCGTGAGTGGTTTCAAAAGTTTAAGAACGGTGAATTTGACATCGAAGACAAAGAACGTAGCGGAAGGCCGAAAGTGTACGAAGACGCGGAATTGGAAGTATTATTGGATCAAGATTCGTGCCAAACGCAAGAAGAACTTGCACTTACATTAGGAGTGACTCAACAAGCAATTTCACATAGGTTGAAATCATTGGGAATGATTCAAAAACAAGGAAATTGGGTTCCATATGAACTGACACCGAGAAACGTTGAACGCCGATTTTCCACATGTGAAATGCTGCTTGCCAGGCATAAACGAAAGGGTTTTCTGCACCGTATAGTCACTGGTGATGAAAAATGGATCCACTATGATAATCCAAAAAGGAAGAAATCATGGGGAACCCCTGGCCATGCTTCAACATCTACAGCTAAGCCAAATATTCATGGAAAAAAACTCTTATTGTGTATTTGGTGGGATCAGCTTGGTGTCGTGTATTATGAGTTGCTCAAACCGAACGAAACCATTGCTGGGGCTGTCTACCGAGCACAATTGATGAGATTGAGTCGAGCACTCGAGGAAAAGCGCGCCCACTGCTACTCCAGACACGACAAAATTATTCTCCTGCATGATAATGCTCGTCCACATGTTGCGGCGCCGGTCAAAACCTTTTTGGAAACAATCAATTGGGAAGTTTTACCCCACCCGCTGTATTCACCAGACATTGCTCCTTCTGATTTTCACTTGTTTCGATCGATGACGCATGACCTGTCTGAGCAGCACTTCACATCATATGAAGATACCAAAAATTGGGTCGATTCGTGGATAGCCTCAAAAGATGAAGCATTCTTCCGACGCTGTATCCGTATGCTGCCAGAAAGATGGGAAAAGGTAGTGGCAAGCGATGGGCAATACTTCGAATAAAACATGAGGTTCCGTTCTTTCACAATAAATGCCCAATTTTTGATAAAAAACGGCGGAAACTTATTTGTACACCTAATAAATATTATATTGTCTGCCCCTTTTTTACGGAATTAAATGGGAAAAATTAAGCACCTAGCGACTGTCGTAAACATTCATTAAAAAAACGGAGTTGAGATAAATATTTTTTTCAAATTCATTCTTTGTAATGTGTACAAAGAAATGAACTTTATGAGGGTTTTTATATGGACCATTTTGCAGGATTCCTCTTTTCTATGGAGATGTGGAACTGAGAAAAACAATTTGTTTTTCCATACTATCTCAAAGTGAGATATTTGATTTGACATTTCGATTTTTTTCTTTTATTATTCCATCAAGTTTATTGTGTACTCTGATGGAATAAAGGAAGTTTTTTAGTTAAGATAAATATGGCGATATATTGACAGATATTGGTGCTAAATGTCAAATAATATTTTGATTATTTTTGCTTATTGGAAATTGTCAGGATCGATATTTATTTAATATTTTTTTACATGACAAGGAAGATACACTTACAGAAAAATAATATAAAAACATGTATTATTTATATTTATGCTTTATTTTCATATAGCGTGTGTTATCGATTTTTTCTAAAATCGCTATAATAATACAATAATAACACTAAAGCAATTTATACAACGTCATTTGAAAACTAATAGTTAACTCTAACTTACGAATCAAACCCACTCAAATAGACATATTAAAAATATTACGAAATATAATAATTTGATTTATAGTAAAGGCATTGACATGCCCACGAACCCCACAAAGACGGGTGATTGTCCGTCTTTGTGGGGTTCGTGGGCATGTTCTCGCGTATATGTTTATGGATTTCGTGGGGATGGATAGTCATTTGAATGATTTATGCAACCACGTAACTTGCTTCATTTACTTTTGTCTGGTTGGTTGGAAGAGATTGCCACCTGGCAATAATCCCGCCAGATTATATTGCAATAAAAGTGTTAAATAAATAAATAACATTGTGGAGGTTTAAAGATATTGTAATTTGTTTTAGCAAATACTGTTTATTTCACTTTTTGTAACGGTATAACCCTACCGGTTTCAAGGCTTTCACCTCATCATCAGGGTAGCACAAAAAATACTCAGACAATTTACAAAATGTAAAAAACATATTTAACTTCTCCCATCATGTTTATGATTTATACTTGAACAGCGTAGATCTGCTGGTCTACTTATTTATTTTATTTATTTATTTAACACTTTTATTGTAAATACAATCTGGCGGGCGTATTGCCAGGCACCAATCTCTTCCAACCATTACTTACTAGAAATTTATGTATTAAGTCACCCAGATTATCATATGTATCAATTATACCTTTTTTCTAGTCACTGAAAATGACGTAAAAAGTTGAATATAGGTGAAATTTATATTATGGACGACAAAAAAATCAATAATTCATTAAATTATTTTAATAATAATTTATAAAGCACTTTAAAGAGAGAATACTTTCTGCAAGAGTGCTCTTATTAGGGATTGGAACCCATTTTTTTGACAGATTAAAAGTACTTTTCCGCATATGTTGACAGATTAAAAGTACTTTTCCGCATATGTTGACAGATTAAAAGTACTTTTCCGCATATGTTGACAGATTAAAAGTACTTTTCCGCGTATGTTAATGTTTTAAAACATATTTGATAAGAAAACTACCAAAATGTAGCCGTTGGAAGACGAGTTAAACATAAATCTTCTCATATGTGATAGTAACACTTCCGATATGTGATAGCAACACTTCCGATATGTGATAGTAAAACTTACGATATGTGATAGTAATACTTCCGATATGTGATATTAACACTTCCGATATGTTATAGTAACACTCCCGATATGTGATAGTAACGCTTCCGATATGTGTTAGTAACGCTTCCGATATGTGATAGTAACACTTCAGATATGTGATAGTAACACTTCCGATATGTGATAGTAACACTTCCGATATGTGATATTGACACTTCCGATATGTGATAGTAACGCTTCCGATATGTTATAGTAACACTTCCGATATGTGATAGTAGCACTTCAGATATGTGATAGTAACAGTTCCGATATGTGATAGTAACACTTCCAATATGTGATATTGACACTTCCGATATGTGATAGTAACACTTCCGATATGTTATAGTAACACTCCCGATATGTGATAGTAACGCTTCCGATATGTGTTAGTAACGCTTCCGATATGTGATAGTAACACTTCAGATATGTGATAGTAACACTTCCGATATGTGATAGTAACACTTCCGATATGGGATATTGACACTTCCGATATGTGATAGTAACGCTTCCGATATGTGATAGTAACGCTTCCGATATGTGATATTAACACTTCCGATATGTAATAGTAACACTTCCGATATGTGATACGAGTAGTAACATTTCCTTTATGTTATTGTAATACTTCCAATATGTGATAGTAACACTTCCGATATGAAATAGTAACACTTCCTATATGTGATAGTAACACTTCCGATATGTGATACTAACAATTCTGATATGTGATAGTATCACTTCCGATATGTGATAGTAACGCTTCCGATATGTGTTAGTAACGCTTCCGATATGTGATATTAACACTTTCGATATGTAATAGTAACATTTCCTATATGTTATTGTAACACTTCCGATATGTGATATTAACACTTCCGATATGTGATACTAACACTTCCGATATGTTATAGTAACACTTCCGATATGTGATAGTAACCTCTCCGATATGTGATAGTAACACTTCCGATTGTGATGGTAACACTTCAGCTTTAGGTGCAATATTTTGTATATGAGTAGTGTTCATATATTATCATAGATTTGATGAGACCTACCAAGAAAAGGTGTCATTAAACGCTTCTTAAATTTAAACAAGTCACTTATATTCTTAACAATTAAGAATCAGACCATTGTACGACTCAGGATATTACTTTAAGGGAATAAAATACAAGGGGACGTGGACTTTTGGAAGAAGATCAAAACGACAATATTTATGACAACTATCTATTAGCCTGGGAGCTACATTGAAAACAGACTGGAGTCTAGAGAAATTTGCAAATCAGGCAGACCAGAAAAATTGAAATACGTTACTCCAGACGTAAGTTTCTAAGGTATTTTTAAACTTCGATTCCCGATAGTAACCGTTAGAAGAAAGTATAATTTCGATTCCCGATAGTACCCGTTAGAATAAATTATAACTTCGATTTCCGATAGAAAAAAATACACTAGTCTGCTGCAAGCTTTAGTCTGGTAACAATACTCGCAGTCGCTAGACGTGTGTGAGTGTTGTAGCTTCATTACATGCGGGGTAATATTCTCATCACGTGCTATACCAAACCACGAGTTACGTGCCTAATCCAGTGGTTCTATTACCAGAAGGCTTGATTAATGGGACCGAAGGCAATGTTGTCCAAATATAACACTTTTCAATGTGTTCGAATCACTAATGCGGATGTGATGAAGGGTGATATACATGGTTGAATGAAAATAACGCAAAAAATAAACATGTTTATAAATCAGATCGATGAGATGTTTTGGATTATTTTACCATGTTGTTTAACTTATGATGATGACGCTTCAAAAACGCTGTAGTTTGTATTTTCAAGGCTTGTTCCTAGTTCGAAGTCTTGCGGCTAGCGGTATTAGGCACGCAACCACTTATGGCCAAGATGACAACGAACAAACCCTGAAAAAACTGCAAAGTTTTCAAAACCTTGACATCATTAGTCAAAGCATGTGGTAAAACACTTCGAAAAACCTTAACCACCTGATTCAAAGAATCATTAAAGCCCTAAAACATTTGCTTGTAAATTAAGTTATTGAAAATTGTAAGTCACTCTTCGCAACCACTTATGGCCAAGATGACAACGAACAAGCCCTGAAAAAATTGCAAAGTTTTCAAAACCTTGACATCATTAACCACAGCATGTGGTAAAACACTTCGAAAAACCTCAACCACCTGATTCAAAGAATCATTAAAGCCTTAAAACATTTGCTTGTAAATTAAGTTATTGAAAATTGTAAGTCACTCTACGTAATCGCTACTGTAGGTCTGAAATAACATATTTGTTAGAAAGCTATTTAAAAAGGCTAAGTTTTCCATGCCATTTTTTTCAGATATAAATTTCAGATAGATTTCTAGACTGAAAAGTTTTGTTAAGGCTCTGCAGGTATGTCTAAATAATGTAAATGAAAAAAAAATGAAATTAAAATTTCGTTTATATTTCAAGATAAAATGATAAAATAATGTCGCAAGATACAAGGCGTTCATTATTTTGATAGGCGTTAAATGAAAGTTAAAACCATTTTAACGCAGGCATTAACTTTCGTATTAAATTAAAATGAATCGAGAAAGAAATTAAAACCTCGACGACGCCATTAAAAAATAAATGAAATATTTCTCATAAACGTTTTTATCTCAATTCTGTTCCTGAGACTTACTCCCCTTCCTCACTTAATACGGAATATCGGGATAATTTGAAAAATTATGAACTTTAAAGTACAGAATGAACTTTAAAATTCTTCATAATTATCTGACTAAGTTTCCAGTTATTCACTTTTCAGCGACGTAGACTGAAATGCTCATCAATTCATATTATCCCTAGATCTGAAAATATGGAACCTTAAAATATACATGCCATTACAATTTTTCCTGTTGGGATAAGCAGAGATGACAGAGCGTCAGACTTTCTTATCACGACATATATTTTTAGTCTCTCGTACATCTATACACCTTCTCATACAACTTCTACGATTTCTCTGATTTTTTACGTTTGTTTCTTTATGAATATTATTTACTTGATCCAATCATAATCTCTTAAATTGTCCTCTACAACGCTTATAACTCATATTTATACTATGTATTTGTTTATTTACCCTTTATTTATGAATTCGTTCTACACGCGCAAACCATCTTAGCGTTCCCTTCTTCATAAGCCTTAAATCACCCCTAACCACTACATTCATCCCTAACCACTACGTTCAGATGACTGGCATACATTATCATCACATGCATTCTTTTTCCAATTGAGAATTATTTTATGTATTGTAGTCTCCGAAAACGGTGACGTCAATTGGCCACCAACATCATGTGATCTGAGACCGTTTTCTGGGGTAACTTGAAAAGTCAGGTCTATAAGAATGACCCCCGATCCCTGAGCTAAAAGACGAAATTATTTGCGTTATTGGTGAGTTAGAACCGCAAATGTGTCAAAATGTCATCGAAAATTTTGACAAAAAAGTAGACATCTGTGGAGCTGCAAGAGGTGGACATTTGGCGGATATTGTTTTTTTGTGTTTAAAAGTCATACATTAAACTTCTATAGTTTTAAAAAACAGTATTATTTTGATTTACTCAAACGAAAGTTTTGTTTAAATTTGAGTATGAACTTTCAATATTAAAAAAAAAAACGAATAAAGTGAAAAAAATAGTAAAGAATAAAAAAATAACGTTCTGTTAGTTATACGGCACTGTATTACACTTAAATTGGATACAGTATAACTTGGCGGGTTTATTACGATGTGGTAATCTATTCAAATCAATCAAAATCACATTACAGAGGCATTCACCGAAAACCAGACTACAATATTTAAAAAAAGTCTGAGAATCGAACCCGTAGCTTCCTGGTTGAAAACAGGCATCTTTCCAACTAGACCACGTAGGTTATCTTTCTGCCAAGAACTAAGTCAAAATTTAAAAAAATAAAAGAAGTTTTATTGATGTTTACATGTAATTCCGAAAAAAAAGTTAATCATAAAAAAAATTACCAAAAGTTTAAAAGTGGCAACAAAATTTTAAAACAAGATGTTGTTAAGGGATGTTAATAAGGAGCAGTAGTTTGAATTGTATGCGAGTGATTGGGATGTTAAAAGTTATGTTACCTTGTCACGCTACACGAATTTCCAACAACAGTCGTTCCGTGAAGTTCTTTTAAACTTAGAAAAAACTTATTCACAGTAAAATGCCTTCAGGCTGAAACTATACGAATTCTAAACAGTTAAAAAATAACTGTATGGCATAGAATTTGCAAGTTTATCTCCTGAAACTCTGCTATCTACATTATGGACAAGTGTCAAAAATGTGGTATATGCTGTGATACCAAGGAACCAAAATCAAGTGTATACTTAAGAAAATAAGAAGGGGCCTTGCAAATAAGTTGGCTCCTTAAACAGCTCCAAGGTATGATAAAATATCAACTGAAAAATTCTTAACCACTAACATAAGCTGGCTGGATGCTCATTTTTTATTGGTGAACTAAAACGCTTCACAAATATACTATTCAATTCCTCCCCTAGGTTAGATGGTGTTTTGTATAGTTTCAAGCCTTCAATTGATGTACTTGTTCTTATTTTTTATCTTTCATCCTTCACTTGTTTGAAATATGTTTTATCTTGGAAACCTCAAAAAATAAAGCTATACTAAAGAAACAATTTTGCGAAGGCAATATATTTCCCCCCTATGGTGCTCTTGCCATGTTTGATGAAAGTAGTGGAAAATATAATGAAAACAAAGGATTATTTGGTTTCATGAAAACTGAAAAACCGTTTCATGAAAACTGAAAAATCAGTAAGGTTTTTGTAAGAAGAAGTCAACGATGAAAAGCTTAAGCCTTATGACAACTGTTAATAAGAAACTAAGGCATTTTCGTTTGACATCGAAATCTAGGAACCCTTGTAGTGGGTCTCTAAATGTACATGACAAATAAATAATGTATTTTATTTCCTTTTTGTAATACACAGTATAACCTGCGGGTAACCACTAAGATGTTAAAGAGGGCTTAGGTGAAAATCTGTGCGATTTTTTTAAGGGAAACTTCTATAGGCGCGGTAGGGCAAATTGGCTTGAACGTCACGAAAAGTGAAACGCTTCATCTATTTTGAGTGAAAGAAAGAAATAAAATTAAATATGATAAAATTAAATAAACTTAAAAATAAAAATGAATAAAATAAAATTAAATAAAAAAAAATAATTAATTAAAAATAAAATTTAGTAAAATTAAAATTAAATTAAAGAAAATTAAATAAAAATAAATAAGATAAAATAAATTAAAATTAAATAAATAAAAATCATAATTAAATAAATTAAAATAAAATAAAAATTTATTATAATTAATCAAATAAAATTATAAATTAAAATTAAGTAAATTGTTTAATTTATTTAATTATTTTTAATTTAATTTAATTTTAAATTTAAATCCATAATGCATCATAGATACGCTACGCATGGACTGGTGTACCAAATGTTATATGTAGCATAAGTCAACCAATAAACGCTAACGTATTATATTAGAATTTAATTTTAAAAAAAAATCGTTACAAATGGAAAAAAAGCAATGAACTTTTCCTAGGAGCTAAAAAGTTCACTTCTATCGCGCGAGAGTCTAACGCATCTGTTTATTTAGAAAAAAATCAGGTACCAACAAGAATTGAATCCGAGTTCCCTGAGTTGGAAGAAAGGCTCCTTACCAAATATGCTGCGGCGTTTGTCAAATATTAACCATTATACGAGTTTATTTAAAAAGGATCAAGTGTTCCATATATCAGGGTCGGAATAAAGGTGTCTTATTTCTACACCATGGAAATATTTACTCGTATACAACAGAGGACTAGAGATTTTTTATGCTAAAAATGTTAAGTCACTCAAAGAATGAATAGCTATTTATCCAAAGTCAAGATTAATTTAACAAGTCTGTAAATAGAAAGCGTTAAAAATTTTAAGAACTGTTAGTTGAAATACGCCTGCACACCACTTAACACCCTTCAAACTAAATATGAATTTAACACTGTAGTTTCAGACAGTTTTCTCGGAACACTCTAATAAATACATTACTCGACTTGACTCATTAAAGGTACTGAGAAAATATTATATGTTTTCATAAGTTTAAGAATTAGGATTCCACTCAGAAATGTACAATGCTTGATAATAAAAAAAGTCTTCAAATTAATGATACATAAAATTTATATAACATATTATATATTTACTAAACATGCTTTTTACCTTTATTTGGAAATTCTTATAATACATACCATGCTTCTTCCCTACTGGGGCAGGCAGAAAGGGCAGCAAAGAGTGTCAGATTTTCTTATCTCGACACGTAATTTACTTCTTTCACATCATGTATTTTCTCACAGAGTTCCTACGATTTCTATTGTGTTTTATTTTTTTAAATTTCGTTGACTTGTTCCAACCATACCTTCCATAGCCTTCTTTTACTAAGCCTTAACCATTACATTTGCACTTTATATATGCTTTATAAGCCTTAATTAATTTCACGTGTCTGAACAAACTCAAAGTGCTTTTGTGAATTATATTAATTAAAAGTCAATATTAAACATGTACAAATAAATCCGAGATACAAACATTTTGCCATGAGTGGTCCAAGATAGCCTGTGCCAGTTCGGAAGTGTACATCGTATAAAGAATAGCAACCCTTATTAATTATTCGTATGGTACTCAGAATTGGTAGATACTATTGTATTTGTTTTCATTAATCGAGCTTTCTGCAGTAATCTCACGTGTTGGCAATACTACTCTGCGCGTGAAGATACAACACTAGCACACGACCAGCGCTTGTGAGTTTTGTTACCAGACAACCCCTTTTACCAGAATGGGACTATTATTTTTTATTTTTTTCTGACACCATCGGGCATGGTACTCGAACGTATCTTAACATTTAGGATACGAATATCTTCATAGCAACTCTGAAGAAAAAGTATTCAAAGAGGAACTTTGATAGACGCAAAGAGTTACAAGTGGTTTAGTTAACCCTTCCTGTACTGTAATGTGTAACTAGTACACGTTGCTTCTAAAAACTTTAATAACTCTATAAACTTAAATACTGGGTTCAAATTTTAGGTATTCCTCCGAATTACATTTACGCATTGAATGAAAGAATAATATTAATAATAATTAGCACTTATCGGCCACATCAGAGATATTTTGTTAAAAACGGGAATAAATTCACCAATACAATCAAACGTATGCCAGAGTGTGACCTAGGTATATTAAATCTATACAACCGCTATGGGTGAGAAGCGACGCTATTCACGTCCCACTCTTACTCTACTTCGGTATACGGGAACGTAAGAAATAGAATCTCAGTTCGCTCGCTTCAGTAGCTCGCGGGCATTCATTTGAGGTGGTCTCTTCGCCCGTTTCGTGAACGTCGGCCGATGTTTTTTTTTTTCATGTTTATAGCAATTAAATTTCAATTATTATCACTTTTGACTTTAAATTTAATTAATTTTAGCGATTGGCTATAAATATTCTTATTTTTCCGATTTTAAATCGCATGAGTATTGAGGTGTAATGAATACATAGCACCGGAATGGGCGGATTTTTTTAGCACAGGAAGGGAAAGGCCTACTTCAACAGGATATCAAAAAATCTGGTAACACTACATACATGCGCTACATGTGTGTGAGTGTTGTATTGCTAACACATGTGATTACGAACAACGAGTTTCATGTCGCCTTCAGTGGTTTTTAAAAGGAAGGTTCGATTAATGGGACCCAAGATAATATTGTCTTCCGGCCGTGCTCTTCAAATCATCAATTCGAATTAATTAAAGGGTATACTAATGAGTAAATGCTTGCCGTTAGATTCGTTGGGTTCATTGTGTGCGAACAAAGTCTTTGCTTTCCAATTAAATACAATTTTCAGCAACAATATCTCTACTACATTCAACAATAAGCATTCCAGAACTGTGGAAACCGTTAATATGTGATACTTAAAAGGCAAATTTCAAGGATTAAAAAATAAACCAACGTTCACTTATCAAGCATTGAAAGTTGAAATATGTCCGCTAATTTTTAGGTCCAGCTCAACAATCGACTTATGTTCAAGATGATTTGTCAACCTTTACAAATGCCAAGTCATAAATCAAACACAAGTCCGACTTAAGATCTCTGTTCCGAGTCCTGTTTCCTAGAGCAGTCATCTAACGACATGACAACCTGTCAAAAAAGTCCTGAAGCGAAAACTCCACGTCTCTCGGCCATTTTGTCAAACTCTCTGCGTTTTATTTTATTTTTTTATTTTATTTATCCGATCAAAAGACTTTCGTGTCAAAATTCCTTTTTATTATTTATAATTTTGTTAAAGTTTTCAAGACAAATTTCATCTCTCCTCTTTTCGCCGGAAGGGTATTTTTTTCATATGAAAATAACTTGGGAAAAAATACAAGGACTTAACTTTGAAAGAGGATTTTGCCTGTAAACGAAGAAGAGTTTTTGAATATTTTATATGTTAAAGTTTTTGCCTCTGCGACTCTATGCTGCAGGTCAGGCTTACGTTTTTTCAATTTGTTAATTTAATTAAAACATAAATAACATATGTAAATGCCGTTTCTTTTTTGGGGTAGAAAGAGAGAATAAAGTGATGCTCGAGAATTGAAAGGAACCTGAGTAATGACCAAATTTCCTGGAACACTGCCAAAGTAAATATGAATAGGAATAAGGAACCTTACCTCTTCCTCAGACGACCATACAACTCATGTAGAGCTTTAGTCTCCCAAATTATTTTTTTTCAACAATCGGTCACTCACCAACTCCTCCATTCCCAGCCTCCTTAGATCCTGTTGTGCGTTGTCTAAAAGCCTCTGACTCAGTTTGCCAAGTGGCTTTCTTTCTTAGTTATCGGGCTCGAATAATGATCTTTGTTGATCAAATAAAATTATTGTAAGGGGCTGCAATACTACCCCAGCAGACCAAAAAAAAATCTAAGTTATGCGCAATACACTTGCTAGTGATCTGACGAGACACTGTCTATCAAATATCGATGGTTTATTCTAAGGTGAAAACCAACATATTTCCACATATAAGGAGAAATAAATAACTCGTTCCAGGGTAGTTAAAGTTCTGTGAATGTCCTTGTTGTCTTAGCCCTGTGCCACAGGATAATCACTGTAGAGTTGCAGCCCGATCTGGATCTGGAAAGTGACTAGTCCAACTGAATTATACGCAGCCGGTAGAATAAATGAGATCTTTTTATCCACGTCAATCTTCACTACCTCGGAAAAACCACATCGAAAGGCTACAGTGCCGGCCATCTCAACTAAGTTTTCAGCGATTTCTCATTCGTAAGGCGAATTCAGGGGTGGGATTCACCAATGTCGTGCGCATACGCTTTCCCACCTATCTCACACACAAATGCCAAACAAGGAAGTACACGAGACACTGAACACCGCAAACAGGGAATACCATAAAGGATAATGGATAAAACCATACCTCGAACATAAAACCTTGTACGCGAGAAGCAAGATAGCTCATTTGTCAACTCAACTGAAAAAAAAATTCTTCACAACCTTAAATTGCTTGTTTGTAGTCTCGTTATTTTTTAGTTTCTTCATCAACATACGAGTTCATACATTTTCACTATTCTGCAACCTTATTTGGGCCAACTATTTTTTTGTTTTATTCAGCTTTTGAAGCTTAGTAACATATGTTGATCTTTT
The DNA here is from genome assembly GCA_949825065.1 of Odontocerum albicorne. NCBI lineage: Eukaryota > Metazoa > Arthropoda > Insecta > Trichoptera > Odontoceridae > Odontocerum > Odontocerum albicorne. The sequence continues at coordinate 40,739,562 of OX463850.1, read as the reverse complement.
GAACGAGTTGAACCAATGTTTCGAACCCATGTGAATGAGTTGAACCCATGTTCCGAACGAGTTGAACCCATGTTTCGAACCCACCTCTAAAACGTTCGAGTTATATTCTCAGTTTGTCAGCTGATCAGTTTGTGAAGTGCTTTGACTGTTCTGGTTCCACTATGGACCCTTGTTTGGATGTCCACTCTTGGCTCATTTTTTATTATAAAAACACTGTTCAGGTACTTGAAACGTTCATTCGTTTCAATTGCATCCTATTCCATGATATCTGTATTGAAGATTGACCTTCTTAAATATTATTGTTTAAAGAAAACGTAAAGGTGCTCTGTAGAAAGAATAATCAGCTGAAATGACCATAAGTGTTATAATTGATCTATAAGTAGAGTTAATGATTGCCTACTTCAATCTTGTTGCGTCAAAAGAGTAGTTTTGCTGCATTCAAAGTTTTCTGAGGAAGTACTGGCAACTTTCTGAACTGCTTGAACTTCAGGACTTAAGCCAATTTATAAATATATTTACTGCTCCGCGAGTCATTTTCCTTCTACCGCGATGTGGGGCTTTAAGTCCGTCGTCGCTCTTATTATTATCACATTCGAGAAGCGGCCCCTTTGAGCAGTTGTTCCTTCGTTACTACGTGACGTGACGCTCATTAAAAATAAAGATTTCAATCTTTTAGAGTAGATTGCGTTAGATGGAGACTAAGTGCACCCCCCATGACAGCATGGATGGTGGTGGGGTCAAACTAAACTGGCGTAGAAGAATGAGGTGTGTCGGCCAGCCATCCAGGAAATAAAAGAGAGATTTTTTAAAATTTTATTTTTATATACAATATTATTTATAGTGAAGACAATTAACATTGTAGAGGTTTACCCCTTACTTTGGAAAAGTTCAATTTATCCAAATATTACCGTTTTTCTTTGGTGATATCTTGTTATATGGTAGGTAAGTTATGAAGGAAAATTGAGGAAAAAAATCACAACTTTTTCTTTATGTAAAGTTTTTTTTATGTAAAACCCACGTTACATTGCCAAAATATTATTTTTTATAAAACACAAAAAGGTCTATAAAACATGAACAACATTTACATCGCTGAATTATCAACAAATAAAATGGTTTGAATAAAATTTTCTCTACATGTAGTGATTAATAAGATATTTAGATTATTTACCCCAATTTTCAAAACGCGCGTGGGTGCGTTACTTTACCCCAATTTTCAAAACGCACCCACGCTGTCCAGACATGTTGACCCGATGTCGTTTGAAAGTTGTAGCGTTGTCAATATTTATCACCAGATGATACATCTGCACACAATATAGTAGTGCATGTATAGTATTTTATTGTGTTGCCATATTTCAAATTACGTTATAATATCTTGATTTTTTTTTAAATCCCTAAATGAGTGTAACACCTATGTTAGAATGCCATGATAAGAGTTAAAGACATTGTAATTTGTTTTTATCAAACACTGGAATAAACAGTGTTTGATAAAACAATTTTTTATTTGTTTCATAAGGCTGTAAATAAATGCGTTATGTTTATAAATTTTAATAAACCATATTCCTCGTCCTTGAGATACTTATTATGTGTTATTGATCTCTCAATTTATTTATATTCAAAATAATCGTCCCCGCATTTTGGCACTCCTAAACATTTGTCGATTCCGCCTACTTTTTGTGACGGCCCTGTGAGTAGGATGCCAGGATTAAATATTATACATGTTTTTGAAGGAAGACGAAGGAAAAACAAACAAATTTATCTTATTAAATTGTGTTCCTTTATACCTTCTGTAATAACGATGTAAAAAGTAAATTTGGAAAGTGTGCGTGGGATATTTGTTTTGTATTCGTTTTGAACAATTACATTTTATATTAGTTCCGAGTGCGAAGATTTTGATCGTTTTGTTTCCCTAGTTTTAATTTTCGTTTTCTCGGAAGTAGTCTCATTTAATACTTTTACAATCAGTTTTCTCGGAAGTAGTCTGATTTAATACTTTTATAATCAGTTTTTTCAGAAGTAGTCTTATTTAATACTTTTATAATCAGTTTTTTCAGAAGTAGTCTCATTTAATACTTTTATAATCAATTTTCTCAGAAGTAGTCTCATTTAATAATTTTCTCCTTCCCAGTGTCATGTCAGGTCCCCCCAACGTTGAATATCACCTGAGATTAGACATATTTGTCCCCGGCAGCCCGAAAAAGATCTCCAACGCCCTTTATGCCAGTCCAATCACGTATATTGCGGAACCAGGAGATTTGCCTCCTGCTAAAACCTCTTCGGTCTTCTATTTTGCCTTGGATGATCAGGTGCAGTAATTTGTACTTTGCTCCTCTAAGTATATGACCCAAGTAGGACACCTTTCGGATTTTAATACTAGTCAGCTACTCTCTGTCAACTTTGGCTCTTTGAAGAACCCTTGTGTTGTTGTCCAGGGTATCTGTATCACTCTCCAGTGCATCCACATTTCTAATGCTTCCAGTTGGTTCAAACTACAAATTTTGAGGGTCCATGATTCCACTCCGTGCAATAACACTGACCAAACGTAGCATTAGTAATACTTTTATAATCAGTTTTCTCGGAAGTAGTCTCATTTAATACTTTTATAGTCTGTTTTCTCAGAAGTAATCTCATTTAATACTTTTACAATCAGTTTTCTCGGAAGTAGTCTCATTTAATACTTTTATAATCAGTTTTCTCGAAAGTAGTCTCATTTAATACTTTCATAATCAGTTTTCTCGAAAGAAGTCTCATTTAATACTTTAATAATCAGTTCTCTCTGAAGTAGTCTCATTTAATACTTTCATTATCAGTTCTCTCGGAAGTAGTCTCATTTAATACTTTTATAATCAGTTCTCTCGGAAGTACTCGTAGTCTCATTTAACACTTTCATAATCAGTTCTCTCGGAAGTAGTCTCATTTAATACTTTTATAATCAGTTCTCTCGGAAGTAGTCTCATTTAATACTTTTATAATCAGTTCTCTCGGAAGTAGTCTCATTTAATACTTTTATAATCAGTTTTCTCGGAAGTAGTCTCATTTAATACTTTCATGATCAGTTTTCTCGGAAGTAGTCTCATTTAATACTTTAATAATCAGTTTTTTTAAACTCAAATGAATCGTTTCGTGGAATTAAATATACCAGTAAAAATACAGGTTAACTGATCTCATACATTAATATTTTTATTTTGTTTTCGCATATCATAAAATAAGTAACCTGAATTTGCTTAGTGTTTAGAAAGTTTATAATGAAAGTAAGGGTTTAACTTTATAAACGTTGATTTATTTTAAATGTTGATAATGATAGCTTTCCGTGATTATATATATCTAGAATATATTGTGTATTCTTGGTTGACGTTACTCACTTTTTATCGTTCTCTGGCTGGGAACACCTAAATTTGGGTATTATTAATTTTATAATTAAAAAAATCAGAGCTTAGTTAATAAAACACTGGTGGTCTACGCTAGGATTTCCAGTTCGATTATTGACGGAACCTAAATATAAAAAAGGGTCTTCCAAATGGAGCGGTTTTTTTTAATACATTTTTTTTATTTCTTGAATAAAACACACAATTATCTTTGATTAAATTTTTTTTTATTGGTCATTGAAGTATAATGTATGACATTTAAACACAAAAAACAGTATTCGCCAAATGTCCACCTCTTGCAGCTCTACAGATGTCTACTCTTTTGTCAAAATTTTCGATGATATTTTGGCGTAATTGCGGTTCTAACTCACCAATACCGCGAATAATTTCGTCCTTCAGCTCAATAATTGATCGGGGGTCGTTCCTATAGACCTGGCTTTTCACGTAACCCCAGAAAAAATAGTCCAACGGTGTCAGAAAATCACATGATATTGGTGGGCAATTAACATCACAGTTTCCGGAGATTACAATGCATGAAATTATTTAACAATTTGAACGCGTTATTGTATTGTATACGACTCAATTTTTATAAATGTCATACATTACACTTCTCAAATGTCACAAGACCCAGTCAAGTTCACGACGCCATCTGCATTTTATCCAAGAATTAAAAAAAACAGCTCAATATGAAAAAAAATATCTCGGTCTGATTAAAATGTTCGTCTGGTAAAAATATTCTTTAACGTATGTCCAAGTGTACCATAAAAATTAATCTATGAATAAAAGTTTAACATATTTTGTTCAAATACGTAGAAATTATGGACATAAGAGTTAAGGTCCTAAATTTTTCAGTCTGAACACGTTAGTACGTGTATGGACATATGCTATGCTAGTCCTGCTCACCATATTTATGCAATATTATAGTTAAAATTTGTTACATCTACCTTCAGTTATATGTCAACTACAGATGATTGAAGACGTGTTGTTTTGTTATATTCTAAAATGTTACAAATTTGATAACGAGCTTTTATCAAGTGTCTTTCAATAGGGAAAATCTTTGTAGACATTAAATTGTGTCACCATCTAAATGCTTTCTATACCTTTTGTCACTAATTTTTATCAACGTAGCCATCTCAAGGATTATTTCCTAATTTTTCTTACATAAATAATATGAATTAATAACGAAAAGTTATCCTGTATCCCTTTTTTCTTACTTTATCAAATATCATAATACTATATCGAGCAAACACATATATTTGGGGGAAAATCTTACATGAAGAAACTATTGCTGATGACCGCATTTGAGAGTATTATACTGTATGCATGAGAGTTCACCATACTCGTATATCGCATACAGATCGTTCGCAGTATCACTTTAAATGTAAAAGGTTGTTAGAACAAGTGGACAGTAAAAGAAGAATTATTTACGTCTCACGTATTAAAATGAAGGGAAAAGGGATGATAAATACTGTGTATATCCATCCCTTCGTAGCTTCAAATGTTTGGTTAACCTTTGTAATGCAGAACCTTTATTAACTCACTTCATCCCCTTTTCCATCCGTCCTTCGGAAAGATCACAATAAGGCTTAGGGGTGATATTTGTGACAACTTGGAAACATTTTAACCCGTATTGTATTATTGCCACATCCCCTTTTTGGTTCAACCCCTACATTGTATAGCCATTGCGTTTTATGCATGGTTAATTAAGACACATTCGGTTTTAATAGCTTGTGACAGATGTGGGCTACGCAGTAATAACGAGTTGTGAAGCTGGTTCAGTTACCACATAGCCTACATTTTTAATGAAAATTATAACATTTCTAAATAGATGACTTACGTAGGAAAGTTGGAAAGACCCATGTTTTCCAGCCCGAGGGCTGGGGGTTGGTTTCCGTTGGAACGCGAATATTTTAGAAGGGCGAGAGCCTTTTTTTTCTTAACTTGTTTTAGTCGTGTCAAACACCTTCCAGGCTGGTTATAAGAACAATTTTAAAAAAAATGTATATATCGCCTTTTGGAGATCACGCTCTCGTCAAGGGTACCCTTAAGTGAGAATTGAACCAACTCGTATTGAAAGAAAAAATATTATAAAAAATCAGTACAGTAAGGATGGGAAGGTAACGCCTGCGGTTATAAGAATGAGCTCTTTCCCGTTTCTGCATATGTTTAGTAAAACGTTTTTGGTAACAAAACTGTAACAAACTTACCAAGGTACGAAAAGGTTGGAAGAGATTGTCAAATGGCAATAATTTTGCCAGATTTGTATTTTAGACCTGACGTTTGTCAGTGGTTTTAGTTTAACAGTAAGCATTCATGCTACGCAAACGGGTGCCCCAAGTTCAATTCCTAGGGGATTTTCTTCAAGACTGGTTTGGGACATCAGAATTGAAGTTTTTTTCTATAGGTTATATTCTAGATAGCCAGATGGCACTTTTTATAAGCGACACTGGCATAACTCAACTTTGCTTATTTTTTTTTTAGTTTATCAGATACCGTTATTTAGTAATGCTCGGTAAATAATACTAAACTATCAAGAAAAAAAAATATGGCATACAAAAAAACAAAACCTGATTAAAGAAATGGCAAACGCACTAATTCAAACAAAATCTTTTTGATTCTTAAATTTTGAATGAATTAATAAATAATAAGTAAGTTGAACGCAATGTAGAATTATGATATAACACTGTTTTAAAACATAAATTTAAAACAGTATTGTAGTTGAACGCAATGCAGAGTTGTGACACAACGCTCTTTTAAAACATGAATAAATCTGTTTAGTTCTGAAATTTTGATTGAATAAATAAATAATAAGTTAGTTGAACGCAATGTAGAGTTGTGACACAACACTCTTTTAAAACATGAATAAATCCGTTTAGTTAAAAGAGCGTTGTGCCACAACTCTACATTACGTTCAATCAATTTATTATTTATTTATTCAATCAAAATTTAAGAATTAAACAGATTTATTCATGTTTTAAAAGAGTGTTTTATCACAACTTTACATTGCGTTCAACTAACTTATTATTTATTTATTCAATCAAAATTTAAGAATAAAACAGATTTATTTATGTTTTAAAAGAGTGTTGTATCACAACTCTACATTGCGTTCAACTAACTTATTATTTATTTATTCAATCAAAATTTAAGAACTAAACAGATTAATTCATGTTTTAAAAGAGTGTTGTATCACAACTCTACATTGCGTTCAACTAACTTATTATTTATTTATTCAATCAAAATTTAAGAACTAAACAGATTAATTCATGTTTTAAAAGAGTGTTGTATCACAACTCTACATTGCGTTCAACTAACTTATTATTTATTTATTCAATCAAAATTTAAGAACTTAACAGATTTATTCATGTTTTAAAAGAGTGTTGTATCACAACTCTACATTGCGTTCAACTAAATTATTATTTATTTATTCAATCAAAATTTAAGAACTTAACAGATTTATTCATGTTTTAAAAGAGTGTTGTATCACAACTCTACATTGCGTTCAACTAACTTATTATTTATTTATTCAATCAAGATTTCAAACAGAAAACTTCTTAAACAGATTGTCATGACCCGAAAAGTTCAAATAGGATCCTCATCATTCTAAAACTGTCAATTATGTCAAAAGGTCAAAGACAGGACCTGGATTTATAAAAAAAAAATACTTTTGCAAATATACACACGTATCGAGTTAAACAGAGGATAGATTATCAGATTTTTTAATAGTTTTCCCTTAGACTCGAGAATCAACTCCTAGCTGCTCTAAGAATTAAATCCTCATTGGTTTGCTTTAAAAAGTGACTTAAAATCATTATATCTTTCTTTAAAGATAATAGCCCATCTTATTCCGTTCTCATTCTAATATCTTCCCTTGTCCCTTCTTCTCTCCAAGTCATCAAGTCATTGGTGATATTAACCTTTCCCTTACTGTCCTAAAATAATCCTTGCGCTCCGGTGGTGTGTATTCAATACACATGTAAACATGAGCGAATAAAAATCTAAAAATAAGAATATTCATAGCCAATCGCTTAAAATAATAAAATTTGAAGACAAAAGTGATAATAATTGCTGAAAACATGAAAAAAAAACATCGGATGACGTTCGCAAAACGGGTGAGACGACCACCTCGAACGAAAGCCGGCTGGCCACTAAACGAGAGAAGCAAGCGAACTGAGATTCTACGGATTTTTAAAATGAATATACGTACGTCACACATTTGCACACGTTTGATTGTATTGATTAATTTATTCCCGATTTTCACAAAATATCTCTGACGTGGCTGATAAGTGCTAATGAATAATAATCAATACACATCAATACTCATGCGATTTAAAATCGGAAAAATAAGAATATTCATAGCCAATCGCTAAAATTAATAAAATTTGAAGGCAAAAGTGATAATAATTGAAATTTAATTGCTATAAACATGAAAAAAAAAAACATCGGCAGACCTTCACGAAACGGGCGAAGAGACCACCTCAAACGAATGCCCGCGAGCTACTGAAGCGAGCGAACTGAGATTCTATTTCTTACGTTCCCATACCGAAGTAGAGTAAGAGTGAGACGTGAATAACGTTGCTTTTCACCCATAGCGGTTTTTTTTAAATGAATATAATAACACCACACACTGGCACACGTTTGATTGTATTGGTGAATTTATTCCCGATTTTCACAAAATATCTCTGACGTGGCCGATAAGTGCTAATTATTATTAATATTATTTTTTCATTCAATGCGTAAATGTATTACAGAGGAATACCTACAATCTGAACCCAGTATTTATTATATGTATAGAGATATTAAAGTGTTTAGAAGCAATGTGTACTAGTTACACATCACAGGGAAGGAAGGGTTAAAAATGAAGTTTTCTTTTAATTTTTCATTCTCGATTTCTTGGTTTAATCAGACGTCTTCCAAATATTACAGAATAAACTAAATAAGCTTTTTTTTTAATATTCTTCGACTTTTACTTCCATTCGATTCTCATCTTATTCCATATTCTCCTTGAGACTCCTTAACCCTTCCCTTACGGTGATAAAAATGAAATGCGTGTTCCGGTGTTGGGTAGTGAGTACGCGATCAAAAATTAGCGATTTTAAATCGGAAAAATAAGAACATTCATAGATAATCCCCTTAATTAATTATAATTGAAGTTAAAAATTATAATAATTGAGATTTATTTGCTGAAAACATTAAAAAACCATCTGGCACCGCTCACGGAACGGGCGTAGGTCTAGTCTCGTTGCCAGCTCAACAGCTACTGCAGCGCGGAGCGGTAGTGGCTTACTCCGGGCGTGGCTTACGCTTGCGAGGTTGAGACAATCGAGCTCCTCGCTATTCAGTGACGTATGCAAAAGTGAGATGCGAATATAGTATCGCGCTTCCCGCATACTTTTCACCTATCGTCACGACCCAAGATCGAGGCACTCACAGCGTTTAAATGTGAATTTGTTTCCGATATTCAGAAAATATTTACGATGTAGTCGATAAATTCTGATTATTATTAATTTTTTTTTTAAATCAATGCGTTAATATATTATGGAGGAATACCTAAAATCTTAACCTTGTATTTATTATATTTATAGAGATATTGATGGTTATTAGAAGCAACGTGTAGAAGATACCCAATACCGGGAAGGAAAGGTTAAAATTATATATCTATATAAGCTGAATAAATGAAGAAATAAAACAAATATATAGCGCAAATTTGAGTGGTAGGCGTGCAAGAGAAATACCATGACATATATGGTTGGGCCAGGTGAATGATATTTAGAGAGACGAACGTAGAATGTCAGAGAAATCGTAGAAGTTGTATGAGAAGGTGTGTGGTTTAAGATGAGGATAAATATGTGTCAAAATAGGAAAGTTTGGCGTTCTCTTTTTTCTGCCTACCTTTACAGGGTAACTGTGTGATAGTTTGTATGTATTAAGCACAGAGGAGTTTCTGAACCGGTGATGTTTTGCACAAAAGTATTATATTAATTTTCTATCTCGACGTATATCTTTAGAGATTAAAGATATACGTCAAGATAGGAAAGTCTGATGCATCCTTTCTGAGTACCACGACCGTGAAATGTCGTGATGTTATAAGTTAAAGACACGCTAATGAATACTAATAATAATTGAGAAACAAGGGTAAGTTGATTGAAAGTAAATGCATGAAAGTAATTATTCGACCAGATGTAACATATTTGCATGCAAGCTTTAAAGAAATTCTTCATTTTTAGTTTGTACTTTTTTCTGTTTGTATTTAAGCTATTTACTTTCTGTGACTCCGGTCTAGTTGGAAGTTATTACCGTAAGGCAATAATCCCATTGATTTTACATTTGTACAAAGTGTCAAACTGTGGCGGTACAAACTGTGGCGGTCGCACACGCGGTCAATGACCGATGAAATTACCTTTGCATTCCTTAGCAATGCAAAACTAACAAGTACAAAGTCCGGTCATTCAACTCATAGCCGATGCGGAGCGCATTCCATACTAGAGCGAGAACGCACCACACCTGTCTCGCCAGTTCCGTAAATAAATTATCACCTACATACGACATTAATCTTTCCTTCCCTGTGTTGGGTATCTTCTACACGTTACTTCTAATAACCATCAATATCTCTATAAATATAATAAATACAAGGTTAAGATTTCAAGTATTCCTCCATAATATATTTACGCATTGATTTAAAAAATAATATTAATAATAATCAGAATTTATCGACTACATCGAGGTGTTTTGTAAAGATCGAAAACAAATTCGCATTTAAACGCTGCGAGTGCTTCGTCTTGACGATAGGTGAATAGTATGCGGGAAGCGCGACACTATATTCGCATCTCACTCTTGCATACTAGATAGAATTGCGAGGAGCTGAATTGTCTCAACGTCGCAAGCATAAGCGTAAGCGACGGGGTATGCGACTGACGTTCCGCGCCACTAGTAGCTTCTAGGCTTGCAAATAGGTTAGACGTACGCCCGTTCCGTGAGCGTTGCCAGATGGCTTTTTAATGTTTTCAGCAAATAAATCTCAATTATTATAATTTTTAACTTCAATTATAATTAATTAAGGGGATTATCTATGAATGTTCTTACTTTTCCGATTTAAAATCGCTAATTTTTTATTGTGTACTCACTACCCAACACCGGAGCACGCGTATTATTTTTATCACCGTAAGGGAAGGGTTAATCGTTTTGCGGATGTAGAAACGAGACGGCGAGATATCTTGCTCGCATTCCCGCACACACGCGGGAATAGTATAAATACCTACGTTACCAATAAAAATTCTCTTTCCGCATTGCGATCGAAAACGTGTTTTATTTATCAACAAATCATCATCATCTCTCCCTCTAGGATACATATCCTAAAAAACGAACACTTACAGAAAATTAATTAAGATTTTTACACAAACATAATTTATAAATAATATCATGGATATAAATCTCAATTACAAGTGTTTATCTCATGCACAGTTTTGTTATATCAGCAGGTCAGTGAAAATGTTACAAAATATAAAAAATACACTGATTCCACAGTGTATCAAGCCACCATCTTCTAAACTGTGAATGTAATGTAATAAGATAATAATAATTCATAATAATAATCCGCAAATTTCAGTAGTCTATATAACATAATATAGCTGTCGATTCATTTACAATGCTAACAGATGCAATAGTACAAACCTTTTTCTGGAATGTTGTCTGTATCCATGTTCAGGAGATTATTTTGTATGGCAATTAGCCTGTAAATGTAATTTTGTTACGCTGCGAATGGTTACACTTAAAATGTTTGATACTAGTAATTAAATCAAAACGACTGTTTGTCAGTTGTAAAGTTTAAACATTTATTGCTGTTAGGATGAATGCGTGGAGAGGCACGTTGCCTCCAACGAGAGGAGTTTAACCATCTTTCTCAAAACTATTTTATGAGATCTGGAAAACCCTTGATGGCCCCGAACACGAATTAAAAATACCAAGAACATGCTAGTTATCGTATTATGTTTACTTGTCATTTAAACAAAATAATATCTTCCTTCCTCGTTTAGTAATTGGTTCAAAACCATAGAGCGAGCTCTTGAGTGTGGTGTTTTTTGTTGTTTTATGTTTGCATTTTTATATGTTTTCGTTTTTATTTTTATTTTTATGATTATGTGCGGTATATTGTGGGATGAATGTTTTTCGTCTGTCTGGAGTGATGAAGTGTGATGAGTTTGATTTCGCGTGATGTTTACATATGTAATTAAGTGTCACTGTTTGTCAGGTTGATGAGAATGTGCAACGGGGTTTTATAATAAAATCGGAAAGAAATATCGATTTCTTTTGTTCATGCTATATGTCCTCAGTGAGATAAAGGCAAAAGCCTAGTTTACTGGGGACACGACAAATGAAAGGCAGCAAACCTAGATCCATTAAAATTTTGTGTCCAAATTAAATTACCTGTTATTGTTTTTTTTGCAAATTGTGTATATTTCCTGTCATGTGTAAATAAATAAATATAAGTCTTGAACCGAGTTTGCTGTTGCAATTCTGTGGGTCTGTATTGTGCTACTTTTCTTATGTTATCGACACTCCTCCATTTACTGCATTCTGTCAGACACCTCCCTCCGTATAAGGTGGTGTATACCAAGGTTATTCTGCTGCTTGATACAATATCAATGATGGTTTTACTAAACCGTGCGTCTCGAAAGCGCCGAAATTTTCGATCACAGAAAGTACTTCGGTAAAGTAACGAGTAATAATAAATGCCGAAGAATAATTTATAAACGCTTATTTTTTTTTCTTGTCGTTTTTGAGTTCAATATCAGTTCAATTTCACCATCAATTACGTTAATTATTATTAAAAATATTTTTATTGACATTGTAATTTATTTTTATCAAACACTGTTTATTCCACTTTTTTGTGATTTGTTTGCGCTCCCCTGAAGTCTTGTTTGCGCCTCCCTGAAGATGAGGTGAAAACCTTGAAACCGGTAGGGTTATACCGTCACAAAAAAGTGGAATAAACAGTGTTTGATAAAAATAAATTACAATGTCTTTAAACCTCCACAACGTTAATGCCTTAACTATAAACAACACATTTTTATTGATTATAAAAAAAATATATTCTTTATTTAATTAAGAGAGATCTTCTTGAATTAAATTCCATATAACCATTTCCTTATCCTAAAAAAATCGTTAACAAATGGAAAAAAAAGCAATACATACAATCAACTTTTCCTAGGAGCTAAGAAGTTTCACTTCTACCACGCGAGAGTCTCACGCATCTGTTTTTTTTTTAAATGTGTTATTTGATGGAAGTTGCACATCGCGGAGTTCGAACCAGCGACATTCCGCACGAAAGTCCAGTGCGTTACCGCGCGGTCATGCATTTTATTATTATAATAGTGTTGCATTGAATTTGGTTCTTTCTGAGATTTAACCCATTTACTGGGGCTGGAAAGAAACCTCTTTTAATAAGTGTAACTTTCGTATTACGTATTTTCCTTACTAAACGTCCCGATTCGTGACAGTCAAGATCAAATATTAAATGTCTGATGTTAGCCCCCTAAAGAAACCCCCTGAAAGTAGGTTTCATCAGAAGGAGAAGGAACCTTTTAAAACGAAACCACGTACCCTCACCCTCCAAGCTAATTGTTATTGCTTTCTTGTTGATTTGCTTTGTTTTACTTCTGCTGATGCTATCAGGCTGGAAGATTTTCCACCATCGAAAGATCCAATTCGTGTAACGACTGTCGAGTTGTTATCTCAAAGTTTGTCTTTGAACTTTTACTTCTTCATTTTTCTAACGATTAAATAATTTTTAAAAATCACTGGAATTTTTTTATCTGATTTTTATAAAACAAAACGCCATGCCCTTTTTAAAGTAAGCAGGGACTACATATCTCGACTCTTTCCTATTTAAGCACACATACTCACCTTGTCAATATTCATAAATCTCCTCACACACGATTTTTTCTTATACTTGTAACCTTTCTTTCAATTGAATGTCTTCAGCTATCTCCTTAAATCTTTACATAAACAATAAATTAATAAAGTTACTTCTTGAATCTTCGAAAATACTATAGTTTCACTTCGTGGGGCCATATTTTATGTAAAAGGTAAAATAAGCAAAATAAAACACCTATTTTAAATTTTCGTGTTTTTGTGTTTATTTTTGAGTGTACTACCGGTTTCCAAGACCACCGTCTTCATCGTCAGGTGAAGATAAATTAAATTGCTAAAAGTATATTTCCTGTAGGTACAAGTGTTAATAATATAAGAGGAATTAGGTAGGGAGAGAGAAGTGGGGAGATATGTGATTCAATGGTTAATGGGGCGGGGAAAAATGAAAATTGAATGTTTGGAGCAGGTCAGGGTCTGGATATTGAGACATAATTTTATACATTTTTAAATCTCGAGAATTTAAAAATTGTTAAGTTGCAATCCCCCTCGGCTTATGTGTAGAATCCGCAAACCACGATTGATATCGAATATATTTTTAGCAATTTAGTTTATCTTCACCTGACGATGAAGACGGTGGTCTTCGAAACCGGTAGTAAAGCCAAAAATATAAAATAAGTTTTTATTTTACTTATTTTTCCTTTTATATAATAAAGTTACGTTTATTCAAAAATCTATATCTAATATTTAACTTATTACTGCAAAACATGTTAAAAGGTAACAACATTTACTATACATACGTCACGTGCGAGTATTATTGACAGACCAATTCTTATCAGACTCCTAGCTTCAGGGTGGAAGTCAAGGGTCTTACCAATTAGGGCACGGAGGTCGTCAAAGTTTTTTCCATGAAGAATGGTTCGCAACCCAGTGCACCGAGTATCTAGTGGTGGCGGTCAGAGGACGGAGTTAAGTGGGAAATTATAAAACATTTGGAGGGAAATGAATCAAAAGATTAATTAACTATCATATTCGTATAATGAAAGATAAAAGTATAGATATATTGGAGTGAGAGTAAGAGAACAGGAAGTGGAACAAATAATAGATGTGGAAAAGGCGAAGGATGTATTGTAAGATAGGAAAATCTTGCGCTTTGCCATCTCTACCTACCCTGACAGGGAAATGGCGCAATGGTTTGTATGTATTGGGTGTTAACATAAATTGTGTCCGCTTTTTTCTAAATTTAAAAATGAGCACCAAAAGTAAAACAAAATGGTAAAGGTTATACGTCATTCGAAAGAAAATTTTCTGCTCCATAAATCAACGTTCGTAAATTGACGAACGCTGATTTTTGTTGTTTTCACTCAAAACATGTGGAACCCAAGCGCCGAACTTACGGACTTTTCCCATTGATTTAAGATGGCGGTATACAGTAATGTGACTACAATTCATCTGCTCAGCCAGTTCAACGATGGTTCGAAGGGGATCTTCATGAATAATATAGTTTAAGCGGTCCTCATCGAAGTCCACTGGTCGTCCGGAACGCTCCATGTCTTTAAGGTCAAAATAACCGTATTTGAAACGCAAAAACCATCAACGAGCTGTCCTTTTATTCATAGCATCTTCACCGTACACTTCGCAAATATCGCGAGCAGCTTTGGCAGCTTTATTCCCTCGATTGAACGCGAACAGAAGGAGGTGTCGAAAATGCTCACTTTCGTCTACTTGACATTCCATTTTGAAGCCTTGTAATCAAATAAAATAATATATGTAACGTAAAAACAAACACAATATCTTGTAGAACAGACAATTTTCTTTCGAATGACGTAAAACCTTAACCATTTTGTTTTACTTTTGGTGCTCATTTTTAAATTTGAAAAAAAAAACGGACACAACTTATGTTAACACCTAATATTTATGTACATTATTCCTCGCGAATTTTTTCGGCCTTCTACCTTTAGGCTATCTTCAAGCGGAACAATCATGGTTTATAATGAGAGCAATACTAATGCCAATAGACCATACTCACTTCCGATGAAACAAGACCCCAGTCTGATCTATATAAGTGTTTTTCTCGTAACAAACCGGTATCATTCAGCGTAAATTAATTCGAAATAAGAGGTATAAACACGTGTGCGGGGGATAAAAGTAATTATTGGAATAACAAAGTAATTGATTGATAAATATTATAAAAAAAATTTTAAGCTCTTTTTAACAGCTTAGCAAATTAAGTGAAATACTGTTTATTTATTTAGTTTATTAGCAAATCACAAAACCGTTCATTTTGTTAATTTAAATAATGAATTAATCTTTATGAATAATAAATCCACACCCTTTTCTTATTTCTATAAACCTTACGATTTTGACTAGTAAGAGGAAATATATTCTAATTTGAAAATTGATTAGTTGACATGTTGCCTTTTCACGCACAGGATGAGGTGTTGGACCTATTGCATAATATGACCGGGAGACAAAAGAACGTTCACCCCTTTAAACTTTTCCCTTCCTGTGCTAAAAAAAATCCGTGCGTTCCGGTGCTGTGTATTCAATACACATCAATACACGTGTAAAAAAATGAGCGATTTAAAATCGGAAAAATAAGAACATTCATAGGCAATCGCTTAAATTAATTAAATTTGAAGACAGCCGTCAAAAAAATATCGGCCGACGTTCACAAAACGGGCGAAGAGACCACCTCAAATGGAAGCCCGCGAGGTACTAAAGCGAACGAACTGAGATTCTATTTCTTGCATTCCCATATACCAAAGTAGAGTGAGACATGAAAAGCATCGCTTCTCCACCCATAGCATTTTTTTAGAATGAATATACTTACGTCACACACTGACACACGTTTGACTGTATTGATGAATTTATCACTTAATATGTCTGATGTGGCCGATAAGTGCTAATTATTATCAATATTATTTTTTTCATTTGTGGCGACAGTATGCGCGGTCACTGAACCCACGAGGCGACCTTTGCACACCTTAACAATGCGAGACAAACAATTCCAAAGTCCACGCGATCGGTCATTCAACTCACTACCAGTGAAGACCGCATTCCATGAGGAAAGGAGAGGGCAACACATCTTTCGCGTTGTCTCTTAAAACAAAGGGATACCTACGCGTGACAATAAACATATTGTAAGCGCAAAGACGAGACAGCGATATATCTCGTGCGCATTCCCGCACACGTTCAAAAAACATTATAAATACCGACGTTGGTCAATAAAATTCCTCTTTACACATTCCGATTTCGACAAGTTTTTATTTATCAACAATCAGCCTCATCATCTCTCCTTTAAGGAACAATCGTTCCTAAATATTCAATGCGTAAATGTATTATGGAGGAATACCTAAAATCTGAACCCAGTATTTATTATATTTATAGAGATATTAAAGTGTTTAGAAGCAATGTGTACTAGTTACACATCACAGGGAAGGAAGCTTTAATCGAGTCTTTGGATTTTAGACTCACTAATGTAGGCACGCAACTTGCGCACGATAATTGGTATCAGACGAACTATTTTCCAGACTGATACATACTCTTTTTAATTAATTATGTTCGGATACGATCGGTAATCGAATCCAAATCATCCGGGTGGAAGTCCAGCGTCTTGCCAACTAGATCATGTATGTTGTTATTAGGTTAACACACATGCCTGATTGTATTTGGTGAACTTAAATATAAATAAATTTAAAATATGCCTCAACAAGGTCTTAAGACTTTCTGATATTTAAATTTAACGTTTGAAATCCAATAGAAAAATTCAATAAATGTTTAAACCCTTACCTCCCTGTGATGTGTAACATTGCTTCTAAAAACTTTAATATCTCTTAAAATATAATAAATACTGGGTTCAGATTTAAGGTATTCCTCCGTTATACATTTACGCATTGAAAGAAAAAATAATTTTAATAATAATTAGCAATTATCGGCCACATCAGAGACATTTTGTGAAAATCGGGAATACATTCAACAATACAATCAAACGTGTGCCAGTGTGTGAGGTAGGTATATTCATTCTTAAAAACCGCTATGGGTGAGGAAGTAAGTGACACTATTCACGTCTCACTCTCACTCTACTTCGGTATATGGGAACGCAAAAAATAGTCCCGTCTTAGTTCTCAATAGCTCTGGGGCGTCTATTTGAGGTGGTCTCTTCGCCGGTTTTGTGGACGTCGGCCGATGTTTTTTTCATGTTTTCAGCAATTGAATTTCAATTATTATCACTTTGGACTTCAAATTTAATTAATTTAAGCGATTGGATGAACATTCTCATTTTTCCGATTTTACGAGTATATCACTCATTTTTACATGTGTATTGATGTGTATTGAATACACAGCACCGGAACGCGCGGATTTATTTAGCACAGGAAGAGAAAGGTTAAAGAAGCATTTTTTCAAAATAATTAAAACTAAACGAAGATTTTTTAAATAACTGTTTAATGAAATACTTCAACTCGTTATAAAAAAAGTCAAATATTCTCAAAGCAAAGTAGATGATTGAATTTTTAACTAATTTAAAAAAATAACAGCTACCCACTATCTCAGATACTGAACTTTCTTTGTTAGACGATATCTGAAATAAGCCCTTGTTGAAATTATCCCCTTGGGTCTATATTTAAAACAAACTTGACTCATCTTATTTGGAATCTTTCCCATTTTCCTAACTCTCTTTGAAAAGCCTTAATTTAATGAATGTTAATAAAATAACGTTCACTTCCAAATAAAATATATTATGATTGAGGAAAGCATTTTCCAATTACTTTGAATACGAAATTTCAGAATTCAATTGAACGTGTCAGGTTTTGAGGAAATTATTCAGGTACCATTTTCCATATCGAAATCCAAAATTCTGAGACTTGAATTACATGAAGTGAGTTGTGGTGACCATTATTTAAAGATTAATAAAATGAAATTTCCATAAAAAATAATAATGTATTATTTATTTTAGTAGTATGTAAAGATCGTTCGGTCAGAAGAGTAATTTTGCAATAGTGTGCGTTTACAAAAACTTGTCACTTTATTTTTTTATTGAAGTGAAAAAGCAAACAAATATAAAAATAATATTTGATTTCTTGAATCTTCGAAAAGACTATAGTTTCATTTTGTGGCGCCATTTTTTACATAAAACGAAAAATAAGTTAAATAAAAAACTTATTTTATATTTTTGTGTTCACTACAGGCTTATTTTAGGTTCACTACTAGATTCGAAGACCACCGTCTTCATCGTCAGGTGAAGATAAACTAAGTAGTTAAAATATATTCTTGTACAGAATATATTTTAACAACTTAGTTTATCTTCACCTGACGAAGAAGACGGTGGTCTTTGAAACTAGTTGTGAACCTAAAATAAACCTGTGGTGAACACAAAAATATAAAATAAGTTTTTTATTTTATTTATTTTTCCTTTTATGTATAATATTTTATATTCAAACATTGAAATGAGCACACACGTTTAGCAAATTAAAAATGCTGTCAGCTTAAATTGTAATAATAATAAAAATAAAATGAAAGTAAGTTTATTTCACATATTAAATGTTAAGGCATTGCAGATTCTAGGAAACATAAAATAACAAGAATAAAAATTTTCAGGATTAAAAATAAATATAAGTATAAGTATTGTAAATTAAAAATGTTCGTCAGCTTCAGTTGGATTGCACATAAAGGTAAAATGAATGTAAGATTATTTAACATATTAATGTATCATAATTACAATGCCAAATAATAAAGTTTTAAAATGATAGTGGATGGAGGGATACTAAATTCTAGGAAACTTTAAGTTATGACAAAGTACTCGTACATTCTAAGCTTTTGAAAATGTTTGAATTATACATTACATTGGACAAAAATCGCACTCCTAATTTCGACATGGTAGTGTTTTTCTAATCACCGAGTATTTTAACAACAATACAAACGTGCGCTCTGCGCGAACCAATCGTGTGGCATTCTAAAACCAATACAACTACATAAGTTGTGTAATATAGATAGTGTTACTCACACTATTGCAAAATGACTTCTGGCTGAACGATCACTACATTGATGTTTGAGAATTCTATTTTTGACTCAATGGTTTTCAACTAAATAAAAAAAAATCATTACTTATATTCGTATACCTTCAATACATCCGAATTGGTGATGAGAACATATAGAATAGTGTGTCTGGGATACAATATTGTCTTTGGCCTCTTAAGTGTCAAAAATGTTTGACCAAGAGGTCTTATTGATCAGAACGTGGTTGTTATTGCGGTAGGAGTGAAAGTATTTCGGCTTGCAGGAGGGATGTCTTTTAGAAAAAAAAGTGTACTTTTGAGTGTGGTGTTTTTTGTGGATGGAATTTTGGTTTGTTTGAAATAGTAAATTATTCGGAGGATTAACTCACTTGATGCATAACATACATGTAAGTGGGTTACATTACTTATCAAGTTGATGAGAAAAGTGTGACAGCGTTTTTATAAAATCAACAATTGAAAAGGTGCCGCGAATAAGGTAGTAACTAACAAAGCTTGTATTTTACAGTATTCAAGAAAAACACTTTTTTTATTAAGTGTCAACATTTTAATAGTTTTTTTAAATCAAAATATATATTTTCATACACACACTTTATTTTAAAATAAAAAATTACCAAACTATATTCAAGACCATAAAAAAAAACCATTAGGAACATGTGGAATAACGTGGTCCGCGAATGCAGTTACAACGTTATTCCACAACTTTTATTTAAAACAAACAAGTTGTGTCATTACAACTTTTATATGAAAAATCAATGTTATTCCACTAACCTCTTCTGATCTTATTTTACCCGTTACTTCTTTGCCTTTTCTGCTTATATAGGATTGTTTGATGTTTCTCAGTTTCTTCCGTTTATTGTCTTACCATTCTGCAGCCCATGCTTGTCGTTTTTTTTTCCGAAATTATGTTTATTTTCTACACTAGCAGAGTGAACGACGGGCGCCTCTCCAGACATGTTGATACTTGAAACCACGTTATTCCACTGAGTGCGCGCAAAAATTCAACGGCAATGTTGGCTTATCAGTAGAAACAAACGAGATAGAGAATATTTTTATGGAAGGGACGAAGGACGTAACCACGAAGGGACGAAGGACGTAACCACGTTATTTCACAAAACACTGAATTTTGAAAACATGTTAGTTACCACCGTATTCGCGGCAAGCATTCAATTGGTAAAGCGCATCTATTATTTTTCCTTGTTCATATATCCTCAATAAGATTAAGGCTTTTTATTGGAGACACAACAAATGAAAGGTTAAAATCCAGATCCATATAAATTGAGTGTCTACTTCAAATATTTTTTTTGTTATTTGTCTTGTTTTTCATAAACTATGTAATCATACAATTACATGTCATGCAAATAAATAAATTCATTAAATATTAAACAAATTAATATAATTCTGAAATGATCCGATGAACCTAAACAAATATTAAGCAAACCTTGAATGAAAATCAGACTGGGTATTTTTTTCTAAAAATCTGAGTACCAATGGGAATTGAACCTGCAAACCCTAGGTTGATAGAGAACCATCTTACCAAGAAGGCTACTGAGGTTGTGGAAAAGTTATCATGAGCAATAAGATATTTAAAAGTTACAAGGCGATACTTTCTATATTGTAATTTGTTTTATCAAACACTGTTTATTCCACTTTTTGTAACGGTATAATCCTACCGGTTTCAAGGCTTTCCCCTCATCTTCAGGAGAGCACAAACAATACTTGTTTGTTTGTGCTCCCCTAATTCTGAGGTGAAAGCTTTGAAACCGGTAAGGTTTTACCGTTATAAAAAGTGGAATAAATAGTGTTTCATAAAAACAAATTACAATTGAATTGTATCGTTGCAGTTGACGGTAATGTCCGCAGGCAGAAAGGTTTGCAGTTAATAGATCAGACAACCCCTTATATATTTTTAAAATAGCTTTAAGGAAAAGTGTTAAGCAGTCCCAATACAAACAGATACCAACAGCTAAGAAATAATTATTTGTATTTGGTTGGGGGCATTCGGGCCTTAAGTCCCTAGCCCGAATGTTCCCAACCGTTAGAAGCGTGTATATCGGTACCAGTTCAAACATAATTCAGTCTTGTTTGTGCTGCCTTGAAGATGAGGTGAAAGGCTTGAAACCAGTAGGGTTATACCGTTACAAAAAGTGTAATAAACAGTGTTTGATAAAACAAATTACAATGTCTTTAAACCTCCACAACGTTAATGCCTTAACTATAAACAATATACTTTCTATATTTCTGACATTAGTGTTACACAGAGTCAAATATTATCAGAAAGTGAAAAAAAATTGTGCAATTTTAATATTGTCCTCGAAACTCTCAAGAATGGTAACACTACAAAACAATGACATTTTGCGTTACCCCTTGTATAAGTACATCGCGTCCCACTCTATCGCGTTGCACTGGTAGGCGGGGGACTGTAACGCGGGATCCTTCATAAAATATTTCGCAGCAATTTCACTTGAGGAGAAACTTTGAAATAGGCACCCCCCAGCCGCCCGGCATGATGTTTGCGGGACAAAACGACATTGTCGGTTAATTTCAACAAATGTTAATAAAACTTTACCCTTTTTTGTGAAAAGTGGAATTGTCGCTTTGATTTTAATAAATGAGAATTTTAACTGTTCGAGTTTCAACTGGAAATGATGATGAAACGAACTGAATGCTTGGTTATTAAAATAACCCATACAAAGTTCTTATTTAAGTGATGTTTTTAATGGTTTGTGACATCATCTCATTGTGTTTTGTTTATTGAATTATATTGTATTACACTTTTATTGTATACAGTATAACCTAGCTGGCTTATTGCCATGAGACATTCTCTTCCAACCAACCAGAAATATGTTAAACCAGACTGGAATCCTTTTTAAAAAAATCTGGGTTCCAGTGAAATTTTAATCAGCGACCTCCAGACTGAGGACAGGTGTCTTACCAACTACGCCACGAAGGTTGTTGTGTCCATGTTTCATCATTCACGCTACAATCACAGCCTGAATTCTCCACACAGCCAGAAACTGATCTTTTAAATAAAATTAAACATGATACTTGGCACCGATGGTCGTTGGATTGAGATATAACTGGTGTGTCACCGAATTTTTTTATGGCGAAGTATTTTGCAATTTAAATAATGATTTTGCAAAACCCATGTAAGAAAACTAATCAAAAAATAAATTTGGTTTATTAATTGAATCTTAATTATAGCTGACGACAGCGAAATTGCAGCAAAGATCATGAAAAGTGCCTATTTTACCCTTCAGTCGCTCAAATACAACCTTTTTTAATGCAACGTTGAAACTTCATCGGTTACCAATCATTTGCTCGAACCCAAAAAGAAAGTTCAATTGACAGAGTTGTAGCGAACTTTATAAACTTAAAAAAAATATATATTTATAAAATTTCAGTATCAGCATATTTGAATTCAAACTAAATCTCAGAACTTGTAGCTTATAGTACTCGTACATTGCTGACATATGATAGAAATTCGACAAATATTTCCAAAATGAATAACTTTTAAATACAGGGAATTTAACATTTATGGTACATTTATGAAACGTTTCTCGCTCATATTAAACATTTCGCTATTTCCATTTCCATTGATATGCGAGTTATTTTTAATATATCAAATATATATATATACTCGTACTTTTCAATAGAGCACTTAGTGTGTGTTAAGTTTTTATATCAAGGATAGTAAATTTCTGCAGAAAATATATATTTGATGGAATTATTTATTTATTTAACAATTCATTGCATTTCATTGCAGTTCATGGATTTAAAAATAATAAAAACATACAATCATGCCATTTCCCTGTCAGAATAGGGAGAGAGGACAGAGTGCCACACTTTCCTGTCTCGACACATATCCTTAGTCTTATCTACATCCATACAATTCTACGATTTTTCCTTCTATGTTTCCTTCGTTCAAAATATCATTCACTTGATTCAACCATACTTTACTTGGTGTTCCACTCACACCAATACCACTCACATTTGCGCTATAAATTTGTTTTGTTAGTTTTTTTTTCTTTCAATCGTTCTACATGCTCAAACCATTAAAACATGCTCTTCTTCATCTTAATCAACTCCCCTTTACATTTTTAGGAGCTCGGTCTAAAACTAGAAAGAAGGAATGGTACAGAGTTAGAGAGACAGAAGAAGTTGTTCCTCTGTTATTTCGTTCTAACATAGATATATACAAACTTTTCTACGTTTTTAAAGATTGATTTAGATTTATTATTAAAAGATAACAAAAAATACGCTTATTGTAATCGTATAACTTTCGTTGTATACAGTTCTAATTGGTGGGTTTATTGATACGTGGCAATCTCTTCCAACCAATCAAAAATGTGTTATATGGACTTCAAATGAAAACTAGATTGAAAATTATTTTGAAAAATTTGAGTAAGAACGAGATTCGAATCCTTAGCATCCGAGTTGGAAGATAAACGTCTTACCAACTAGGTTATCCCTTATGTGCATATCTTATAAACTGAGTAATCATAAACAAACAGAAGAAACATGAAGGACAACCAGGATAACTAATGATCCAGTTAAATGAGGATCCTCCATAATCAAACAATTAAAAATAAAATAATTTTACATTACAAAGCAAAAGTAAAACATATGCAGATGCGGGAATATACCTAATTTAATGGCCGCAGTAATTACCTTCATATCCTTGCACTAAACATATATGTATTTATTTAATTATTTTTAAATATTATAGTGGGTTCATATCCAGAGTAAGAAAAGGAAAATCTGCTCTCTAAACAGCGCTGTATAAATTGTCATTTTATTAGTATTATTATTATTATTGTAAAACAGATCAACATGATGAATGAACTGAACATCTCAAATATTTTATATAATTTTGCTGTTAAAGGAAAGGGTGCAAAACATGCGATGTATTTTAAACTTTAGTTTAAATTTACAGCCGGAAATGCTTCGCTCATGTACGTACGTAATATGTATAAAGTGATATTATTAACAGGAGGGGAGGAGCGTGTGCCAAAAGCATGGCAGAAGATCCAAAATGAAATCCACGCAAAAGGAGAAGCATCCCTTTAAACGGTATTTACAAAAAGAAGGGATGATTTAGCGCTAATAACACAGTGTGGTGCAGCTCTTAGTAGAGCTTAACGAAAAGTCTTCAAAAGTTGATGTTAAATTAATTTTGATCACTTAAATATCAATTATTATATATTAAATCTACTTCCATACATAAATACCAACACGCCATTTCCCTGTTGGGGTAGATAGAGAGGACAGAGCACCAGACTTTCCTTTCTCGACACGTATCCTTAACCTCTTCTACGTCGATACACATTCGTTTACAGCTCCTATGATTTCTCCGACTTTCTACGTTGTCTTCTTTCAGAATATCGTTTCCTCGATCCAACTATACTTTAATTGCTCTATATGCTGGTTTCGTTCATATATACCGTATAGAATCGCATTGTTTATCTTTCTTCATTCATTCGTTATACATGCACAAACCATCCAGATTGTTCTTTTTTAATTTACTCAACATCAGCCTTAAGTCCTTTTTTTTATTTAATACAAATAATAAATTAGAGTTCCAGTATTGATCGCGTTAACATTTATATGGATCATCCTAAATTTATTCGAGTTCGAGTATTGATCGCGTTAACATTTATAGGGATCGGTCGTGAAGGGAAGAGATGATGAGGATGGTTTATTGATAAATAATAAAACACGTTAGATCGCAATGCGGAGTTTCTGCGAATGCGAAAACTATTAATTGTTGTATGTAGGTATCATTCAAATATGGAACTGGCGAGACAAGCGTGGTGTGTTCTCTCTCTAGTATGGAATGCGGTCCGCTCGGCTATGGGTTGAATGGCCGGCGTGTGAACTTCGGACTTGTTTATTTAGATTTGTCGAGGAATGCGAAGGTCATTTCATCGGTCATTGACCGTATGTATGAACGTCCACAGTGTTCCGAGCGGGCGACCGCCACACATTCATGCCCTATCGCTTCATTCCGTATTCTCTCAAACGTTGTCCACCCGTCAATTATCTTATAGCACGCATTTATACTGTGGCGTATGGGTACCAACATTGATGTATGGAAGTGAAATTTGGGTATTTTATATACATCAAAATTAACCCAAAATACTGTGATGGACTATCATCTTAGCAGATTTTGATTTCTCTTCCATCATCTGAGATAACACTATCCAAATAATACAATTCCTCAACTTGTTCCAGTTTTTTTTTATTTCCTTTTCCTTCTACACGCGGAACACGGTAAATACGGTAGATAGAAAGTTCAATGCAATATAGGAAGAAGGATAAACAAAGAGTAACCTAATGCTTTGAGATGCCGCACAAACAAATTTGACGAGTGTAAATGTATGAAAGAATGTAGAATGAATACATTAGAAATTAACCTAAACCCTTTCTGTGCTAAAAAAATCCGCCCGTTCCGGTGCTGTGTATTCAATTCACAGCAATACACATGTAAAAAAGAGCGATTTAAAATCGGAAAAATTAAAATATTCATAGCCAATCGCTTAAATGAATTAAATTAGAAGTCAAAAGTGACAATATTTGAAATTTCATTGATGAAAACATGAAAAAAAAAACATCGGATGACGTTCGAAAAATGGGCGACGCTACCATCTCGAACGAAAGCCCGCTGGCTACTGAGCGAGAGAAGCGAGCGAACTGAGATTCTATTTCTTACGTTCCCATATACCGAAGTAGAGTGAGATTGAGACGTGAATAGCGTCGGTTCCTCACCCATAACGGTTTTTTAGAATGAATATATCTACGTCACATACTGCCACACGTTTGCTTGTATTGGTGAATTTATTCCCGATTTTCGCAAAATATCTCTGATGTGGCCGATAAGTGCTAATTATCATTAAACTTTTTTTTTCATTCAATGCGTAAATGTATTACGAAGGAATACCTAAAATCTGAACCCAGTATTTGTAGAGATATTAAAGTTTTTAGAAGCAATGTGTACTAGTTACACATCACAGAACTGGAAGGGTTAATGCACGGGTAAAATGTACGTTTAAGGTTAGATAAAGAAAAGAGCGCATGGTTAAGACATGTGGAGAGAATGAATGATAAACAAATACTTATTGAGTATATAATTAAGAAGTGAAAAGTGTGCGACGAAAAAATAGACCGATGAAGACTTTACTGAACCAAGTGGACCAGATTTTCAAAGAAGGTAAAGTGAAATATATGAATAATAGAATATTGTGCATGACAATATGTATGGATGGGAAGGAGACAAATGCGTGTGCTTGGATAGAAAAGTCAGGAGATCTATACTCTGTGCCTACCCTGGAAGACACATGGCGTTTCGATATATACGTATGCTGAAAAAAAGTTTTTTTATTGTGTTTTTTTATGAATTACTTTTTGTTTTCTCGATAGGTATTTCCGTGACACGTTAATGGCTGTAAGTCGAGAAGCTTTCAGAATATAAAAGCTTTCTGACGGAAACGTTATGATAAAATTATAAAAAAATATATTTTAAAAGCTTATCGCTCAAAATAAGCCACAAGTTATCTCACACTATTGAGAAAGTTACTTGAATGTAGTAAAGCCTTTTAAATGGTGCGTGAAAAAGCTCATGTAAGGGTGTGAAGATCCTTTTTAAAGAGAGACTCAATTGTTGCAATTGTTACTTGAGCTAAGCATTGTGGGCAAAGCTTTTAAACAAACCCCCTTTGTGACAGGTGACTCAATTTCTCTTCATCGCTCTGCCATATTCTTATATCTTTAAGAACTGGTTATCGATTGTAAAAACGAAAGAAAAGCTTTTGTAATAGTGGTTCTTAAACTTTGTTCTGTGTATCAATTGAAATAAGTAAGTAGTATAGTACACATCGGGCTTAAGAAAGAGACTGTCGCTTTGTAGAGCATCGTCTCTACAAAACGTCAGTCTCTTTCTTAAGCCCGATGTGTGTTACTTACCACCGGGAATTTACAAGTGTTTGACATCATGATATTGATGTGGTGAATATATACATATATATCAAAACGTCACGTGTCTTGCAGGGTAGGCACACAGTACAGATCTCCTGACTTTTCTATCCAAGCACACGCATTTGTCTCCTCGGTATTCATATATACATAATGTTTAAATAATTTTAACACTAAACTGCAATAAAAATCTACACAATAAACTTTAGTTAAAGTGACAGACCTATTTTGCTTAACGAGAGCACTGTTAAAGTGTACAAAAGCATTGTAAAACAAATGCTTTCGTAAAAGTCACTTTAATTTATGAGTATTGCGGAGATCTTTTTTACATTTAAGTGATAAATCACTTTGCTTAAAAATGATGTTCTACAATATTAATACCGGATCAATTAATTGATGTGTTTGTTGAGATTATGATGCTGTTGAAATTCTGTTCATGATAGTTTATGATTTAGGTATGAGAATGCAGGGTGTGAATGTTTCAGCTGAGTATTGAAGTTTTCATGAAAAATAAATACACCTGTCCTCAATTTATTCGGTTTCTTTTTCCATGGTTTTAGCTTAACGCAGTTATTATTATTATTTTTTAAAATACCATATTTTTTTTTAAATACCATTTGTCAAGTATCTTAAATTTAAATGCAAAGAATACGACGACGATTACGAGGCCAGATGCAGGCGACAACACCTCCTACCACTTCGCGAAAGACGGAAATTAGCCGATATTATACTATAGTATTAACGAAAATAGCGCAATATCACATTGATGCCCCAGAATTACTCTCAAACATAAACCTTAACGTCCCCAGAATCTCCGCAAGACATACTAAATGGCTGAACATACCCTTTAGTGCGACCAAATGCAGACAAAATTCATTCTTTGTAAGAGCATCTAACTTCGTAAACAACCTGGAAGATTTCCCGGAATTCGATTTATTTAACTCTTCTACGAACTCGGTTAGATTGCGCATATGCGGGAACTGGTTTGGTGTGGATCTCTGACTGTCTCACCCCTGACTGTCTCCTGGTTAACAATTTTCAGCATTACTTAAAGCCTACCGACTACCTTCTTACCAATCTCCTAACATAACTAAGTGTACATATTGAAACCATATGCGAAAACTGTTAAATGGTGTTTCGAAACCCATAGATATCAGTAATAATACCGACATAAACACTATGTTTTCCTAATAAAATAAAATAAAAAATAAAAAAAAATATTTTCCCCTATTATTTGAATTTTAATTAGTAAATTATACATTAACAATCCGCGTGATCATCACTGAAGAAGTTCAGCAAAGATGTAGACTGGAAACATAATAAAAAGCTATTGTATTTATTTCATTTAATAATATCACATCAAAAAGTAAGTACGAGTACTTGTGTTAGTGAAAAAGTGCTATTGCAAAATAATATTTACACCATCAAATATAAATATTTTCCTTTACCTTTCATTGATTTTTATAAGGTAAGTAGATTTGTTTTATGCATTTCATTTTATCTTTATTTGACATCTATATTAGTTTTGTATCTCGATTTACGCAACTTTCGATATTATGAAACATTTATTGAAATGTGAAACAAGTTTCTCATTTCAATTTGCGCGATTTAGATTCACGTCATTTTTCTCGGAATGTATCTACCGCGTAAATCGAAGAAAGATGTATATAATGGAGTTAGTTTAAGATAAAGTTCATCCATAACGATGGAGGATATGCAGCAGATGTAACACACAGAATTATTGTGGGATGGATGAAGTTTAGATCAATGACGGGAGTTCTATGTGATCCGAAAATGCCAGCAAATTTGAAAGGAAAAGTATACCAAACGATTGTCAGACCCGCACTTCTCTATGTCTCCAAATGCTGGACGATGTATTACTCTTAATCTAGGCAACTAGAATCTGCTGAAATGCGCATGTTAAGACGGTCAGCTGGTGTGTCCCTAAGAGACAAAATAAAAAACTCATGGATTCGTGGAAGCCTAGATGTTACAGACGTCAACAGCAAGATGAAGGAGAGGCGATTGAGATGGTATGGGCACGTTGGACGCAGAGCACCCGATCACATTGTGAACCAGGCAATCTCCATGGATCTTTCTCGAATAACAACCAGAGGAAGACCAAAGAATTCATGGGTGGGGCAAAAAGATAACCTGATGCAGAGGCACGGCCTGGGGGACGTAGTCCGGGACAAAATAGCATACAACCTGAGGACGAGGAGAGCTGACCTCAACAGTCTTCGCAGACAATGAGTTGGGATGGAGCCAGGGAGAAGAGAAGAACCCATTTTTTTAAATAATTAGAGTGCCATTGACAATGGTACCAAGAACTCCTTAATGGAAGTCAAGCATCTTACCAAGTAGGTAACGGAGGTCATCATTAATAATTATTAACTAGGAATAAGAAGAGTGAAGAAGTGGCGAAGAAATATAGTAAATGTTTAAGCTGACATAAGAAGTATGATGAAAAGGGAGGATGTTAAACGGGATTATTTCTTTAGGTGAGGTTAAAACTATGTTCCTGGATTAAATATATAAGGTTTGTGTCCTTTTTGCTAACCTTAAAGGGATATGACGTATTGGAGGGTAATTTTGCTAAATAAATAAAAAAAATCAAATTAATAAACATTAGACGTATACAACAAATCGTTTCTCGAATTATTATGTAAAAAAAGTAAAACTGTTTGCCCAAAATTCTTGACATTTCGCTCAGTAACCGAACATAAACCGATCAAAACGTAAGAAAAAAAGTACTTTTTCCAGCTTTGAATAAAATATAAATGTGGGCCTGGAATTAATGTATAAGAAAATCGACAAACCGAAAAAGTTATTTCTCCAACCAACTTCTTTTCCAGACACTTTTGGGATTTGTTTTCCAGCTTTTCAATCGAGTGTAATGTGAGAGAAAAAATAAATTTGTTAAAAAACAAATATAACTGCGAGTTCGTATATCGAACGAACTCTTTACGCATTCATGAGCTAACTTCGTTGGAATTCCGACAACGAGAGTAATATAAATGGGAATAAGGTTGGTTTATACTTTAAAACTGGTTTTTGAAAGAGGAAATTAATTTTTCCTCTTTAAAAAATTAAATAATAAATAAATAAATAATAGGTTTATTGATAGCAACATAGTATGTACAGATTATATTTAAATAACATTTCTAAAACACATAAATTGCAGATAATACGAGGCATATCTAGAAAGCAAGTGTACTGAATTTTTGTAGGTTACAATTTTTTTTATTTAAACAAAAAAATTACGTGGTTACCGTAATACATATGTAAGCTATTTTTCGACATAGTCGCCATTCCTCTCAATGCAGGTGGTGAAGCGGGGTATCAACTTTTTGATGCCTTCCTCGAAGTAGTTTCTCGCCAACCCCTCCGTCCACTTCTCCACCTCCTCCTTTACCTCCTCGTCGGTTGAAAACCTTTTTCCACCCATGTGCAGCTTCAGGGAGGTAAAGAGATAGTAATCTGAAGGTGCTAGGTCAGAGGAATGCGCGGGATGGTTCAGGACATCCCATTTAAACGAGGCGAGCAGTTCCTTCGTGGCGTTGGCCGTGTGTGGTCTGGCATTGTCGTGCAGCAGGCAGACTCGCTTTGTCAGCATGCCTCTCCTCTTGTTCTGAATCGCCCTCCGCAATTTTTTTAGGGTCTCACAGTATCTTGCAGAGTTGCTGGTCTCCCCTTGAGGCATATATTCAATTAAAATTATGCCTTGACAGTCCCAAAACACGGATGCCATGATTTTCTTGGCTGAAATTGTGGTTTTGAACTTTTTGGCGGAGGGTGAAGAGGTGTGACGTGACCGTTTTTAAACTCGCGACACCACTTGTACACACTCGTACGATTCATAGCTTTATCACCATATACAGTTTTCACCTCATTAAAAACCTCAACCGGAGGGTTTCCCTTCCAAACGAGATAACGGATGACGCCGCGTATTTCGCACTTGGCGGGAGATTGGATTGAAATTTTTCACGAAACGTGTTGTTGCGTCGACACTTCTCAACGTACTGACCTCAAACCGGTCTCGTTGTGGAGGGGAAGGGTCAGGCTACACGGAAGTGTAGTCAACATGTCGAAAATAAAATCCATCCGGTCGTGAGAGCCTCAGTACACTTACTTTCTGGATAAGCATAGTACATTCAATACAGAAGCTATCAAAAGGTCTGGGCTCATCTAATAGCATCCCTTCGGCCAAGATACACCCCACCAATATAGGGCGAGCCCAGTCACGGGGACACCAGATGTTTTTCAGCCCACACCCTTGAAGAGAAATGACACTGTATTGCAGAACTATGGTTTAAAAATCAATAGGAAGAAACTCGTACATTTGCAGTGTCTCTCTTGAGGAAGCAAATAAAGGTAAAACTATCTAACTAGGACAGAAAAATTAATTCCTCTAAGCACCTTTATTCCTTCGATGACGTTGAAGGGATAATGATACGGATATACACATACCATCACACCATTTCCACGTCGGGTTTAGGCAAAGAGGATACAATGCCTTTTTTTTGTCTCAATACACATTCTTTGTCTCTTCTTCATCCACGTCCTTTCTCATACAACTCCTACGATTTCTCTGACTTTTAATATACCTTTTTTTTTTTCAAAATATCATAAACTTGAACAACCATACTTTCGTTAGTTTTTCTCTCCCACGCCTTCCACTCACATTTGGACTTAAATATTTATCTTGTTAGTAATTCTTTATTCATTCATTCTACATACCTTAACCTTTCCATTCCTGTACTAAAAAAACCGCCAGTTCCGGTGTTGTGTATTTAATACACATGTAAAAATGAGCGATTTAAAATCGGAAAAATAAGAATATTCATAGCCAATCGCTTAAATTAATTAAATTTGAAGTCAAAAGTGATATTAATTAAAATTTAATTGTTAAAAACATGAAAATAAACATCGACCAACGTTCACAAAACGGGCAAATCGACCACCTCTACCGAAATCCGCCGACTTACTGAACGAGAGAAGCGAGCGAACTGAGATTCTATTCCCATATACCAAAGTAGAGTGAGAATGAGAAGTGAATTGCGTCGTTTCCTCACGCATAACGGTTTTTTTAGAATGAATATATCTACGTCACATACTGGCACACGTTTGATTGTATTGGTGAATTTATTCCCGATTTTCACAAAATATCTCTGATGTGGCCGATAAGTGCTAATTATTATTAATATATTTTTTTTCATTCAATGCTTAAATGTATTACGGAGGAATACCTAAAATCTGAACCCAGTATTTGTTATATTTATAGAGATATTAAAGTTTTTAGAAGCAATATGTACTAGTTACACATCACAGGACCGGAAGGGTTAACCATCCTATAGAGCTCTTCTCCATCTTACTCAAAACATCAGCCTTAAGTTACATTCATCTGTAATCACTTTTTTGCGTACTCCATTATACGAGTACATTGTCATTTCACGTTTTTTTTTCAACACACGCATATACACACTGAAGTGATTTAGGCACGTAGAATAAATTAATGACAAAATACATTTAAAACGAATGTATAGTGCTTTAGCTGAATGCTTCTTGTCTGAAGAGATGATGATAGTAGTTGTTGGTTAATAAATAAAATACGTCAATTAGCAATGCGGAAAGAGAAAGTGAATGAATCAATGAATAATAATTAATAATAATGCTTTATTTATCGGTAAGTGGGTATTTATACATTTCAGAATGGGCGCGGGAGTGCACCCGCAATATATTTTTATCTCGCTTCTGTGCGTGCAGAAATGGTCGATTGAACTATTGCAGACATCGCAAATAGTATTGTGGGTAGACAATTTGCTGGCGAAAACGGCGAGACAGCGTGATGCGTTCTCTTTCTACTGTGGAATGTATCGTAAATAGTATTTGTGGGTAAACAATTTCAATGTTTTGGTATGCGACCTTTGGACATATCCAAAGGTCGTTTCGTCGGTCGTTGACCGTGTGTGTTGACAATATTCAGCGACGACCGTAGTTCCTACAGTGCTAATGTGAGCGGGATTGTTGTTAGATTAAATGAATGGGATTTGAAGGAGGGAAGAAGTCAGGAAATTCTTGGGTTGTTTGAAAAGGTGAGTTGTTTGAAAAGGTGAATATATTTGAAAGAAGCCTAATATTTGTCAAGATAGGAAAGTCTTAACTTTTGAGAATATTACTTGTAGAATTTTCAATCGATAATAATTCTCGGGAATTGATAGAGTATAATTTTTAGTGTTTAATATTTCCTAGAGACATTTATTCAAGCATTTACACAGCATTTTCGATTTCTCAAAAAATATTTAAGATGAGTACATTGACGTAGGTGTGAGAGAGGCTGTTATTTTCTGTAAATTAAAACAGGACGCTGAAGATTGTTTCAAGTGGTACACAGTTGGTACTAGGTCAAGATTTTTTAATGAAGAAATTACAATAAATAATTAATACAGGACGCTGAGGATCGTTTCAAGTGGTACACAGTTGGTACTAGGTCAAGATTTTTTAATGAAGAAATTACAATAAATAATCAATACAGGACGCTGAGGATTGTTTCAAGTGGTACACAGTTGGTACTTGGTCAAGATTTTTTAATGAAGAAATTACAATAAATAATTAATACGGGACGCTGAGGATTGTTTCAAGTGGTACACAGTTGGTACTAGGTCAAGATTTTTTAATGAAGAAATTACAATAAATAATTAATACAGGACGCTGAGGATCGTTTCAAGTGGTACACAGTTGGTACTAGGTCAAGATTTTTTAATGAAGAAATTACAATAAATAATTAATACGGGACGCTGAGGATTGTTTCAAGTGGTACACAGTTGGTACTAGGTCAAGATTTTTTAATGAAGAAATTACAATAAATAATTAATACAGGACGCTGAGGATCGTTTCAAGTGGTACACAGTTGGTACTAGGTCAAGATTTTTTAATGAAGAAATTACAATAAATAATCAATACAAGACGCTGAGGATTGTTTCAAGTGGTACACAGTTGGTACTAGGTCAAGATTTTTCAATGAAGAAATTCAATAATAATCAATAAAAAAATATCAATAATTTTCTCTTAGTAAGCTACACTTAAAATCCTAATACAGGGTGCGTTTTATATTCCAGGTCGATGTTTTTTTTAAATAATTTCTAAATGAAACACCATAATTAATTTATATATAATTGATTGATTGGTCTTGACCATTATTTATGAAATATAATGTCGGTCAAGTGGCCGCCTCTGGCCGTGGCGCAAACACGAGCTCTTTCAAGCATATTTTTCATGACATTCTCGTAGACTTCTGGTGTTATTTCAGCAATTTCTTTTCGAATGTTGTCCTTAAGCACTGGAATTGTGGTTGGTTTGTTGGTGTACACCTTTTCCTTCAAGTACTCTCATAGGAAATAATCGGGGGCGGTCAAATCAGGGGATCGTGGGGGCCACACGTTGTTGTTGAGTTAGGTGCTCCATAATAAATTGTTATTTACCACTCTCCACGATCGTTAAATTTGAACTGACAAATAACAGCCAAATCAAAATGGCGGCTAAACAAAATCGGCCTGGAACATGAAAACCATCCTGTATATTGATGAACAAATAACAGGCAACAAAAATATAATTTAAGGGAGTTCACTTGAAATAACGCTTGTCTTGTATTTATCTTGTCTTGTACTATATATAAATATATGCCGATTTCCTTCTTCTGCTTTCGTTGTATAACCAAAACCTTTCGTTGTATAACCAAAACCTGATGGGTTTATTGCCGTGTGACAATCCCTTATAACCACTCCAAAATGTATCAAAGAGGCCTGCAGGGAAAACCAGACAGTTAATTTTTTTAATGGGTACCTACGGGAACTTAAACCACAACTTACGGGTAGAAAGACAAGAAGTGTCCAACTAACTCCTTTAACCTTTCCTGCCCTGTGATGTGTAACTTATACACATTGCTTCTTAAAACTTTAAAAGCTCTTTAAATATAATAAATACTGGCTTCAGATTTAAAAAATACTATAAACCAAGAAATCCACCAGATTATTAGAACCGTATATTACAATAGAGCCGTACAGCGCACCAACGTCTTTATCATCAACAATTGGATATATCGCAAGACTTTCGGCAATATGCAGAAAATGAATCATATGTTATTGCTAGAAAAAAGTATGAAAGATTGGAGAAGTTGGTGATCGCTCGGAAATTGAGCGAATGCGTGTAAGAGAAAGGTGGCCTATGAGACAGACGGATCAAATAAAAACTTCCTGTCCTGTGATGTGTAACTAGTACACATTGCTTCTAAAAACTTTAATATCTCTATTAATATAATAATAACTGGCTTCAGATTATAGGTATTACTCCGTAATACATTTACGCATTGAATGAAAAAAATAATATTAATAATAATTAGCACTTATCGGACACAGAGATATTTTGTGAAAATCGGGAATAAATTCACCAATACAATCAAACATGTGCCAGTGTGTGATGTAGGTATATTCATTCTAAAAAACCGCTATGAATGAGGAAGCGACGCTATTCACGTCTCACTCTACTTTGGTATATGGGAACGCAAGAAATATAATCTCAGTTCGGAGTTGCGTTTCTTCCCTCGAGGTATAACATATACAGTGTTAGTGTTTCCGTCCCGTCAGTAGCTCTGGGGCATCCATTTGAAGTGGTCGCTTTGCCCGTTTTGTGAACAACGGCCGATGTTTTTTTTTTCATGTTTTCAGCAATTAAATTTTAATAATTATCACTTTTGACTTTAAACTTAATTAATTTAAGCGATTGGCTATGAATATTCTTATTTTTTTCGATTTTAAATCGCTCATTTTTACATGTGTTTTGAATACACATCACCGGAACGGGCGGATTTTTTTAGTACAGCAAGGGAAAGGTTAAAGAGATTGTTTAATGAAATAATTTTTTAAAAAAGTAATACATTGTAAAACCTGGTATTATTCATTACGTACGCATTTCAACCGCACTAGTTCCATTTTTTATTATAAAAAATTGAATTTATGAACACAATTAACGATTTTTCTAACTCTCCGTTTTATTATAATGAACGCGTAGGTAGAATATTAAAGAATTGAATGAATTTTGAATTTTAAAAGTGTTTGCTTTGATTAAAATAATGATTCTTCGGACTTCAATTTGTTCAGCTCCGCCTTGAGGCAGTTGGAATGGAAAATGGGAAAAAAATAATCTGTGATATTTAATTTTCAGAAAAAAGTAAAGAAATGCTGTTGTGGCATCTTTATTTTAACATTTTTTGTTAATTTCTGATTGTTTTCAAAATGATGAAACAGATTTTATGGAATTTTCAAACAACGGTTTAAAAGTCTCGGTTTAAAAATATATTATCTAATGCTAATAATAAAAGGACAGTCTATTTAACAGAGATTTACATAATATGTAAGAGAGCAAACTCTCCTCAAGAAGGCTTTATCTCTGGACTCGAAGCCATCATTATTGAGCAGTCCTGGATGGCCTGAAAATCTCTTGTCATACATCCAACAGAAATCGGAAGAACCAAGGACGACGTGTCAAAATGTGGAATGCTTTGTGATGGATTGTCTCTCTGCATCTGGAGTGAGGTGAAGTCCATGCGACACTTGCGGCGTGGACGAGATGCTTGGTGTCTTGCACCAAACATAACTTAATTCATTGAACGTCCAGTGTTCTTCGAATGGAAGAATTCTGAACAGAAATAATTCAATGACTTTGAAACGGTAAGTCAATAATGTTACGTCTTTCATTTCGAATTTTCCATTCCTCTCGAACGTTCCTCATTTTTTCCTTTGATTGGTGAAATCTCACATTTTTTCATGTTATTTATATTCTGTTGTTTATATGTTGTTTATAGTTAAGGCATTAACATTGTGGAGGTTTAAATACATTGTTATTTATTTTTATCAAACACTGTTTATTCCACTTTTTTATGACGGTATAATCCTACCGGTTTCAAGGCTTGCACCTCATCTTCAGGGGACTCTTATTTAATGGGAAAGGCAAAAATGGAATACTTAGCAACAGTGGTGTGTATAAACTTTTATGTGCTGACTGTGATCATTTCTATATAGGAAAGACAGGAAGATCTTTTGAAAAGAGATTTCGTGAACACAAATCCGCCTTAACAAATCTTCTAATTTATTCTGAAATGGCTAATCATTGTCACCGCGAGAATCATACTTTTTCTATCGATGATGCCAAATTCTTACATATCAGTGGTAACGGAAATAAATTGGACAGATTAGAGGCCCTAGAAACTTCTAAATCAGTACACCGATCGGAACATCTATTGAACAGTTATTTACCCAAAATTTCTCCGCTCTTGGCCGAAATTATCCCATGCCTCTCTCCCTCCCCCCCCCCCCCCCCCCCTCCAGCCACAAACCGTTGAAGTGTGTATATCGGTGCCAGTTCGAACAGCATTAATTCTTGTTTGCGCTCCCCTGAAGATGAGGTGAAAGCCTTGAAACCGGTAGGGTTATACCGTCATAAAAAGTGAAATAAAAATAAATAACAATAATTTATATTATGTACTAATCGTTAATAGTTTGAATATTTTTCTGCCCATGTAACTTAATTTATCTATTATATTTTTATTTGAATGGTTGATATATTTTAATATGAAAGGTGAAGATATTACAATGTTATCTAATAAAGTGTTTAAATAATTTATTATATACCATAAACCCTTGCAGGGTGTCATTAACATAATGAGAGAGTACGAAGCTCCTTCATCAATAATCAAAACCATTCAAAGTATTAACAAGAATGGGAAGACACGAATCAAGGCCCCCACTGCAACAGGTATCAAACAAGGAGACAGTCTCAGCCCTTTCTTTTTTAACATTATTATGGATAGAATAATAGAGGAGGTGACTTCTTTAGGCTTGGGTTACAAAATGGAAAATAAATTGATCAATATAGTGTGTTATGCCGACGACGCTACAATATTAGCAGACAGCGAAGATGATCTTCAGATAATACTCTACAAATTTCACCTTGTTTCTAAGAAATAAAATATGACGATTTCTGTCAATAAAACAAAGTGCTTAATAATATCAAAAGAGACACTCAGATGCAAACTGATCATCGATACCGTACCCATCGAGCAAGTCATGCGATTCACTTACCAAGGTGTGGAGATCTCCAGCAACAGTGACCTATATAGTAAAGTACGAGCACAAACTAATAAAGCGACAGCTTTGGCTGGCTGCCTGCGGGTCACTGTATGGAGAAACAAACACATGCTAACCGATAGTAAGGTCAGGATGTATAAGACATGCGTCCGCCCCATCATGACATGCGGGATAGGGAATAGGACAAAAAACCTTCTCAGAGTGGCGGCAATGAGAACCCTACGCTCCATCGCAGGCAGAACTCTTAGTGTACCGGACAGGTACAAAGACTGTATATAGGTGGTTGGTCGCCGCGTAGCGCTCAGAGAATCGAGCTAGCGAATTCCGTAGCGAAGATCCAGCAGAAGAAGAAGAAGAAGAGCAGGGAGAGATTCCTCTCAGGCAGTTGATGTAGGGTAGCGGGTCTCGAGTAAAAACATGGTAAATTCGGTATTACTGAGAATGTATTTCAACGAAGAACAAGTGAGAAGTCAGAAGAACATGATTTCCAAATTGGGGGGCCCTCTATATTAATGGTCAGTCGGCCGTCGCAAGCGCCCAATGCCCGCGAAATACAACAACTTTCGGGGTTTGGGCCCTGCTTACGCCGACTGAGCCCGGACCTACTCGCACCGCTTTGCAAGTCACTTATTTCCAGCGCGGTCGCGAATGCGATCGGAGTCAAACAAACATACATATGACATAGGAATACAAGAACATATAGCAGATTTACATATACAAATACAGGAATATTAGATTGAATTATAACATACAAGTTTAATAATACAGATCTACACAAAGTGTCCTTTTCACATCACATACACACACACACGGGTGACGGCACACGTCCGATACACTTAGAGATCGGATCAGAAATGAGACGATAAAGTCTGTCTGCGGTGTTGAAGACAAAGTGAGGTGGGGAAGAAGCAGAAGGCGCTTCTGGAGGGATCATGTAGACCGCATGGAGAATACGAGACTTGCGAAAATTGCTAAGACTGAAAACCCTAGCAGCAGGAGATTACCAGGAAGGCCACCAAAAAGATGGAAGGACAGCTGGACGTCATCATCCCAGGACAGCCCACCGTCACAAACAGGTCATACGACCTAGACCAAGAGGAGGAAAAATAAAAAAAACCATGTATTTTCATGGAAAATAGAGAGAGCAGAATATTCTTTATTATCTCACTTCTTATATTTCAAAATACATTAAATGTTTGTTGTAATTCTTCAAAACAATGTTAAAAAAATAAGAAATACTTAACACTTTTCGTGCACAACAAATACTTGGTTTAAATATTTTTAATTCAATTTCTCCTCCCAGTCCAAGTCTGCGCAAAGCTGATCCAGCATGAAACCTTAACGACCCAATTAGGGGAACACCCTACCCCTTCCTCCCTGGGGTTGCTTATTCTTCTGTGATGACTCGACTGCAGTCTGCTACTCTACAATTTGCCACTACACTGAACCTGATATCCTCGGCTGCTGCAGGCTAACAAAGGAAACAAGATTTTCTAATTAATAAACACGACTTCTGTTAAGGGATGGCTGTATAGAAAAGCAGTTATACATGTATTTCTCACTTCACGATTTTTTATTTTAATCCATATGGTACTTTCATACATACCATCACACGGTATGTATGAAAGTACCATATGGATATGGACATATGGACAGGCTGAAGAGCGTTACCGAGAGACAACATTGTCTTCTGCTTTAAGTTTAAGAACCACTGGAGGTAGGAAATACTATAAATTTATCACGATTACTATAAAAATGAAATAAGTACATTGACAGATTTAATGTAAAAATGAGATAGTGCTAGAAATTTTTATATATTGGGTGTTAACATAAGTTGTGTCCGTTTTTTTTTTCAAATTAAAAAAATGAGCACCAAAAGTAAAACAAAATGGTAAAGTTTATACGTCATTCGAAAAAAAAAATATTTTTACGTTGCACATATTATTTTATTTGATTACAAGCCTTCAACATGGAATGTCAAGTAGACGAAAGTGAGTATTATCGACACCTTCTGTTCGCGTTCAATCGAGGGAATAAAGCTGTCAAAGCTGCTCGCGATATTTGCGAAGTGAACGGTGAAGATACTATGAATGAAAGGGCAGCTCGTCGATGGCTTTTGCGTTTCAAAGAGGGTAATTTTTACCTGAAAGATATGGAGCGTTCCGGACGACCAGTGGACTTCGATCAGGACCGCTTAAACCATATTATTCATAAAGATCCCCTTTAAACCACCGTAGAAATGGCTGATCAGATGAATTGTAGTCACATGACTGTATACCGCTATCTTAAATCAATGGGAAAAGTCTAGAAGTTCGGCGCTTGAAACATGTGGCACCCAAGCGGTTTAAAGGGGATCTTCATGAATAATATGGTTTAAGCGGTCCTGATCGAAGTCCACTGGTCGTCTGGAACGCTCTATGTCTTTCAGGTCGAAATTACCGTCTTTGAAACGCAAAAATCATCGACGAGCTGTCCTTACATTCATAACATCTTCACCGTACACATCGCAAATATCGCGAGCAGCTTTGGCAGATTTATTCCCTCGATTGAACGCGAACAGAAGGAGGTGTCGAAAATGCTCACTTTCGTCTACTTGATATTCCATTTTGAAGGCTTGTAATCAAATAAAATAATAAATGTAATGTACAAGCATGAAACATTTCTTTCGAATGGTGTATAAACCTTTACCATTTTGTTTTAATTTTGGTGCTCATTTTTAAATTTGGAATAAACGGACACAACTTATGTTAACCTTTCCTTCCCTGTGTTGGGTAACTTCTACACGTTGCTTCTAATAACCATCAATATCTTTTCTATAAATATAATAAATACAAGGTTAAGATTTTAGGTATTCTTCCATAATATATTTACGCATTGATTTAAAAAATAATATTAATAATAATCAGAATTTATCGACAACATCGTAAGTGTTTTGTGAAGATCGGAAACAAATTCGCATTTAAACGCTGTGAGTGCCTCGATCTTGAGTCTTGGCGATAGGTGAAGAGTATGCGGGAAGCGCGACACTATATTCGCATCTCACTCTTGAATACTTCACTGAATTGCGAGGAGCTCAATTGTCTCAATCGTCGCAAGCGTAAGCCACGCCGGGAGTAAGCCACTACCGCTCCGTGCCGCAGTAGCTTTTGGGCTTGCAACCAGACTAGACCTACGCCCGTTCCGTGAGCGTTGCCAGGTGGTTTTTAGCAAATAAATCTCAATTATTATAATTTTTAACTTCAATTATAATTAATTAAGGGGATTATCTATGAATGTTCTTATTTTTCCGATTTAAAATCGCTAATTTTTTATCGCGTACTCACTACCCAACGCCGGAGTGCGCGTTTCAATTTTAGCACCGTAAGAGAAGGGTTAACATCCAATATAAAAAAAAAACAACCTCAAAACAAGTATAGTAAAATATATGATCTCTGTGCAGATTGCGTTAGCTAGCACTTTTCAATATTATGTAATAAACAAAATTAATGTATTTTTAAATCAATATTTCTTTCAAATTTACTAAAGATGATCATAATTTAATTTACGAGTAAGAATATTTCGACGCGAAATGTAGTAGCGGGGACGCAGAGAGTGGTTTGAAAATTGGGTGATTGTGTTTCACGGTCCGTGGACGTGATTGGATTAGTGGTTCATTAAAACACCATCTCTTGCCTGCAAATCGAGTCTCGCCGAGGTGGGCTTAATGAAGGAAAATATTACCGCCAGAGTTCGTTCGTTTATTTTCTGCTTCAACTTTCTTCAAGGATCCACCAAAAGTTTCGTGATTGGGAAAGAAGAAAAGACTCGAATTGTTTTTTTTTTTGACGCGATATTTGGATAAATTAAGTCTTATATTTCTGCGAGATCGTGAGACTGTCAAGGTGATGAGATATTTTGAGGGCAAACAATCAATAAAACCAGGGCTGTGGAGTCACTTAAAAAAAAACACGACTCCGACTCCGATTCCTATATTTACCAACAATACGACTCCGACTCCACAACTCCGACTCCACGACTCCGACTCCACAACTCCGACTCTACAACTCCGACTCAAAAAAACTCAATTTTAGCAGGTTGTTTCCTACCTTTGCATATAGCCTTTTTTTTTCATGTTATAGGGATAAAAAATAAAACAAGATCAAACTTTAATAATTATTTATTAGAATTTATTCTTAAAAACACCATTGCTTCTTTTAAATCTGTATTCGTAGAGGCTCTCAAATCAGAATTGAGAATTTTAAGAACGGAAAATAACCGCTCTACGGATACTTGGGTTGGGGGTAATGCTGTAACGATCAATGCTGAATCTTTTACGATTTCTAGATACCGCTGTATTGCCATTTCAACATTTAACTTATAAGTTCGGTCAATTTTTTCCATTATTTTCAATGCATCATAAAATTCAATTTTAAATTTTGAAATAGAGTCTCCTTCATCTATATTGGGACTGTGATTCAAACGAGGACGTTTTAGTTTATCTTGTTCATTGAGATATTTTTCAAAATCGTCTTCAGATTCAGCGGTGTCGGATGAAGATGATGATACTTGGTGTACGCTGCCTGCTGCCTGCTGTCGTCTCTTTTTCTAGTCGAAGGCCTTTCATACGAACGGTGAATTCAAACAGAGCGTTTTTCGCTCTATTTATTTGTTCTTCCGTCAATATGGATCGAACCATGGGGTTAACATAGATCCCAGCCAACAGAATTTTCTTTCGACGTGAGAAAGAAGGAGACAAACACAATTTCGTAGACTTTATGCATTAGATGGATCTCGGTGATTCACCATATCGGCGCGACTTGCGCCTGCAAGTTTAATATTCGTGCACAATACACATTCATTATAATAATTTAAAAAAAAATGTATTTTAAATTTTAACGAAAAATTAGTCGGAATCGCTCGTTTTTTACGACTCCTACTCCGACTCCGACTCCGGCCCAAACACCGCGACTCCGCGACTCCGCGACTCCGCGACTCCGCGACTCCGACTCCAACTCCGACTCCGACTCCACAGCCCTGAATAAAACATATTAGTTTTTAAATAAACTTTCAAAAGTTCTCGCTTTTTTTGTTTAACAGTAAGCATGCTTGACTACAAATCATACGTCTAGGGAATTTATAAGCCATGATCGTAAATATTTCTCACTTTGGCATAAATCATTATAGATTTTTGTGGAGAGGTTTTAGCAGAATGGTTCTTATTGGAAGAGATGATGATGGTTTGTTGATAAATAATAAAACACGTTAGATCGCAATGCGGAAAGACAGTCTGTCCAATTTTATTAGTAACGTAGGTATTTATATCTTTTTAGAATGCGTGCGAGAATGCGCTCGCGATATGCCTGCGTCTCGTTTCTGTAAATGCAAAAACGATTAATTGTAGTATGTAGGTAACGATCTATTTACGGAACCGGCGAGACAGCGTGGTGCGTTCTCTCTCTAGTATGGAGTGCGGTCCGCTCGGTTATGGGATGAATGTCCTGCGGGTGACCTTCGGACTTGTTTACTTAGATTTATCGAGGAATCCGAAGGTCATTTCATCGGGCATTGACCGTATGTATGAATACCCACAGTATCCGAGTGTGCGACCGCCACAAGGTAATTAACTTTAGATCGTGTAAAGTCGGTGAAATTTTGTATGTCTTGATCAATTTTCTCTGTGTCGGAATACTTCGGGGTTGGGAAAACTGAAGTGCGATATTTGTATTTGTGTATTCTTATGCGGAACGTTACACGGAACCACACGATTACGGAAGAATTGATTGATTAGTCCACGAAAGAAGTTGATGACTCTCTAATATGGTAGATTGACAGGTTGACGTTACCACGAACGAAACTAGAAGGGTAATAAGAGGATGCTTAACCCTTCCTGTCCTGTGATGTGTAACTAGTACACATTGCTTCTAAAAAACTTTAATATCTCTACAAATATAATAAATACTGG
Organism: Odontocerum albicorne; assembly: GCA_949825065.1. Taxonomy (NCBI): domain Eukaryota; kingdom Metazoa; phylum Arthropoda; class Insecta; order Trichoptera; family Odontoceridae; genus Odontocerum; species Odontocerum albicorne. The sequence goes on along the minus strand of OX463850.1, from coordinate 40,695,269 downwards.
GTTCAGATTTTAGGTATTCCTCCGTAATACATTTACGCTTTGAATGAAAAAAAAATATTAATAATAATTAACACTTATCGACCACATCCGAGATATTTTGTGAAAATCGGGAATAAATTCACCAATACAATCAAACGCATACCAGTGTGTGACGTAAGTATATTCATTCTAAAAAAACACTATGGGTGAGGAAGCGACGCTATTCACGTTTCACTCTTACTCTCCTTCGGTATATGGGAAATTAAGAAATAGAATCTCAGTTCGCTCGCTTTTCTCGCTCAGTTGCTCGCGGTTTCGTTCGAGGTGGTCGGTTCGCCCGTTTTGTGAACGTCGGCCGATGTTTTTTTTTCAATTTTTCAGAAATAAAATTTCAAATATTATCACTTTTGATATCAAATTTAATTAATTTAAGCAATTGTCTATGAATATTCTTATTTTTCTGATTTTAAATCGTTTTTTTTTTACATGCGTATTGATGTGTATTGAATACACATCACCGGAACGCCCGGATTTTTTTAACACAGGAAGGGAAAGGTTAAAAGCGACATCAGTGAAGACAAAATACCATCTGAGATCTTTAGAAGTGTTGCAGGTAGCGTAGAAATAACAAAACAAGTCTAGGACCCAAGACACCCCTTATATGGTCACCAGCAAGTAACATGGATATCGAAATCCAGGAAAAGTTTCATGAAGAGGGTGTGATGATTCCTGAAGTGGAAATATGATAAAGCACACCCGACGACTAGATGGAGCTCTTGTAAAAGATAACGCCTAGAGAACAACTGTCTTCGTCTACTTGGAGAGCGCTGAATAATAGACTCTTTGTAGGGGTGTCTAGATGGAAGGTGAACATGCAGAGATGGGGTTTTGTGAACGAAATTAGCACTGAATGTGACTGTGGAGACATATACTCGTAACATAAGGCTCACAACACAAAAGTTCATGCTCTGGGCAGGACATGATCGATGCGAATGATAGGGTGATGTCTGGTTCCTTCTACTGGAAACGCGGGGCTTAATTGATAACTGATGGTCTGGACACGAAAACGAATGAATAAATGAAAAAAAAATTAAATTACACTTTGAAAATTATTTGAAAATAAATTTATGGTTTTACTTTTAATTGAAAGTTATTCTTTCAATTTTCAATTTAAATATATCTGGATTTTTAAATATTATATTAATGTTTATGACTATTTATAAATATGTGTTTGTCTCCTTATATAATATTTAACAAATTATTTTTTGTATTCTCAATTAAGTTTTTCTAAATATTATTTTTTAAATATTTATAGTTATGTAAATGCTATTTGTTATGTTGTTTATAGTTAAGGCATTAACGTTGTGGAGGTTTAAAGACATTGTAATTTATTTTTAACAAACACTGTTTATTCCACTTTTTTTTTTTTTTTTTTTTTTTTATGACGGTATAACCCTACCGGTTTCAAGGCTTTCACCTCATCTTCAGGCTTTCACCTCATCTCAGTCTTGTTTACGCTCCCCTGAAGATGAGGTGAAAGCCTTGAAACCGGTAGGGTTATACCGTCATAAAAAAAAAAAAAAAAAAAAAGTGGAATAAACAGTGTTTGCTATTTGTTATCTGTAAAGAAGGAAAAAAAATGTTGTGTTATACAAGTTTGTCCATCGGAATTTGTTAATGAAATGTATCATGTATAATTTTTATTTCTTGCAGGGTATACTACCCTGAGACTTCTTGGCCCTGGTTTATTTTCTGCAGTAGTACATAAGACCATACTTCTTTCTGACGGCAAATTATATGAATCATGTCACCGGTTTGATATTTGAATAGTTGAATTAAAATAGACACAAAGTACCAAAAAAAAAACAAAGTATGCAGTTTCATTATATATGACATATAGAACGAAACTGCATACTGAGGTATTTTTGTTTTTTTTTTGGTACTTAGTGCCTATTTTAATTCAACCATTCATTTATATCCTTACTAGTTGCAGCCCGTGAAATATTCACGGAAGTGAAACAAATTCTTCATTTATGAAAGTATATATTCATAAATGTAAAATTTGTTTATATATATATATATATATATATATATATATATATATATATATATATATATATATATATATATATATATATATATATATATATATATATATATATATATATATATATATATATATATATATATATATATATATATATATATATATATATATATATATATATATATATATATATATATATATATATATATATATATATATATATATATATATATATATATATATATATATATATATATATATATATATATATATATATATATATATATATATATATATATATATATATATATATATATATATATATATATATATATATATATATATATATATATATATATATATATATATATATATATATATATATATATATATATATATATATATATATATATATATATATATATATATATATATATATATATATATATATATATATATATATTATATATATATATATATATATATATATATATATATATATATATATATCATTTATACATCGTCCCCTTTTACACCGGTTCAAAAATTGTTAGCTAGGTATTATAAATTCGTTCAGTATCACGGACCCACCGAGATTCAAATTTCGAATTACTTTCGGAGAGAATCCAAGTATTCCTCTCTCGCTCTTTTGTATTCAAAATTCAATTCTCGTATTATTTCTTTGATGACAACCGTCGTACGGGCTTTGACCTAATTATATTATGATTGGAATATCGTGTGTTGCTGTATTTACTTGATTTTTTATTTTATTTTGTAAAAATTGTTAATGATGGAAATCGACCGTTAAAACGAATAAGTTCCGGGTTCAATTCGCATCATTAATTTATGTTCTTTTCAGATTGTACCGACGGAGGTCACGTTTTAGATATGTTATTTTGAGGGACTCGCTAAGGGTGATGCTTGGTCACAAAATGGCGCACATTTTAAAAATATCTTATAATTTAACTACTTCTTATTTAAATACAATACTATAAATGAATACTTTATATACGTTAACTAAAAAGAATACACATTTATTAATTACTATCTCACCTTTTTTCAAAACGTTCATTTGGATATTACTAATTCGGCGTAAGTACCTGTTTATACAATTTTAACATAAATAATTGCGAATCTTTTGTTGGTTGATAAACTTTTGTAAAATGCACCCGATAATTATTTACGCTGTTTCGAATTGAAGTTGTTTTCTGTACCGTATTTACGAACCTATATGTGTATATTGAGGTATAAAGACATACCCAAGATTCATAAAAAGGCCCAGAAGAAGACCAAAGGTACGCAAAATATATGAAATCAGGAAGCATGGCAGCATCACATGACAGCAACGAGCAAAAAACCGAACTATTTGGAGTCAACTTGGGGAGAACTTCAACCAGCAGTGGATCGATCCTGGTTGACAATGATGATGACGTGTATATTAAGAACATCACCACTTGCACACGGAATGACCCAGTTGACAGAATTTTCTTATATTGATATCTCGGTAAACAAATTATGTAAAGTGAAAACCTTCTTTTAAAATCTAAGTTCCAATGGGAATCAAGACTGCAACCTCTGGGTAAGAAGATAAGCGTCTTACCAACTAAGCTATGGAGGCCGTCAAAAAATATGAAGGATATGTGTCGCGTAGGAAAATTTGGCACTCTGTCCTTTCTGCTTACCTCGGCGTGATTGCTTGTATGTATTGGTATGTATACATCAAATAAGCGACGCAGTCAACCAAAACTAATCGACCGATCTTGATTCGTCTTTGCCGGGCCTTGTAGTCGAAGATCCCCTCGCCACTCCAATGTCAATCTTAAACCGTTGATCATGTGATCTTCTGTGAGAAAACAGCCCGATCCTAGATGCGTACTCCCTTCCGCAAATGCCACAGATATGTGGACCCTGCTGAGCCGACTGGCCATGCTGACGCATGTTCGCAGCGCGCTGACTGTTTATCTCACACGTCTAGCCGCTGAGACGCCATCAGCCCGAGAGCATACGGCTTTCCACCCCTCACGGTCCCGAGCCACCCGTTTTGATACAAGTTACAAGGGGTTGTTGAATAATGGACTGAGACCCTTAACGGTTCATGAATATGATATACCTGTCGACTTTATTTTTAAAACCAAAACATTTGATTATTTTACAAATTTTAAAGAATCATTTCTCTTAGCCGGAACCAGCCCTTGACATGTACAATATTTCAACATAGAAAATTGTGTTTTATTCCAAGTCATGCTTTAACAATTTATATAAACCTAGTCTTAACCCTCTTTCGCTATTTTCTCAGAATACATTTTCCGCTTTTCGTTGTGTACCTATATAATGTTTTCTGTCAGCCTTTGAAGATTTCATTTCTTTCTGTTGTTTCATTTGGAAGAAAACTTGTGCAAAAATCAATTAGGAATATTTTATAATAATAAAATTTGTAATTTCCTTTATAATATTAAAACCCGATACACGTGTTCCTTTTTTTATCCCATCATTTTTTTCTGATATTCACAGAGCTTGTTTTTACTGTTCATGGTCCTGTAGGGAGAATTTGGTATCACTTAATTTTGCCGAGTTTGCATACAGCCTTGGTAATATTTTCAAAGATATTATACATAAATGTTATATTACTAGAAAATCACTCACCTAATATCACCCTTCTGAAGTGTTATCTCTTCAAACACTAATCTTATTCTTTCTTTTAACCTGAAAATAAAAAAAAACAATGTTTTTAATATTAACTACAGAGGTTTAAAAAGAATTAACAAAAAAAAAAAATTATTTTCATTAAAATTTATAAAAAAAACACATTTATTTGTTTGTGTCAAGTAGTAACGGTCGTGGTTTAACGTGTGGCGTCCACATGATCGGTCAATGACCGGCGATGCGACCTTTGCATTCCTTGACAACTCAAAACAAACAAGTACAAAGTCCACACGCCGGTCATTCAACTCATTGCCGGGAGTGGAGCGCATTCCATGCTAGAGCGAGAAGCCACCACATCTGTCGCGCCAGTTCCGTATTTGAATGATACCTACACACAACATTAATCGTTTTGCGAATGCAGAAACGAGACGGCGGCATATCGCGAGCGCATTCCCGCACACATTCAAGAATGATATAAATACCTACGTCTACCAAATAAATCTCTTTCTTTCCGCATTGCGATCTCAAAACGATTAATGTTCTGTGTAGGTATCATTCAAATACGCAACTGGCGCGACATATGTGGTGCCTTCTTGCTCTAGCATGGAATGCGCTCCACTCCCGGCAATGAGTTGAATGAACGGCGTGTGGACTTTGTACTTGTTTGTTTTGAGTTGTCAAGGAATGCAAAGGTCACATCGCCGGTCATTGACCGAGCATGTGGACGCCACAAACGGTTAATATTCACGATAAGATAGCGGACACCCCAGGTTTGATTCCTGGCAGATTCACTGATTTTACAATACACCATATTATATCATTTATATTATTTTAAAGCTCATATATTACTTATCATAAAATTTTATAGCACTTTCGAGCAACACTTATAGTATTTATAACTCTTTGTCACGAAAGGCTACAGTAGATTAAACCTGCCGACAGTATTGGAAGCATAATCTTCTTGACATCGAAACTTTTTATTTGATTTGTCAAGACAGCTTTGTCTGATGAAGCGCAACATATTACACACAATAAATCACTATACGCACAGGCATTCTCTATTTATAAGATGGTTGACAATCAAACTCGATCACAAGGGTCATAAAAAGTAGCCTTTCGTATCGTACATCGACTTCAATTAATAAAATCCGCATTGTCATTATTGTTATACATATGTATTTTATTAACACATAACAAGAAATATACATAATTTGCGAAAAAACAGCAGGTAATTTTATTTGAACACATAAATTTCAATAGATCTAGGTTTGTGGCCTTTCATTTGTCGTGTCCCCAGTAAACTAGGTTTTTGCCTGTATCTCACTGAGGACAAATATAATGAAAAAAATAACCGATATTTCTTTCCGATTTTGATTATTCATCAACCTCACAAATAGTGACACTCAATTACATATGTATACATCACGCGAATCAAACCCCTCACACTTTACTTTACACAGATCAAAACGATCATCCCACAATGAACATGGGAACAAAATCACTCGGGAGAGTTCAACAATCTTGGGATTTGTATTAAGAACTGCCCAACATTTCTCGGATTTACGAACATTAAAACTGCTGTACTGCTCTTTGGTACGCAGCCGCCTTGACTACAACTCATCAATATGATCTCCTCATTACGCCGCCCATGCACAAACTTTAGAACGTGTTCAAAACAAATTTCTAAGATTCATAAATTTTTAACTTGGAATACCACATGAACAAAGAAATTATCCCAACTTATTCAATGCAGTGAAACTCTTGAAGCTGTTTGACAGAAGAAAACCAGCCGATATAGTAGTGCTATACAAAATCATTCACTCAGTGATTGATGCACCTCACTTACTCGCAAGTATTTCATTTCGTATTCCCACTAAATCCACAAGACAGCTCAATCCCTTTTATACCGAAAATTGCAATACTTATTATAAAATCAACTCCTCTATAATGCGTATGCAAAGACTTGGAAACGAGTTTTGCAACAATTTAGATATTTCTAATATAAGTATATATAGTATTCGTCAGAATATCACAACAATATTTAGAAATAACTACTAACTTTGTGCTCTCCTTTATTAATATAAATAACGTAATATAAACAAAACATTAAGGACAATACTTTGCCTCTGGAGTTGAGTAACCCTGCATCAACATGTATGAAGGTTTTAATTCTGCAAAGCAACTTGCATCTCGTTCTACTAATGAGGCCGTGTGTTTTCTATATCTCAACATCTATTCATAAAATTCCCACAAAATTCTCAAAGATTATTTAATAATTTTAAAACAATGACTGTAATTTATTATCACTACTACTTTTTGTATCTTCATGTTAGTTTAAGATAAAGTTTTGTATTATTTGACAATAATTTTAAGTATTTGTATAACCTGTCACATGTTCATTTGTATATAAAGACACGGTTGTGTCGTTAATTAAATAAATAAATAAATAAATCTACAATATACCGTACATAATCATATAAAAAACACCACACTCAAGAGTTTACACAAATCTTTGCTAAAAGTCATTTCTCTTGCAAACCCAAGTATTCAAACTCCTGTCGCAATAACAACCATGCTCCGATCGACGAAGTATTTTCAAAATGAAGTTTTTTGAAACAAAATCATATTCGATTTTTATTTATAATAGAAAATAATGCAATAACCTTTAATGACTTCTGGCTAAACCCATATAGAAGTGAAATTTTATTATCATGAACTTTATGAAAAAATGTACCCATACAAAGAAAATAAATTATTTCAGATACAGGCTCATTGGAAATAATGAATGGAATTGAATCATAAATTTTTTATGAATGAATGAATATGAAAGTAAATATCCTCATTCAATATTACAAATACGAAAATAAAAATGAAACATTTCTTGAGGGTTAAATTTTTCATGCACCATTTTTTTTATTTCACTATCCATTGTGTATTTATAATTTATATCGTTTTAATGAAAAAAAAACGAACCGTTGAGTACAAGAACTTTTTGCAAAAACTTTATATTTTGTAAATCACTTAAGTCACATCACTAGGCAAGAGCTTTGATGAAGTGGTATCATTACTTGTATTTTATCACAATATATCCTCTATGGCTCCGAATGCTAGACGATGTATAACTCTTACTCTAGGCAACTAGAAACTGCTGAAATGCGCATGCTAAGATGGTCAGCTGGTGTGTCTCTAAGAGACAAAATAAAGGGCTCACGCATTCGTAGAAGACTAGGTGTTACAGACATCAACAGCAAGATGGAGGAGAGGTGATTGAGATGGTATGGGCACGTTGGACGCAAAGCACCCGATCACATTGTGAACCAGGCAATCTCAATGGATCTTCCTCGAATAACAACCAGAGGAAGACCAAAGAATTCATGGGTGGTGCAAAAAGATAACCTGATGCAGAGGTACGGCCTGGGGCACGTAGTCCGGGACAGAGGAGCATACAACCTGAGGACGAGGAGAGGTGACCTCAACAGTCTTCGCAGACAATGAGTTGGGATGGAGCCAGGGAGAGAGAGAATTACAATATATTTATTGTTCTAAAGGCTAACACACTCAGCTGAAACATCCATTTTCTCCATTTGAAAAACATTTATTTGTTATATTTTTTAATCTTTTACACATTACAGGTTTACCTTATACGAGTACATACAATGAACAAATATGTGGACTTGTACAAAAATATGCACTTAGTAAAAACATTGTAATTTGTTTTATCAAACACTGTTTATTCCACTTTTTTGTAACCGTATAACCCTACCGGTTTTAAGGCTTTCACCTTGTGGCGGTCGCACACTCGGATACTGTGGGCATTCATACATACGGTCAATGACCGATGAAATGACCTTCGGATTCTTCGATAAATCTAAGTAAACAAGTCCGATGGTCACCCGCCGGACATTCATCCCATAGCCGAGCGGACCGCACTCCATACTAGAGAGAGAACGCACCACGCTGTCTCGCCGGTTCCGTAAATAGATTGTTACCTACATACAACAATTAATCGTTTTTGCATTTACAGAAACGAGACGCAGGCATATCGCGAGCGCATTCTTGCGCGCATTCTAAAAAGATATAAATACCTACGTTACTAATAAAATTGGACAGACTGTCTTTCCGCATTACGATCTAACGTGTTTTATTATTTATCAACAAATCATCATCATCTCTTCCCTTAAGAACCATTCTGCTAAAGCCTCATCATCAGGGGAGTACAAACAAGACTAGATTGTGTTCAAAGTCGATTACTCCAAAGGCTATGTAGAAAACTCCAAAAACTTCTCATATTTATTCATATAGTTGAGTACTTACTGCGAATATATATTTTATTGAATAATATTAAATTGCTGTCAATTGAAAAAGTGCACTAAAACTGTTGCGTTGATTTAAAAATCACTAACAGTTAACGAGGTTAATGATTTGACTGCATGTTGAAACGCAGCGATGCGCTCAAATGAAGCGATTATTATATTTCGAGTGACAAATGTGGGATTCACTTATCGGATGAACTCACATAAAAGCTTTATAAACCATGCACTGATTTTATTTATGAAATATTCCAGTCAATAAATTTCATGTCAAATTTTTACAATGAAGTTTTTACAAATATAAATTGTGAAGATCTTCTGAAATCTTGGATCTCTTGTACTACAATACGACAAAAGCGTACAGTGACAATTAGCGATTTTTGAAAGTGTATTTTGTTCATTTATTTTTACAAATGCCAAGTCAACTGAGAATACATGATTTAAAATTATAAATTAATACTATACACATACACTACACTTAAAGCCGAATGTATTATTATTACATATCGGAAGAACTACAAAGGTTTCTTTGTAGTTCGTCTTCCTAAGGTAAATTTTATTACTCGATATGTTTTCTAAGCATGTGCAGATACGGGGGAGTACCTAATCTAATGGACGCAGCCACTATCTTCCTGTTCTAGCATTCAAGTGAGTATAAATCCCGAATTAGAGTTCCCTTAACACATTCACTGCGATATATATTTATAGAATAGTGTAGAGGTACTGAAAAAAATCATATTTTCGAAACCTTAAAATCTTACGGAAACCTTAAAATCTTAAAATATTCGGTACCATACAAACAAAGAGAATCGAATGACGCGCAACGGGCGTCATCAGCGTCTCTACAAAGTATGCGTTGACGCCCCAGGGGCGTCTTTAGCAGCGAACGTGTTAAGGGGGTATCCTACTGTAGAGGCGTGAATTTCGGGCGTTTTTCCAGACTTAATAAAAACAAAACTAAAAACATTTTTCGTATGCATTTTTTACCGTTTTTTTATTGATTTGAGAATGTACAAAAACTTTTTTGAAAAAAAAATATTTTAAATTCAAGATGTTATCAGTTGTTATATCTTGTCGTAAAAAAGGGGGGTGAGCGGGTCGACATAATTAAAGCCCTTTCGTAAATTTGAAACAATAATCATACACAGTTTCTTGATAAAAAATAATGTCGTTATAGTTGGTACCAAATAAAATAAAAAAAAGTAAAATGGCGGCTGTCTGAAAAAAAAATCCATTTTTTACCCTTTTTTTCAAAAATATTTTTTTTTTAAATAGTAAATGAAAATAGTTTTGAATATTTCAAGGCAGGGACGATATAAAAACATTTATCAAATTTTTATACTAAATTTGAAGGCAATCGATCGGATAGAACTTGAGATTTTATGTCGACCAGGTCGATAAAAGTAGTTTCGAGAAAAACGCGTTTAAAGTTTTGAGATTATTGTCCGAGTCATTCCGGTGCGGCGTAATTGCTGACATATTTATAGCTATAACTTCGTAAATATTAAGAATTAACTTTTGAGAACATGTTTTTATGAGTCTGAACTTTAAAAATACGCAAAAAAAAATTTTTTTTTCAAATTTCTACGAATGAGTAGAATACCTCCTTATGGAGAGTATGTTTTCTAAGCGGCACTCCACAAATTTCTTTTTAATGTTATTGTTTTTATTATGTATTCATATAAGAGGAGACATTTTATTAATAAGTTATCTTTCAGAAGGAAAAAACCTATGAATTTCTTAGCTTATTATTCTAGTAGATCGAACTTAAAGCTTTAATGGAAAGTACATCAAAGTTCCAAGATGATCCGTGTTATACTCGTAAGCTTCGAAAAAATAATTTAATATGTACGAGTAATATACTCTTAGTGTAAAACCAGTTTGGAAGTGTATCCACAAGGAATTGAACATGAGGTGCTCGCTTACATAGCTTGAATGTTAACCGTAAGACCACGACCGACGGTATCTATTCGTATGTACGAGTATGTTACATCTATATAAATTAAAATGTAAATGTTCGTATATTAAAAATCTCTAATGCCCGAAAGTTCTTCATCGATTGCTTTGAAATTTCGACAATAGGTTGCATTCGTATACAAGCATGTTTATATATTTCTTTTATATACGGTTGTCCATAAAAAAGTATATAAAACAGACGAAATAACGGGAGCGCCCCCTGCAGCGACACACGCAAACTAAACATTTTTCATTGACATATCACATTGCATTTTCGAAGTTTCCGATTCTTTTATTTCGTTTTTTAACTGTTTGTCTTATTTTTCATTGCTTTGAAATTTTGAAAAAAGGTTACATTCGTATACAAGCATGTTTATATATATATTTATTTCTATACAGTTGTATTTCAAAAAGTATATAAAACATACGAAATAATGAGAGCGCCTCCTGTTGAACGTGATGGCAACACACGCAATATAGATTTCGACTTATTTTAATTTTGATTTAGAATATTAAATATTAAATAATTAAATAATAAATATTAAATTTTCGAATAGTTCGTGTTCAAAAACCAGACTGAGCCACAGCAACGACGCGTGGCCGGGGACAGCTAGTTCATAATAAGAAATAACAGTTCAGTGAATTTCACAATCATTTATTCTTTATTTACACGTACGAGTATTTCTGGGATGAAATAAAGTTAATTAATTTAATATCCAAGTAACCTTACCCTTGTGAGTAATCATCCTCCTCTCTTTGACAAACAAACTTCTCTTTATCTTGCGTTAATCCTATTTTCACTTTGTCAATTACAAATTCTATATCTGTAATAGTTCTTTCTAGATTAACATAGTAACTTCTAATATGTGTAGAATTCAAATGAATCAATACCATCTGCTCAGCAATAAAGATAAAATAATAGTGATCAGCAAATAGGTACCAACATTTTTTTTTCATCATGCAGGTTTCACAATTGAACGAAAATTGGGGATGAGAGTAGAATAGTAGAGATCAGGGCTTGCTCAAGGAAGTTGCTCAGGGTTCAAACTATTATATGGCATTAACTATTAAACAGATTTTGCATTTTTTTGCAGACATCAAGATACACGTTTTGATAATAGATAAAAATATATATACACACGTAAAACCCCGCTATTTAACTTTCGAGTAGGCAGAGAGGACAGTGCACACGATTTGCCTATTTCGATATAGATCTTTCATCTTTCCTAAACCATTATATATTTTCATACAAATTCTACAATTTCTTTGACTTTTACGTTTCCTTCGTTGAAAATAGAATTCACTTTTTCAACCATATTTTATTTGGTATTTTTCTATCACGCCTTCCACTCACATTTGCGCTATATATTTATTTTACCAGTCATTCTTTATCCATTCGTTGTATATGCCCAACCATTTTAGAGTCCTGGTCTCTCACATTTTTATTACATGTATGATAATTAGTATGCATGTTTATACTTCTTTCTGATAAAATTTGATATTCAAACTTTTCTTGTGGAGCTTTGTTGTTTTATTTGAACCACTTATCCGACACTACGGCGTGACTTTAGTTGTTTTTCCTTTTCCAAAGATCTGTAAAGAATTGTGGAAATTTCAATGTTTTTTTGAAGCGTATTATTAAGTAAATAAATTTTATGAATATGTGTATATTTATTTTAGTTTTTTCAGACAGATTTTTTGATGTAGCCTTGAGCCTCTTGAGCCCTGACCTGTCAAATGCTTGTTTTATATGTATGATAGCTAGTTTTTATGTACGTACTTGTTTCTGATATTGTTTTGCATATCAGTCATGTTAATGATTCATACAAATTTGTGATTTGTGAAGATTGTATTCATACGCGCTCAAAATCCCAATTTAAATATCATTATTCCAAGTATTTTTAATGGCCGATATACTCGTAATACTTTTCATTGTACTAAATAAATAAATTATTCAAATTTGTACATTGTGTTTGAAATATTGGGTGTTAACATAAGTTGTTTCCATTTTTTTTCCATTTAAAAATGAGCACCAAAAGCAAAACAAAATTCTAAATGTTAAAAGTCATTCGAAAGAAAATTTTCTGCTCTACAATATATTGTGTTTGCTTTTACGTTATATATATTATTTTAGTTGATAACAAGCCTTCAAAATGGAATGTCACGTAGACGAAAGTGAGGATTCTCGACACCTCCTTCTGTTCGCATTCAATCGAGGGAATAAAGCTACCAAAGCTGCTCGCGATATTTGCGAAGTGTACGGTGAAGATGCCATGAATGAAAGGACGTCGTCGATGGTTTTTGCGTTTCAAAGACGGTTATTTTGACCTTAAAGACATGGAGCGTTCCGGACGACCAGTGGACTTCGATGAGGACTGCTTAAACTATATTATTCATGAAGCCGTTATCATATCGTTGATTTATAGAGCAGAAAATTTTCTTTCAAATGACGTATAACATTTACCATTTTGTTTTACTTTTGGTGCTCATTTTTAAATTGAAAAAAAAACGAACACTATTTATGTTAACATTTAATATGTTTGCGTGGTGATCGCATCGTTTTAAATCGATTGATTCCGAATTTCAGTTATGATTGTGGAGCCCCCTTAAACTTAACATATCTTACTTTCGTTTGATCCTCTCGTAACTGTTTCGGTCGCCCTGATTGCATTTTTTTCCAGACCACCACTATGATAGGGATTGCATGACAAATAATCAGGCAAATCACAGGCTGAAAAAAATGAAGAACGCCCAAGTAAAAATCGCGTCGGGCATTCCATTCGGAACGTAAACTAAATAATAACTGCTGCAATAGGAGGACGCGATTTCACCAACCCCCTGATACAAAACAGGAAACGGACAAGCGTGGCAATTGGCAAAGTAGACCAGGGATAATACAAGAAAAAGTCACCACTACGCGTGGTAATAATGGCCAAGGGAAGCGTCGCTGTAGGTAGTTAGTCAGACTATGGCCTGCCACCATAACATAGAAATTTTTGAAAATTTGATTGACTTCGGATTCAGCCTTTTTTGAACTGTCTGAAATAATACGAGTTCAATTGCCGCACTCTTGCACAGCTACGAATGTTTTGGGCGAAGCAAAATCGGAATTGTAAGGTCGCTGAAGAAGATTTCTGATATAATTTCTTTATGAACGCGGACTTACGAGTTGGTGTGATAAATTAGGCGTCATTGTCCTCAGTAAGATACAGACAAAGGGTTGTTTATTGAGGACCCGACAAATGAAAGGCAACCAATTCAGATACATATACGTAAGTTGAGTGTCTCCTTGAAATTACCATTTTTACTTGTTTGTCATGTTTTTCATAAATAAATATAGATTTATTGACCGCAACACAGTATGTGCATAATATATTAAAATATACTTCAAGAACACATAAATTGCAGAGAATATATTAAAGACAGAATCCATCAAAAGGTCTGGGCTCATCTAATAACATCCCCCCGGCCAAGATACACCCCACCAATATAGGGCGAGCCCAGCCACGGGGACACCAGATATTTTTCAGCCCACACCCTTGCACATGTAGAATAAAAAGAGAGAAAAAAACAGAAAATAAATAGGCAGAAAAATAAACAAATCCACAAACATCACCTCAGATCAATTCAAACAAACAAATAAAGGTTCCTTGACAGTAACACAATGTGTACATATACATATATAACATAGTAAATTCATTCCGAGTATCGCACATACTCGTACATCTCAAAATAAACTGCAAAAAATGCATTTAAGAGAGAAGACATTAAAAGGCCCGGACAAATGATGTATTCATATACTAAATTAATTTTTTGTTTATAGTTAAGGCATTAACGTTGTGGAGGTTTAAAGACATTGTAATTTATTTTTAACAAACACTGTTTATTCCACTTTTTTATGACGGTATAACCCTACCGGTTTCAAGGCTTTCACCTCATCTTCAGGGGAGTACAAACAAGACTAAAATAGTAAGAAATACTGAATTCAATCTATTTTTGAATTAATGAGATCTTGTTTGTACTCCCCTGAAGATGAGGTGAAAGCCTTGAAACCGGTAGGGTTATACCGTCATAAAAAAGTGGAATAAACAGTGTTTGTTAAAAATAAATTACAATAAATTAATTTTCATGTAAGTAAATAAATGTATATTTAATGAAATAGCATCCATTTTAGCCGGAATAAACGGCAACCTGATCAAATCACACCCAAAAGGCAAAAAATACGACCAAAATTTGAAATGTCCAAACAAATCGACTTACCACATAGTGAGAAAAAAGAGATAGTGGACCTGAAGGAGTTTATATATCTTAATATAGCGGGGAAATACTCGTATATTGAAAAAAAAACGGAAGTGCGAGCACAAGAATGGCAATAAAAGCTGAGTCACTTCCAGAATCTAGTACTTCCGGTTTTCTCTATTCTGAGTCATCTCAAGAAGGCTCTGATAGAGAGTGGGGATAAATGTCATGGGGAAGAAATTAAGATTCCACAGCGAACCGATGTCTAAAAATATGTAAGACGGTTCAAGTGAACGCCATATCAGTCACATCAAAAAAGAAATGCGCGGTATGTACAATTCCTTTAAAAAAATTTAAGATAATTTGGGTGATCGAAGACTCGATGGTTATATGCATAACTTACCTCGCTCTAAATTTGTAGGAACATCTGATGTTCTTGGGATAACTAGAGGGGTATCTGGGACTGTAGAAGTGGCCGTGAGTCTGTGCGTGGTCCGCAGATACAAACTTGTAGTCACATGACGTCCCAGATACTTTCTGGCCATCCGTCTGGAATTGTTCTGTAACAAGAAAAAACATAATTTGTATTTATTTTGTTAAATCAAATATTTATATTTTTTACTAAAATAGTAAGAAATACTGAATTCAATCTATTTTTTAATTAATGAGATCTTTTAATCGTGTCAACTGGGTAATTAATTTCTAAGAATTGTGCTTTTCAATAACACCGATATAATAACTCAACCGTGAAATAGCTCTCGCAAAGTTTATATCAGCTCAAAGAACCACGATTATTGGAGCTTTTGATTGGATTTGTTGTTCTCGTACCGAAAGATTGCGGCGAAAAGTTTGATTGAGAAGAAAACTTTCAGTGGTCTCGAAATATCTGTCATTATTCAAAACGAGGCTCCTTTAAATAATGATAATAAAATGACAATTTATAATGCACCGTTTAGAGATCAAACTCTACTCAAGGGAGTTTCAACTCGGAATTCAAATCTACCACTATTGACAGATTAAAAATATAACAAAAAAAAGTATATGTTTTCATTTCATTTCTTTTACACATGGCAAGAAATATACGTAATTTGCGAAAAAAACAACAGGTAATTTAATTTGGACACACAATTTTAATGGATCTGGGTTTGTTGCCTTTCATTTGTCGTGTTCCCAGTAAACTAGGCTTTTTCCTGTATCTCACTGAAGACACGAAAAATGAAATATACCTTACCTCGAGTGTTTACCTTAAGTGTTAGGATAGGGAGGTGGAAGATTATAAGAAATGCAATTATACGGTATACTTGACTTGTTTGGAGTAATTCAGAATATTCAGGCGACAGATATCTATCAGGAAAAATGTCCCAAGGACTCAGTCGCCTTTTATTAAGATTGTTGATGACCTTTGTGGCCTATTTAGTAAGACACTTGACTTCCATCCCGGGAGCTTCAGGTTTGATTGCCGATGGAACCTTTAAAACATAACAGTACAAAAAGGTTTCCAGTCCCTAATGCGCACTTTATGCACGATATTTAATAAGTTTGTTGTTACAGGCTTGGGGCTGGCTGCCTGAGGGATACTTTATGGGGAAACAAACACATGCTAACCGAAAGTAAGGTCAGGATATATAAGACATGCGTTCGCCCCATCATGATATATGGAATAGAAGTGAGAGCCGATACCAACAGGACAAAAAAACCTTCTCAGAGTGGCGGAAATGAGAACCCTACGCAGAACTCTTAGAGATCGGATGAAATGATACGATAAAGTCTGTATGTGGTGTTGAAGACATAGTGAGGTGGGGAATAAGCAGAAAGCGCTTCTGGGGGGATCATTTAGACCGCATGGAGGATATGAGACTTGCGAAAATTGCTAAGATTGAAAACCCTAGCAGCAGGAGATTACCAGGAAGTCCGCCAAAAAGATGGAAGGACAGCTGGACGTCATTATCTCAGGACAGCCCACCGTCACAAATAGGTCATACGACCTAGACGAAGAAGAGGAAGTTGTAACAGGAAACTGAGACTCTGTTTTCACTGTCTACTTTAAGAAAACAATGGTTAGAAGGCATACATCGTTTTCGAATGGTTAATTTGAACATATTGAATACGTTAGCTGGGAAAATATTGTCTTCGACCCTTGTTATCAAATTAAGAACTACTGGAGTAGATATTTATGTGATTTATTTATTTATTATTACACATGACAAGAAATATACATAATTTGCGAAAAAACAAAAGGTAATTTAATTTGGACATACAATTTTAATGGATCTGGGTCTGTTGCCTTTCATTTGTCGTATCCCTACTAAACTTGGCTTTTGCCTGTATCTCACTGAGGATATTTAGCATGAAAACATAAATCGATACTTATTTCCGATTTTTGATTACACAAAAACAAAACCCACATTGTACATTCTCATCAACCTGACAAACAGTGACACTCAATTACAACTGGAAACATCATGCGAAATCAAACTCCTCACACATCATCGCTCTTGAAAGACCATATATATAACTGGCGATTCAGCATTGAACGTATTGGTAACCCTACCGTACGAGAGGAGACAATAACATTCGCATACATACTCGGCGCACGAGTGTTCTTATTTGATGAACTCTTTTTCTTGACTGGAACTCTTTTTTTATTTTACGGGTACCATCAGGAATGGAACTCGAACCCTCCAGGTGGGGGATAAAAGTTTTACCAACTTAACCACGTAGGTCGTCAATACAACTTTACTATATGATCTGTGCCTATCATCTGTCATAATTTAATGTACGACCATCGTTGCATAATTTGTATGACGCTTTTTCCCTGGAGTTTTAAATTGATTGGGAATGACACCCAAAAAAAAAGATCTCACCCCAGGAAAGTTCGTCTGGTAACAATACTGAACGCGCTAGAGATTTGAATGCAACGACACATCGCTAGTATTGTCAATAGGCACGATTATGAACTGTCAGTTCTGTGCCTACACAACATGCCTATTTATTCAAGTTGATTTTTATGTATAACATATTGTATGGATGTATCATACGAACATTTATTTTATAAAAAACAATATTAGATTTTTTTGTGTTTATGGCCTTTGCTCTCCTGAGACCTGGCATGTCACATGCTTGTATTTTATGTAAGGTACGTAGTATGCATGGATATACTCTTAGCTAATATTTTTAACGCATGAGTCATTTTAAAATTTATTATTATAGTAAAACATTAATTTTGTATTGATGTACACTCGAAATTTCAATTTTGAATATATTATTATTAATATTTTTAATGGCCGATAAAATACTGTGCAATGTTGTTAAAAAAAACTTATATTCACAGAATCGTGGTAAATGTTTAGGTCATGTTCAATTCTTTTGATTTTTTTGTTATATTTTTAATTAATTCACTATTAAAAATACTGTTGGCACCATTGCCCTGTTCTAAATAAGCGTTCAATAACCATGAGTCCTGAAGTGGTTTCCCATTGGAGATTTTAATTGGAGACCTTCGTGATATAGTTGGTATGGTAAGCAATTTATCATGGTATCAGAAAAAAATGGTAACCAGTCCGGTATAAGTGATTGCCGTTTTACGTGCGTTATAACCGATTATTAATAATCATAATCATTATAGAATGACACTTTACATAGCGACGTTTAATTTTACAATTAGTTAAGGTTTCAATTCGGAACTGAAACTGACAATTAGATGAAAAACATTACAAAATAAATATAAATATAAATTGAGTGTAAGAAGAAGGTCATGGCTGCGGTCATTAGATTAAATACTTACCCGTATCTGCATACAAATATGTCCAGAAAAATATATTTGAAAAGATAACTGCAAAAAAATATTTTGCAAACCTTCTGATATGTGATAGTAAGATATTCGACTTTAGGTTTATAGTAGTGTAGTGTTCATATACAATAACAAACTTGTTAAGACATCCTAAAAAGGGTTGTCTTTAAGTGTGTCCTGAAGTTCCAAACGCCACTCATATCTCTAACAGTAAGAAACAGATCATTCCTCGTCAGAGGAACAACAACTATGGAAACTTTGTCATAAAACTCGGACTTTTTGGATCGATTTGAAACAATGAACTTGTAGGATACCTACCTAAATAAATAAATAATTGTCAAAATAAATAAGTGAATTGTTAAACATAATTTATTGTTAAAATAGTAAACATACAGGGTCAATGACCGATGTACTATTTACAAATTGTCACATGCCAGGAACGTCAACAATGTGTACTCACAAATAGTATTTACGCTCTGTCTCGCCGTCTCCGAATACAAATAAATATCTACCCGTCAATGCACGCGCTAGAGTAAGACAGAATATGAATCGCGAACTGGTTCACTCATTAGTATAAATTACCCACGCGCCGAGAAATAAATATTATTATTGTTCATTCAACTGTCAAAGACTTGTTATTAATTACCCGCTGTTCACTTTCGTTTTCATCCGCATTCCTGAGTATTTATATTTAAATAAATAAATACAAATCAAGATCATCACGACGTATAAAGTAAGCAACTCGCTACAAACTTATTAAATGAAGACGAAATTGACCTAAAAAATCCACTTCTTACCGAATGAAAATTTTTCAGACATAAATTCGAAAAGATAAAATCGAGAAATTCTATTTAGGGATCTAAAAACAAAGATACAAGAATTGAAATCCATTCATTGACGTTCAAGGACAAACTGCAAATTTTGTGCTGATAGTTTGATTATTGGGTACGTAGATAATTTTTGTCTTTGAGTAATTTTCTTCAATATTTCAGCAACACCAATTCAACTATTTGCAGAACTGTGTCCATTCCAGATGGTTAGTGTTCAGATATTCCAATTTTCTGGACTGTTTTCACTTTCATGTATGTTTACATCTAATTTTGCAGTTTTAGTAACGCTAAGAAGCTGCTTACATTATTGAATAAACTAAGAAGAGACACATGACACGCATGGCAACTGATCAAATGTTCACCATCCCTAGAGTTTAAACATCTTTTCCCAAAGGCACTATGCCTATTTAGCTCCCATGACATACAATAGGGTGAAGAATTCAATAAAGGCAAAGGTAGGACAACGATTTAGGCTGTCGATCGGAGCGTGGTTGTTATTGCGATAGGAGTTTGAGTACATGGGCTTGCAAAAGGAATAATTTGTGAAAAAGGTTTGTGTGAGCTCTTGAGTGTGTTGTTTTATATTTTTGTTTAATATTTTAATGATTATGTGCGGTACATTGTAATTGAATATTTGAGTGATGGAGTGTAAGGAGTTTGATTTCGCGTGATGTATACATATGTAATTGATTGTCACTGTTTATCAGGTTGATGGGAATGTGCAACGGGGTTTTATAAAATAAAAAATCGGAAAGAAGGATCGATTTATTTTTTCTTGCTATATGTCCTCAATGAGATACTGGCAAAAACCTAGTTTACTGGCGACATGACAAATGAAAGGCAACAAACCCAGATCCATAAAAATTGTGTGCAAATTAAATAACTAGTTGTTTTTTCGCAATTTTTTTCGCAAATATTTCGCAAATTTTTCCAAAACTTATATAATTATCTAATAAGAACCAAATTAGAATATGCATTTACGGTTTGGACTCCTCATCAGCTCAAATATAAAAACAATATAGAACAAATACAAAAAAAATCCTCAGATATCTATGGTACAGAACAAAGGGCGATTACCTAAAATATGCTCACCATGCCGAACTTCTCACGGTGTGTAACTATAGAAGCCTCGAAACAAGAAGGCAAGAATCCATTGCGATATTCCTAATAAAGGTTTTCAAAGGTTTCTTTAACTGTCCCGCGATTCTAGAAGCACTAAGTTTATATGTACCCAATAAATATATCCGTGCAAGGAATCACCCTCTGTTCTACATATCAACTTACAGGACGAATATCATGGCTAAACACTCAGTCACGCGTGGTATAGAGATATTGAACCAACTGAATGACACTGTTGATATTGTAGGAATACCTACCTAAATGAATGAATAAATAAATAATTGTTAAACACAATTATTTAAATTAATTATTGTCAGATAGTAAACATACAGGGGCAATGACCGATGAAGAATTCAATGATTGTTACACACTACGAACAACGACAATATTTACTATTTACAGCGTCTGCAAATTGGCTAGCCATCTCCAAATATAAATAATTAACCTACCGCCAGTCCATGCGTTAGAGCAAGGCAGATATATATCGCGAATGTATTTACTCATTGGTATAAATTACTCGGACGCCGAGAAATAAACATATTAGTATTGTCATTCATTCAGCTGTCAAGACTTGCATTATTTATTTACCCACGGTCCACTTATCGATTTACATCCGCATTCCTGAGCCTGTACTCATTGACTACAAATCAAGATCATCACGCGTATCAAGATAAGCAATCCGCTATATTGATGATTCTGTACGAGAAGTAACGCAGAATCAACTAAAACGAAGATAACGATGTCGATATCAAAATCATCAGCACGTCCTAATAGGACACATGCTACACTGATAGCGACCATCGTTACAATATATTTTCGGTACCGCCTAGCAGTATGAGAAGAATCCTGGCTGATATTATTCCTAACGAATAAGCTAACGCTAGAAGCAGACTCTCTTTGTGTAACATGAGAAATCCGTGCAAAGTGGATAAAAAAAAAATGTTTTTTTTTTTTCAACAATAATTTGAGCGTGAATACATAATATGCTAAATATACAATAAAACCTCTTTTAACTTTTTAATAACGTAGCTTAGAATTTATTACATTAGTACAGCTACAATTTTTATATTTCAAAGCTTTAAGCGTAAAGATTTAATTATGCCTTTATAAAAATATATATTAGCACGTCTTTATGTGTAAATCGTTAAAAGTATTCTTAACTTCCATGAAATCGGTTTAGTAACGTAATTATCAGATTAATTTTTATTAAAACAATAACCATGTTATATTTTACGAGATAAAGTTCGCAAAAATGTTTAAAAATATAATTTTAGTAAAAATACCTATTTTTATTCCAACCTGTGGTCAAACAATGAACTTTCGAAAGGGACATTTTTCAAAGAATTCATAATTTTTTTGTAGAATTTAAACTCAATAACTGGGTAAAAATAAATTATTCATATACATTGATAAGAGTGCCAAACTTTCCTATCAGGACACGCGCTTTCAATACATTTTATTGGCTTCTTTCAGTAATTTGCCGTAGCGTGTCCGATGATATACAAAACATCATGTCGTTTCCCTGGAGTAGGCAAAGAAACCAGAGCATCAGACTTTCCGATCTCGACATGCATTCTTTGTCTCTTCTACATCCAAACATGATTACTCTTAAACTTTCTACGTTTCCGTTTTTTTCAATATAATTAACTTTATTCAACCATACTTCTTTTAGCGTTCCTCGCCTCGCCTTTCAATCACATTCACGCTATACATCTGTTTTGTTAATATTTTTTCATTCATTCTTTCTACATGATCAAACTATCTCGAAGTGCTCATCTTTACTTATTCAACACGTCAACATTTAGTTCACATCCAAGTTTACGTTTCGCTACCTTAGATAATGTTGATACTAAAACACTGTATTTAATAATAATTTTAGCAGGTATTTATATCTTGGCATAAATATTTGTCTTTTATTGTCTTTTTATACTTTATTCTCTATTATATTTCCCGTATATTATCTTATTTTACCTTTCAGCCGTCAGCAAACACATTTTCAAAATTTTTATTCAACCTCTTTTATTTTGAAATAATTAATTTAGTTAAAAACAACTTTAATACCATCAGACAGAAGGGTCACAAGGGCATAGGGGCTATCAGTTTGATATACAGCTTCCTTTTACCCAAAAATAAGCTCCTACTCTATAAAACCCTTATTCGTCCTATCTTGACCTATGCTGCACCCGTTTGGGGTAGTGTGAGCAACACGGATCATCTGAAACTCCAGCGAGTGCAGAACAAAGCATTCAAGATATCTTTTAATACCTATCTCAGAACAAACCTTACCCGACTTCACGCCGAACAGTTAGAAAAAACCCTACAACACCATATCCTCGCTTGGACCGTGAAGTTGTATAAAAGTCAACAAAATCACAGCAATCCTTTAGTCGTTACTCTGGGGGCTTACGAGAGTAAATCCGACCTACCCTTCCGTTATAGGCACAGGCTCCCGAAGCATTATCTGTTGCCTGACTAGCCCACCTGCAGTATTAGCTTGGACGACCAAAGTCTGAGTGCATGTGATGGAATACAAGTAGCCTGAACGAGTGGACTTGTTCTGGCTAAATAATTAGTTGTAAGAATTATTATCTAGTTATATGTAGTATGTATGTGTTAATTATTTCTAAGAAATCATATATTAAGATTGTAAAAAATAAAAATTTAATGTCATATAGGAAAATAAGATTAAGTAAGTTCATAAACTATAACATATAAATAAGATTAGTTATTTCAATTTATTTTTATCAAACACTGTTTATTCCACTTTTTTGTGACGGTATAACCCTACCGGTTTCAAGGCTTTCACCTCGTCTTCAGGGGAGCACAAACAAGACTTAATCATGTTCGAACTGGTACCGATATACACGTTTCAACGGTTGGGGCCTGAGGGGTGAGGGAGGCATGGGATGATTTCAGCCAAGAGCGGAGAGATTTTTGGGATATAACTGTTCAACAGATGTTCGGATCGATGTACTGACTTAGAAATTTCTAGAGCCTCTAATCTGTCCAATTTATTTCCAAACCTCCACAACGTTAATGCCTTAACTATAAACAACATGAGATTAGTTAAGTAATAAATGTGTATATAGGTATAGCCTTGACAAATATTTGTACAATATATAACTTTGTTAAATAAAAAAAAAACTTTATATTGTGACTAATCTGGATAACCTTTCTGTTTTAAAATAATTTCACCCCATTTTAAACTGAATAATACACACACACCTTTTATTTTATTTCAGCTGAATTAAACTAAATTTTATTGCAGAGCCCATTTAAATTTAAATAAATATACTCATCCCTTGCGAAGACTGGCTCTAACCCTGTTAATTGTTTCTCTATGTAGTCGGCAAGGATTAGCAAAAATAATTATGGCTGAAAGAGATTAACAACGTTGTAACAACGATGTTTGCAAGACTTTACACAGATCGATATCTCCAATTCTAATCCTTAAATTTCTATAATCTTTATGTTTTAGAATATAATTTTGCAAGGTCGTCATCATCATTTGCAAAATGTGTGTGATTGGTTCATTGATTGTCGATTTAAAAAAAATGTATTATTATAGACTCCAAGGACTTAGAATAATACAGCGAAGAAATCTACACGTCATGTCATCGATCTTTGAAGTTCTGGCGGTCGCCTACTCGGATACTGTGGGTATTTATACATACGGTTATAGCGTGTTGCTTATCTTGATATGTCGTGATGATCTTGATTGGTATTTGTTTATTTACAAATACTCAGGAATGCGGATAAAAAATGAAAGTGATAACGGGTAAATAATGCAAGTCTTGACAGCTGAATGAATGACAATACTAATCTGTTTATTTCTCGGCGCGCAGGTATTTTATACAAATGAGTGAACCAGTTCGCGCTACATGCTCCGTCTCACTCTGGCACGTGAATTGGCGGTAGCTTATTTATTTGTATTTGGAGATGGCTGGACAAATCGCGGGTACTACAAAAATAGTAAACGTTGTCGCTGTTCTTGACGTGTAGCAATCTATGAATACTTCATCGGTCATTGACCCTGTATGTTTATTATTTCAACAATAATTAATTCAATTTAATTATGTTTAACAATTCATTTATCCATTTTGACAATTATTTATTTATTTATTTATTAAGGTAGGTATCCTACACGGTCAATGACCGATAAAATGACCTTCGCATTCCTCGACGAAATCTAAATAAACAAGTCCCAAGTTCACACGCCGGCCATTCAAGTCCAGAGTTCGCACGCCGGCCATTCAACCCGCGGCTCGGAGCGGACCGCATTACACGCCGGAGCGAGAACGCACCACGGCCGTCTCGCCAGTTCCGTATTTAATGATACTTACGTACAACAATTAATCGTTTTGCATTCACAGAAACGAGACGTAGGCATATCGCGAGTATACATTCTAATACATTCTAAAAAGATATAAATTATTATTATTATTATTATTATTATTACACATGACAAGAAATATACACAATTTGAGAAAAAACAACAGGTAATTTGATTTGGACATATAATTTTAATGGATCTGGGTTTGTTGCCTTTCATTTGTCGTATCCCCAGTAAACTAGGCTTTTGCCTGTATCTCACTGAGGATATTTAGCATGAAAAAAGAAATCGATACTTCTTTCCGATTTTTGATAACACAAAAAACCCCGTTGCACGCTCTCATCAACCTGACAAACAGTGACACTTAACTACAACTGGAAACATTTTGCGAAACTCAACTCCTCACACATTATCGCTCCAGAAAGACCAAAAATAGTCATCCCACAAATACATCAAATAAATACCTACGTTACTAATAAAATTCCACTCTCTTTCCGCATTGCGATCTAACGTGTTTTATTATTTATCAACAAATCACCATCATCATCTCTTCCTTCTAGGATACATATCCTAAAAAGTGTTGGAACAATCAAAGCTATTTCAAGTATCGCTGTGAAATATATACTTTTCTTTTTGAGTATGGACTGTCTTTTTGACCTGGAGACGGCAAGACCATTTATATTCCAATCTATCATACAATATTATATGAATCATTTTTACGGTTCACTCTGCTCGATTATGTTACGATTTTTTACTCAATTATGCGCGCTTTATCTAAACGACATTATTTATTTTGAAATATGTGTCGTATCTAATTCCTGTTCTTATATCTTTTTCCCTCGAGATTAACCTGTTTCAATGTTTGTAACATTTAATAACTTTTAAACCGTCAATAGAAGTGGGATTCGAAACCACTTCTATTGACGGTTCAAAAGTAGTACAAAATAAATAAATATAGTTTGAGTTTAGTGATATGAAAGTATTTGCTGTGGCCATAAGACAAGATAATCTCCGCATCTACACATATTCAGAAAAACATGTTTGGTAAGAAAACTGCAAACAACTTACCAAGGGAAGACGAACTACAAAGAAACAATTGTAGATGTTGCGATATGTGATGGTAACGTATTCGGATTTAATTGGAAAGCAGTTTATGTGTGTGATGTTTTAATACCATCGTTATTTTTAAAAAGACCTTAAAAAAAGGTTGTCTTTAAGTTCTTTCTAAAATTGCACGCATTACTTATATGTTTATTTAAACTTTCCCTTCCTGAGTTAAAAAATCCTCATTCATCCTATGCCACTCCGATTTGTATTATGTACTCACTGTGCGCATTTCTATAGCATTTTTTCCGGTTGCTTTCAATATTTTCCCCAGTCACGTTAACATGTTTCAAAACTGTTACTAAAATACTATTGTTGACTTTCACTTAAGTCTATTTTATTTTTATATATTGTTTATTTATTTAACACTTTTATTGCAATACAATCTGGTGGGATTATGCCCAGGCGGCATTCTCTTCCAACCAACCAGACATAAGTAAATGAAGCAAGTTACGTGGTCGCATAAATCATTCAAATTACTATCCATCCCCACGAAATCCATAAACATATACGTGAGAACATGCCTACGAACCCCACAAAGACGAACAATCACCCGAACATTATTTTTCGTATAAAGTGAGATATCATCAATCAAAAGGAAAGGAAGGTATGGTGGAGAGGAAAGGAAAAGAAAAATCAGGAATGAAACACGTTATTTTACTGACTAGAAATTAAGAGGTTTTTCAGTCGCTTCTTAAAGCATGCCAAGAACGGAGGGAGTCTTATATTGGTTTGTAACTGATTCCAGAGTCTCACTGCATGGACAGTAAATGACGTCGTAAAGAAAAAGAAGCGGTGAACTGGAGAGGCCAATAAATAATCTCTGTTTGAGCGTAGCGCTAATCCATGATTGGAAAGACGCTGAAAATTTTCGGCGAGATAAGAGGGTGCGGCGGGACAGTTAAGGATATTATACAATAGACACAGTATGTGAATTTGGCGTCTATTTATAACATTCAACCAGTTCAATTCCTTCTGGTATGAAGTTATATGATCGTACTTTCGTAGGTGGAAAATAAATCTTAGACACACATTTTGAAGACGCTGTAATTTGTCCAGCTGTTCCTCTGTAACATCCAAGTAACATACGTCCGCATAGTCCAGAATTATTCTAATACACCCCAATATAGTCACGTTCATAAGGGACGGTCGTTCAACATTTCCAACTGTTTAGGATATTCTGCGCCTTTTAACAATATTTGTGAATTAAATTTCAATTAAAAATTTTTAAATATCTTCCCAAGTACACTTTTACAAAACTTTCGATCAATGCTTGATTTCTGCTGGTATTGTATTACATTTTCGTTGCAATGTAATAATATGCAATACCCTTTGAATATTAGTTGTGAATGACGGTATTATACTGAATTTTGCTTTTGTTCATTGTTTGAACAATTGTGTAATATAATATAATGTATCGTAAATTTGACATGAAATTATAGTCAAATATAGACATAAAATAATGCGATCTCATTCTTATAGGTTTTTTGGAAAGAAATATCATAGTTTTCAGATAGGAAATTCATTTGAAGTTATATTCTTTCAGGAAAATTGTGCTATGTGCCAGACAAAATTTCTTAGCCGTGTTAAAATACGATGGCATCGATTGGGTGGTGAGATTATCCAATGTGTCTGTACTTTTTAATTTGGGGTTTGGTAAACATTAGAATCAACGTGAATAATCCGTAGCCAATTGATATTTAATTCGACATTTGTCGAATTATTGATAAAATCGGGAAGCAATTGTGCGAAAATGTTATTAAAAAAATCGCCAAGGAAGTGGGTATCTGCAGAAACGAACGAGGAGATCATTTCGAAACAAATTCCCATATTTCTTCTTAACGCTCAAATGTGAAAAACTGGCAAGCTTCTAAAAAAAATTTCTTTTTCAGAATATAAAACCTCACTTCATAATGAAACACCTTTTATGTTTAAAAAAAATCTGAAAGGAAACTTTTGCTTTATACTAAACAAAAACTTTAATTAAAATTTGAGGAGACCGACACGTGTGCTCTCGTTTAATTAAAATTAAAACATTGTGGTGTTCTTTAAGGAAAAATATATGATTCATTGTATTTTACGTTTAGGAAAGACTAAAGCAAATTAAATCTGCTTATGTTATTGGAACTTTGATCTTCTTGCCATCGGAAATATGGGTTAAATTTGTCAACATACGCTTACTGAAATGCAACAGCTTGCTCACAATAAACTAATATACACGTAGGCATCACAACATGTCTGCCAATCATACTCGATCTTGAAGGATAGCATATCATCCTCATGTTATAATTTTCTCTATTTAAGTTATCTAAGAGTGGGGGATACGGAATGGGCCATTCTAAAAACAATTTATTAAATATTGTTTTCCATAAGCAATTTAGGGAAAATATATCAGAAAATGTATTTTCAATTTAGTGTGACAAACAACATAATATATATGAAATATAAAAACTACCCCTGTAATATAATATAAAGGTGTTTTACAGATTCACAATAGGCTCAAGCCCCAACCCCTTGCGTTAGGGGTGTATTCAGAAGGCATTAAATAAGGGTGAGAGAGAGTTCTACACGGGCAAGGAAAATACGGCAATAGGATTATGGCAACTTTGGGGGTAGATTTTGTTAAATTTATCACGGGATTTTCTTCGGAGATAAATAATAATATCATAAGAAATAATACTGTAAGAATGCTAATTTTATTTAGATTATTGTTTCACTTATACGCTTTTATGTATCAGTTTATACGTTTTTATGTATCAGTTTATACCTTTTATGTATCAGTTTATACCTTTCATGTATCAGTTTATACCTTTTATGGCAAATTTTATTCTCTTTTATAATTTAAAATATTTTTTTTGGTCATAAAGGCAGATATTGGGCTATCTGCAAAATACTTTAAGGTCAAATCAAAAGATTTTTTTTATTTAACTTTTTTACATGAATATGAAAAGTTACATCTAAATAAATGTAGTAAAGTACCCGGCGATAAGTAATACACATCGGGCTTAACCTTTCCCTTACTGTGCTAAAAAAATCGGAACGTTCCGGTGCTATGTATTCAATACACATGTAAAAATGAGCGATTTAAAACCGGAAAAATAAGAATATTCATAGCCAATCGCTTAAATTAATTCAATTTGAAGTCAAAAGTGATAATAATTGAAATTTCATTGCTGAAAACATGAAAACAACATCGGCCGACGTTCACAAAATGGGCGAAGAGACCACCTCAAATGGATGCCCGCGTGCTAGTAAAGCGAGCAACCTGAGATTCTATTTCTTGCGTTCCCATATACCGAAGTAGAGGGAGAGTGAGAGTGAGACGTGAATCGCGTCGCTTCTCACCCAAAGCGGTTTTTTAGAATGAATATGCCTACGTCACAAACTGGCACACGTTTGATTGTATTTGTGAATTTATTCCCGATTTTCACAAAATATCTCTAATGTGGCCGATAAGTGCTAATTATTACTAATAATATTTTTTTCATTCAATGCGTAAATGTGTTACGGAGAAAAACCTAAAATCTGAACCCAGTATTTATTATATTTATAGAGATATTAAAGTTTTTAGAAGCAATGTGTACTAGTTACACATCACAGGACAGGAAGGGTTAAAAAAGAGACTAGAACGCTTGACAACGACTGACAAATCGCGACGGAACACGTGTATGAACGACAAAACCGACGCTCTACAAAGACGAAGTTAGCTGATTATGCCCGTCAGTATTACTTACCGCCGGGCACTGTTCAATCCTTTGGCTAAAATGAAATAATTACGTGGTTACCGTAGTACATATGTTAGCTATTTTTCGACAAAGTCGCCATTCCTCTCAATGCAGTTGGTGAAGCGGGGTATCAACTTTTTGATGCCTTCCTCGAAGTAGTTTCCCGCCAACCCCTCCGTCCACTTCTCCACCCCCTCCTTTACCTCCTCGTCGGTTGAAAACCTTTTTCCACCCATGTGCAGCTTCAAGAAGGTAAAGATATAGTAATCTGAAGGTGCTAGGTCAGGTGAATGCGCGGGATGGATCAGGACATCCCATTAAAACGAGGCGAGCAGTTCCTTCGTGGCGTTGGCCGTGTGTGGTCTGGCATTGTCGTGCAGCAGGCAGACTCCCTTTGTCAGCATGCCTCTCCTCATGTTCTGAATCGCCCTCCGCATTTTTTTTAGGGTCTCACAGTATCCTGCGTTGATGGTCTCCCCTTGAGGCATAGATTCAATTAAAATTATGCCTTGACAGTCCCAAAACACGGATACCATGATTTTCTTGGCTGAAATTGTGGTTTTGAACTTTTTGGCGGAGGATGAAGAGGTGTTACGCCACTGTTGAGACTGCCTTTTGGTTTCAGGCGTGTAGTGTGCAAACCAAGTTTCATCTCCAGTAACGATGGAGCAGAGAAATTCATCTCCATGGAGTTGGCAGCGCCTCAAAATCTCTTGCCCGGTATTATTTATTTCGAACTTGGCGGTAGATTGGATTGCCATTTTTCACGAAACGTGTTGTCGCGTCGACACTTCTCAACGTACTGACCTCGAACCAGTCTCGTTGTGGAGACGAAGGGTCAGGCTACACGGGAGTGTAGCCAACATGTCGAAAATAAAATGCATCCGGTTGTGAGAGCCTCAGTACACTTACTTTCTGGATACGCCTAGTATATCACATATAGAGAAAGTATTTATTTTTTTTCCACTCCCAACTTCCTCACACAATATGTCACACGTTGTCCATTATAATTTGAGATGATTTAAATGATATGTATTTTTGTGCACTTGCAATATGGACATTGTGTGGATTTTTATATGGCCTTGACTATTTACAGGAGTAAAGTGAATCAATTGAATTGTATGGATTTGCTTTGTTGTATTGTTCGACTTGTACCGTTTTATCCTATTGTATAAGACTGCTTACGTGTCAATGTTAAATTCTATAGGATGGTATTTTTTAAACTTAGTATTTAAAAGTGTTAAAATATCTTTTTTTTAGTTTTTTCCTTCACGGTAGACAAACACATCAAGCTATTCATAAAAGTTTGGACAAAATTTTCATATAATTTGAGTCAACTGCTCATACAATTTAGGTAAATTGGTCGTACAATTTGGGTAAACTGCTCATATAATTTGGGTAAATTGGTCATACAATTTGGGTAAACTGCTCATATAACTTGGATAAATTGGTCATACAATTTAGGTAAACTGCTCATACAATGTGGGTAAATTGGTCATGCAATTTGGGTAAACTGCTCATATAATTTGGGTAAACTGCTCATACGAGTACAATTTGGGTAAACTGCTCATACAATTTGGGTAAACTACTTATACAATTTATGTAAACTGCTCAAATAATGTGGATATTCTGCTCATATAATTTGGGTAAACTGCTCATACAATTTGGGTGAAATGCTCATACAATTTGTGTAAACTGTTCAAACAATTTAGGTAAACTGCTCATACAATTTGGGTAAATTGCTCATACAATTTGGGTAAAATGTTCATACAATTTGGGTAAACTGCATATACAATTTGGGTAAAATGCTCATACAATTTGTGTAAACTGTAGGTACATACAATTTGAGTGAACTGCTCATACAATTGGGGTAAACAATTGTCAAAAAAATATATACAATTGCCGATAATAACACACACTGATCCCATTTGGAATGGAGTAAGCAACTACAATCTTCCAATTAGGGCCATAAAAGTGACAACCTTCGTGGCCTAGTTGGTAAGACGCTTGTCTCCGAACCCGAAGCTTGCGGTTCGATTCCCGTTGGAAAACAGATTAAAAAAAAAGGATTCTAGTCTGGTTTTCACTGCATCTAAAACATATTTCTGGTATCTCTCAAGATATCTTTAACATATTTCTGGTATCTTTCAAGGTATCTTTAACATATTTCTGGTATCTTTCAAGGTATCTTTAACATATTTCTGGTATCTTTCAAGATATCTTTAACATACTTCTGGTATCTTTCAAGGTATCTTTAACATACTTCTGGTATCTTTCAAGGTATCTTTAACATATTTCTGGTATCTTTCAAGGTATTTTTAACATAATGCTGGTATCTTTCAAGGTATCTTTAACATATTTCTGGTATCTTTCAAGGTATCTTTAATATATTTCTGGTATCTTTCAAGGGATCTTTAACATATTTCTGGTATCTTTCAAGGTATCTTTAACATATTTCTGGTTGTTTGGAAGATATTTTTGGATAAAACCCGCGTGGTTGTACTGTATACAATGACAGTGTAACATAATACAATACAATACTACACTAAAGGGTTTTTCAGCATATTGTGAAAGCATTCCCCATTGACAATAACCATTTTGCCTTCTCATTTTCAAATAAGAATGACCCAATGACACCTTCAGTCAAAAAAACACACAGTACTGTAAATAGACAGGGATGTTTAAGTTGCTTTTCATATATGTTACTCGAGATTTGGACCTGACGTGGACCCATTTTCAAGTGGGCATGCTTAGTAAAAAAAAACTTTTATCTGAAGTCATACATATTTACTTATTGTACATTTTAGTCACATTAACACTAAATCATATTTACACACTAACTATACATATGCATATACAAACACTGATAAATGTAATACTCGTATAAGTAATGTGTGCAAAATTAATTAAATTTATAAAAAGTTTTGTAAAAATACCTACCAATAAACGCTCTGTTAAAGACTTTTGAAATCGGCGTGTTTCAGTCAGTGACTCAAAAATAATTATATATCCCTTCAGTGATGTAGCGTCTTTCTTAGTTCCCCCTTATCCTTGTTCTTATGTCGTCCTACATCCTCGTCACAGATTAATTTGTAATTATTTATCGAATGATTTATGTCTTTTTTAACCCTACAATTTTGTCTCTTATAATTTTGTTTGCTTTGTTATTATGAAGCTCAAATGTAAGTGATTTAAAATATACAATTCATGGTTGGTTGTAAAAAAGTACCAAGCAATAGATCTGCTGTATTTAAGTGTTTAAATAAACCTTTCTTAATTGTATTATTTAAATTTTTTTTAAATATTGTGATTTTTCCATACGAGCAGAAAACGAAGAACCGGATACAGACATCCATGAAATCACAATGAAAGCTGTTCTGTTACACATGCATGAATCACAATGATAAAGGGATGAGGCTTTTCATCACTTCATCACAATGATAAAGGTCGTTGCCACGTATCAGGGTGCCGATTCGATATTTTTTTGTGATATAATATTCAGATTTCTTAAATTGGGTAACTTGGGAAGACCTATGAATTTACGTAAGATTTACATCAAATCATTGGTTTCCCTTCTAAATCAATCTTTGATTAATTTTTTTTTGTTCATAGTATTCTATTATATTGCAAGTGTCGAAAATAAATCAATTGATGTATTATCAATCGTCTACAGTTTTTAAATTACGAGTTAATGAGTCAATATTTCAAAAATTATATTTGAAAAGTGTTATGAATATAACCTGTATGAAAAAAAAGGGGGTGATATATTTTTACTTGCGATCTTTAAAACATTCTTACAATAACTTGATGATTTTAAAGTATATTGAAAGAGTATTTTATATCCCATTGAATTATAATTTCGTTGTATACAATACAGCTTGGTGGGATAATTACCACGTGGTAATCTCTTCAAATCAACCAGAAATATGACAAAAAGGTGTTCAGTAAAAACCAGACAATAAGCTTTTTAAATATTGTACATAAAAAAGGTTTCAAGGGTAATCAAACCTGCAGCCCCCAAGTGAGGTAACGTACGTCTGTCTTACTTAAAAGTTCACGTAAATCGTATTTAAAATTAAACTTTGATTAGTATAAAATAGCGAATGTAGCATAATTTCAAAAAGAATAATTTAACTAATATTTTTCTTACCATACCACACACGCTTATTTTGCCTTATTATTAATATTATTTATTGTAATTTGTTTTTATCAAACACTGTTTATTCCACTTTTTATAACGGTATAACCCCTTTCAAGGTTTTCGGTTCAAAATAAATTACAATGTCTTTAAACCTCCACAATGTTAATAAATGGCTTAACTATGTTATAAATAATATTATATTATTTACTATATTTTAATAACCAAAAAAGTTTTGCAAGCTTAAACATAAACTATGGTTGTCTCTTGAGTGCTGCAAAATCCAAAGTAATGGTGATATTAAAATTGTGAAAGGTTAAGTGAATGGGACAGATGTGTGAAAAATCAATAATAGGAGCGTGTTAAGAGATTTTGCTCTTTAGATATTGTTTTCTCAGGTGATGGAAGGGTTAAGAGTGATAAAATATATGATAATTGTGAAAGGTAAAGTGAATGGGGCATATGTGTGAAAAATCAATGATCGGAGTGTGTTAAGAGATTTTGTTCATTGGATTTTATTTTCTCAGGTGATGGAAGAGTTAAGAGTGATAACATATAATCGAACCTGATGGTATCAAAATTTGTTGAGATGATTGTACATGGTGGTATTTTGGTGCCATCTTTGATGTATTGGAGTGAAACCTGGCCGTGGAAAAAGATTGGCAGGAGACGAATACATTTTATAGAAATGCGTGCATTGAAAATAATACATGGAGTAACAATGTATGACAGAATACAGAATTAGATAATTAGAAATTAATGTGAACTTAAGGCGGTTCGTCATTGTGTTGGCAATATTCACGTGTTGGCAATACAACCGCACATAAAGAGGCAATAACACTTCCACGCATTCTCGGTGCCTACAAGTTTGTTTCTAGATATGCTATTTTACCAAACTAGGACCCTCTTTTAATTTTTTGGGTACTATTAAGACTAGAACCTAAACCCCCTAAGTAAGTACAGAGTCTTAATATCTAGATCATGGATGTCATCAATGTAACAAATATTTTTGATATACAGTGTTATCAAATGCACAATGCATTTGATGCACAAACGCATAATGCACAGTTTTATCAAATGCACAATGAAATACTATACAAAGGGAAACCGTTATTTTTTTAAATAAAAATTATAGGAAATTCCTCAAAATCTAAGGAAATAACCAAAATTTATTAAATATTACCTAATAAAGTTTAATCCGGGATAAACGTTAAATGAACTTAACAAAAGGAAGATTTTTTTTGGATAAAAACCTACATAATTTATTTCAGTTTTTGTCATAGATCTCAAGCCTTTGTTCCTAAGCCATTAGATTAGAGCTTTCGAAGTTAAAGTTTTCCCTTAGTTAAAGTATTAAACTTGGTTGTTGTATGAAAATTTCTCTTTCGTCTAAATTTTCAGCACCTTGGAAAAGAGAGAGACAGAGCTAAGAAAGTTTCGGAGATAATTTTTAAACTTGTAATTTGTCTCTTTTCATGAAAACTGTTTTAATAGGCGCTGAAATAAAAATTAACAAAAACAAGAGCAATTTCAGAACAATGATCCTTTTTCGTTAAAGCTCGCTCGTGAATTTCAGTATGAATGATTATTATTTAAGCTTTTAGTTTTTGTGAAGAGTTTCCTAGTATCTTCTCACAATGACTTTTGTGTGGGAGACGGAGAGCTTTTGTGATTTAAGTTTTCGTTCGTTCTTAAGTTACCATCGAACTTAAATTGAAAATGAAGAGTAACTTTGCAAAGTGATTGGAAGATAGTTAAATGTCAATTTAAGAACTTTATTTTGTTAAGGGGATTTTCTTATGATTTTGAAAAATATAAATGAATCTACATTATGTACCTCTGAAAGCTCTCTGTGAAAAAAAAAAAAAGAGAAAAATGTAAGATCAAGTGTTTTTCTTAATTATTATGCTCGTGACTTCTTCTTTTTATTTTGAATGGTACTCATAAATATATTCGAATTAGCAGTTCGGGCACATTGAAAGCGTGTCCTGGTGACAATTTTGTTTTCGGCTTTAGTAAATGGATCTTCAGATTTGGAATCAATGAAGTGGGCACGAAACTTGCGGTTGGTCATTATACTTGTAGGCAAAATTACTGAAATTTACAAGACCAAGTCATTTCTCAGATTTGATATTTTTTAAGTGCTATTGGATATTGAACCATTAATCTCTGGGTGAGAAAAGGGTTCATGGCTACGAATGTCAGGTTCATGAGTAAATGTCATTGATAATTCACCTCCACTTCTCTCGTTGCTGAGCCACGATAGCACTAAATTACTACAAAGCCAGCATTACTACAAAGATAAGCGTTAAATGTTCCTAACAATTACACTAGACTGTGCCGGCAGGAACTGTTCTCAACAACATACGCAAGAACGGGTCTTCCAGCCGCTATGCCTGTTGGAAGGGCCTTAACTCTTCTTAACGGGACTGCTTCGGATATTGACATATTTCATATCACATTACCAAAAGCAAAAGTAAATTTTCTTCTTAGATTAAGCGCGTTAGAAAGCACTCATCAACATACTTAAGTGACTGAATATATATGTAACATACGTTTGTGTGTAAATACTCGTTTGTATACATATGCATTATTTTTTACTTTATATAATTTAAAAAAAAAAAATTTCCCTGTAATTTTTCTTCTTTTTATTAAAAAAGACATAAGTCTTGTATTTTTCAATGTAATTGGGCTAAGCCTGTTTTGAAAAAAAAAAATAAATAAATAAATAAAATATAAATGAGGAGCTTGTCGTCTCATTGATTTGCTATTGTCACCTTTCTGGAGACAGTCTTTTGCTTGCCATTTCTCAACACTTCCAGTCAACTAGGCTCTTTAGACTTTCTTTATCTGTTCTAGTGATGTTCAAAGAAATATATTCTACTGTATGCCGTTAAAAGCCTTTTTTTAATGTATTGGTTTTGAAAGATGAACATATTGACAACTTACACACATAAATTCTCAAGTATTTTCATCTACACGATAACGTCCGTCACCATCTTAGTAAGACACTTGACTTTTCCCGAGGAATTTGTTTGCAATTTTCGATTGTCCAAGAAAACAAAAAAAAATCAATATTTCACCAATACACAAAATATTTCATGTTTATAATTTATTGTGAAATAAATATTCTCTTTCGAGTAACGTGGTTTTATTTAAAATTTTGATTGTGAGAGTTAACTGTGTTTGTGTTACGAGTACTAGAACAGCTTTTTTTTTTCAATGACCATTTTTAATTTAATATTGAAACTTTCCAATTTATGGACAAGAAAAAAAAAGTTAAATTGAAAAATCTTATGCAAAATACCAACATCACGAGATTGCGAATTTATTTCTTAATGTATACTTAAACTGCAAAATAAAATGATTCTAAGGGAAATAATTTCACTGTCAAACTTACAGAATTGGTCCAAACTTTTACCATTCCCCATCATGGTTCGGGGTTTCGGTACTCAATAACATTATATATTCATACTTGACCGAAATCGCAAAACGAGCGAGCGAATAAAATGAAAAAATAAAACTTCCGTTTCTCTTTTCACGGACATTTTGATGTAATTCCAGAATTTTTGCAATCGGAAAGGTTCGTGTCGAGAGGGTAATGTCCGAATGTAAAGGGTATACAGAACGTTGGCTGAAATGAAAATTAGAGATGGGAAAAAATGATGCCATTTTTGATGTGGCGTTTTAACAACTGTGTCGTTATATCCCCCGAGGGTACAATAAAATTTCGCACATAAACACGTACATCACACCATTTTTCGGCGCATGACGGCCATTTTTTATTTTATTTAAAAAATGTGTTGTTTTTAACACTAGCATATTTGTTTGCTGAGATGTTATTTGAAGAAAAAAAAAAACAAAATGTACACGAGACAACTTGGCAATCTCCCAAGGTCCTGCTGGAAAGATGTAGTACGATATGACACGATGGACCTTCCCACTTGATGTAATATGATTTTCAGCTTTAAATAGAAGACACATGTGCGCGTATTGGATTATTATGTGCAAGCTGCTGCACTTTAACAAACACAGAGACTTTAAAAAACAAACCCCAAGTTCTGGCCAGAATATCAAAGTTCCAAGACTATCGGAATATTTAATTTAATTAAGCTTTAGTAAAAGTTTACATAGCGCTTTTTTTGTGTTGCTTAATGATGATATGGAAATATTTGTTACTTCCACACACATTTTATTTTATTACCCATTTTTTGCAACTATAAATAAGTATATGCCATATGCTGTACTTCAGTAAACAATCACATACTAAAAAAAGTATTATTAAGTACTTTATACATTTTTTTCAAGTTGCTGTTAGGCCTCGGCCACACAGGTAGGATCCTAACTTGATGCTTAGAGCTACGCTGCGAGCTAGGTGACATATCCTAGCTAACCAACGCACCGCATACTATCGCAATGGCCACACTGCACGCTTCGCGCCACGCTACATCACGATAAGTCACCTAGTGAGCTCCTAGCGAACAGACGTGCTGGTTAATTTTATTGTGTCACCAATTGATTTTACAAGATGACGGAAGTTTTAATAACAGCTGTGTATAAAAAGGAGCCTTTGTGGAACCCATCGAGAAAATTATACAAAAATGTACCTGTAATAAAATCACTTTATTATGAAGTTGCACAGGAAGTAAATAAAGATGGTAAGTTTTAATGAAATTGGTTAGTTTTGAGAGTGGCATCGTTTGTTGACTCAACCGCTCCCAAATGTCAAATGAATTTGTGCGAAGCACTTTGGTGAGGCCAAGCATGACGTCACCTACTCTATTAGTCACGTAGCAACTAGCAAAGCACTTTGGTGTGGCTTTAGCCTTAACGATTTGTCGTATCTTGTATATACTATAAATCCGACGCCACGGCGTCATTTTCGTGATTTTTGTTCACTCTTTTCAATGATTTAGTTTCTCTCAAACTTTTCGAGATATCTTTAAATATATTGAAGTTTCAAAGTGCGTTTTTTTTGTGTACTGGAGTGGATTGGTTGTGCGCATGCTTATTTATGTTGTTATTTTCTTAGATTATCTTTTATTTTTTTTGTATATTAAGACCCATGATTGCCTGAGCTTTGACCTGTCTCAAGTTTGTATTTGTAAATATGTGCGTACTACTTTGCCTTATTTTTTTGGGTATGATTCATATAAATATTTATGATTTTTGTGACAAGTTAACTTTTATTGCACTTCGACAATTGTACAGTCTTGACACAATAAAGCAAAAGTTTCGATGCCAAGGAGATCAAAGTACCGATATAGCTACAATGTTTATCTGTTGCATTATTAAGTTACCAAAGGAGGTCAATAAATTCACAAAATGAAGGGGCTCCAGAAGAGGGTGGTAGTTCGGATAGACATGTTCCGATAATATGACTCATTATTAGTAAATGTGTATTGACCAAGTTTTAGTCTAATTTTGACAGTATTATTTACGATATCACCGGGAGAGTATGTCGAACGTTAATAACATTCCAAGTATAGAAAACATTGAGTATCGCGCTGTCATTAAGTTTCTCACAAAACAAGGGAAACACTTTTAATCATTTATAAGGAGATGCTAGCGGTTTATGAGGACTATTGCCCTGGAAAAAACAATGGTTTATAAGTGGCATAGTCTTTTTAAGTAAGGGAGAAAATCGATTGACGACAACCTTCGACAAAGACAGCCTGTTGAGACCACTTCTTCAAACATCGTCAAAAAAGTAACAAATCTTGTTCTGGAAGACGTCGCCTAGACAAACAGCAGCTTGCAGAGATGGTTGGGGTATCAACTTAAACCATTTTGAATATCCTTCATCATCATCTAGGGATGTTAAAAGTCACTACAAGAACACAGAAGGCTGCTCTTCACAACTGTGACATCCAAATATTAAATCCCCTTCTCTACAGTTCAGCCCTGTCTCCGTTTGGCTTTTATGTGTTTTCGAATTAAAAAAAAAATACTTATAGATAAGAAATTTATGGATGATGAAAAAGTTAAAAGTGCGATTTCAGCTTATATCGAGGGATAAAGCCATTCTTTTTTTTTCGTGGGTATAACTAAACTTTTTGAAAGATTTGAAAAATGTTTAAGAGTTAATGGTGAATATTTGGAAAAAATCATTTAAAAAAATGTTTCTATTTTTTATAAGGCGCTATTTTAGTATTGTTGAATAGCTCTACAAAAATTTATTAATGCATAATAAGAGTTATAGAAAAACATAAATTCAGATGTCTTAAAACTAAAACCTATCTGATAGTTAATCTTCATGGGATCGAACCTGAGACATCCGTTTGTTTAGTACGAACACTTAGGCCGAGGCCACACCAAAGTGCTTCGTTAGGTGTTAAGCTAGGTGTTACGTGACAAATATACTAGGTGACTTCAAGCTTGGTCACACCAAAGTGTTACGCACAAATTTATTTGATATTTGGGAGCGGTTAAGTCAACAAACGATGCCACTCTCAAAACTAACCAATTTCATTACAACTTGCCTTATCTTTATTTACTTCTTGTGCATTCATTCCAAAGTGATTTTATTACAGGTACATTTTTGTATAATTTGCTCGATGGGTTCCACAAAGGCTCCCTTTTATACACAGCTGTCATTAAAACTTCCGCCATCTTGTAAATTAACCAACACATCTGTTCGCTAGGAGATTCACTCGGTGACTAATCGTTATGTAGCATGGCGCAAAGCGTGCAGTGTGGCCATTGCGATAGTATGCGGTGCGTTGGTTCGCTAGGATATGTCGCCTAATTTGTAGCGTAGCTCTAAGCATCAAGCAAGACTCCTATCTGTGTTGCATCGGCCTTACAGTTAGACTACGACCGCCCACAGTAAGTCACCGTTGTGATCGTAATTCTTAGAAATGAGAAATCTTGAGGAAGAACAATAAAACATTTTTGTACGTTTCTCTTAAGTATTTTTGTATCAACGCTAAGTGATATAATTGATTTGAGCAACAAAATAGAAACGCTACAAAATGACCAGAGATTCATTTCCAATAAAAGGTTTAGGAATTCCCCGCGCGCCGCTTTACGCCCAGCCGTTTGTCCTTTTTATATCCTGAAAGCCTTGGCTTACACACAACTACCTTTATCTCAATCAGCCCTTTCAGTACGACCATTTTCATTTTAAGGACCTACAATTTTTTGCGTTTATTTTACAAGTAAATGACACGCTGAGTTTTTTTTCTAAAGCAAAAAATAAACATACACACCATTTATATGTTGTGATAGGCAAATTGTGCAGATCGCTTGACTTTCCAACCACAATATACCTTTTCATTGTCTACATATATAATGTTTTTTTTTCTTCTTTTTTTACTTTTCTGAATTTCACAATTAAATTAACTAGATCCAATCATACTTTTCTCGGTCATTCTCTACTCGTGATAATTTATCGTATGTTTCCCTTCCATTAACTATTCGCATTATTTAGTTGTTACTTTTTGTTACTTAATTGGCCCCTTTATTGTATTAAATAAAGATAATGTTTCATAATCAAAATATCAATCAAATAATCAAAATATCAATCAAACAATCAAAATATCATATAAGCTTCAAAATCAAACTATCAAACGCTAGTTCACCCCATAATAAAAAAAAACTCCAATTAATTAATTATTTTGGTGCTCCTCAATATATTCCGATTGCGGATAAATTGAAGAAATTGGCTGAGAAACATTATTGTCTTTGGATCAATTATTCGAGATTTCAGGTTTAGAGTCACTGGAGTTAGCATGTAACTTGAAACTGTTATTGCACATACTGACAGTACACTTGGGAATCGTCATACCACCAACTTGGTCACAAAAGTCGCCCATTGAAACCTCAAATTGAAAATAATTTTCAGATCCAATGAGAATCGAATCCAGACTGACTGGGTGTGAAAAAGTGAAATTCAGAAAAGTAAAAAAGAAGAAAAAAAACATTATATATGTAGACAATGAAAAGGTATATTGTGGTTGGAAAGTCAAGCGATCTGCACAATTTGCCTATCCCGACATATAAATGGTGTGTATGTATATTTTTTGCTTTAGAAAAAAAACTCAGCGTGCCATTTACTTGTAAAATAAACGCAAAAAATTGTTACGATTGGGAAATAGCACCAATATTTGTAATGATGAATTTCGAATTGAACATCTAGATATAAAACTTCTGAAACTTTTTTTTTTCAGTACTCTTGTTCATTTGTGCCTGTGAGATTTCAGGAACCTAGTTTTAATAGTGTCTTTCATAGAATACTGAAAATAAAGTTTCAGCATGTATCCATCTACCTGGAGCAAAAGTTTAAGTTTGTAAGAAACTTAAGCTGTATGCTAAAGTTTATTCAAATAATAACACGGCGCTTTTGTAAGATACAAGTATTGACATAACTAGGAAATTTTTCAGTTACATGTACTCGTAGTTATCTTTGAATCTTACTGTTTTATATAACTCAGGGCTGTTCAAACTTAAATGAGTTTTTATTAACCACCTACAATTGAATTATTTATCTCGTTTAATTGAATGTGAGTTATTAAGATTTTTTCTGTAGCCAGTTTATGTAGCCTTTTGCATGGTGAGAAGCAATTGTGTTTATCAATTCGTAACGATAGAACAAAGGATAAGCTGACAATCTCTAGTAAGTAAGACGTTTGACTTATGTAGATTCGAGGATTTCGGACTCGATTATTGATGATACCCGAAAGGAAAAAAAGGGACATCTTCTGATAAAAGAGTCAATCTGTTAACATTATTCGCACGCGCTGGATGTGTGCTAGTGTTATTGCTTTTTCAAAATTGGTAGTATTGATAATATATCTGATTAGAAACAACAAGATCCGTGTCTTTAATAATAATAAAAAGACAAATTATACATTGTCTTTAAGAGAACAAACTCTGTTTAAGGACGCTCTAAGTTTGGAAAAATAAACGAATGTAAGTTGACTGTAAGGATGACAAAATGGTGACTACGGTCATTTGATAATTAGACAAGGAACTTTCTGATTAAATGTTTGGAAGTCATAATTGAGAAGAGCAACCAATGCCAATTGTTTTTGTGTACAGGTGCATTGTCATGCAAAAGCAGCACCACTTTTGTCTGTTTTCCTTGCCTTTTCTCCTTCACAGCTTCTTTTAACAGCATCAGCAGACCAGAGTAGTACTCTCCAGTTATTGTGATGATATTATCTTTGTAATCTATTAGAAGTATGCCTTCAAATACGTCCCAAAAAATGGAGCAATAATTTTTCCAGCCGATCGTGATATTTTGAACTTCATAGGTGGCTGTGTGCCCTTTTTATGCCACTGCGTAGACTCCTGATTTAATTCAGGCTCATTACGATAGACCCAAATTTAATCTCCAGTAACAATTTTGTTCAAAATCTCATATTTGTTGTTTCTGCAGAGGTCCAAAAACTGCCGTGAACATTCGACAGGTTGTTGTTTTTGAAGAAGTGTGAACATTCTGGGTATCCCACTCACCTTGCACTGACGTTTGACATGCTTATAGAGGATATTCAAAATGGTTGTACGAGTAGGTTATACTCCAACCATCTTTGTAAGCTGTTGTTTGTTTAGGGAGACATCTTCCAGCACAATATTCCCTACTTTTTTATGATGTTTGAAGAAGTGCCCAAGAAGTGTCCATATCTTAAACAAT
This sequence comes from Odontocerum albicorne, assembly GCA_949825065.1. NCBI lineage: Eukaryota > Metazoa > Arthropoda > Insecta > Trichoptera > Odontoceridae > Odontocerum > Odontocerum albicorne. The sequence continues at coordinate 40,651,419 of OX463850.1, read as the reverse complement.
GCTGTCAAAATTAGACTTAAACCTTGTAAATATACAAATAATGAGTGATATTATCGGAACATGTGCATCTACACTACCCCCGCCTTCCTTAACCCCTTTATTCCACGAATTTATTGACCTTTCCTTGTATAAGAATCACACTATTCCCTACACATTCCGGTTTTAAACTTCCTTTTACACATCATTTTACTACGTGCCTTGCAAGTTAAGGTGATATTTTATAACATAGAGCAAACTACACGAGTTCTTGGCATATTATTGCTATCCCTGAAATAATTTGTAAAAAAATCGAGATATTTAGTATTATTTGAAAAATATTTCACATTTCAGACTTGATACAGCAACATTATCATTTATGTCGAATGAAAATAAGTTGTATAACGTCATGATATAAAAAAAATTGTCTAGACGCACCAACGCGACGTTTCAGTTTGAAAAAAATATATATACAACTATAAAGAAAATTCACGAGAAGCTCTTTGAAATAAATTTATATTAATGGTTGAATTCAGAATTTATTATTAAAATACATTTTCAATAGTTTTTCAACGTATCCTGATTATTACATAAAGCTTTTTTTTCGAAATATTCTTTCGCGGTTTTCTTAAGGAACGGGGTACTCACTTAAGGAGGAAAAATAAAAAAGAAATAAAGGACACTCCACAGCACAGCTTCACCTTTCAACATAATATATATGATAAGGATATAAATAAATATTATTAAAAACCTGTACTGGAACCAAGAAGCTGTCATTAAATTGGAAAATAGCAAATCGAAAGGCACACCAATTCAACGTGGAGACCAACAAGGCTGTTTTTTTTCACCTATGTTATTTAATCTGTACTCTGATATAGTTTTAAAAGAACCAATATATAACTTGAATCTGGGGGTCAAAGTGAATGGTGTATGCGTCAATAACATCAAGTGCGCAGATGATACGGTTGTTCTTCAAACGTTTATATATAGAGTTAATTAAGCCGGTGTGAGGTTGGGGCTGAACGTTAACGTAAGTTCATGATGTTTCGCCGGTAGGATCACGCAGAAGCACGTCTTAAATTGAACGGTGCTGATATAGAGAGAGTGAAAAAGTTAAAAAACCTCGGAAGTATCCTAGTGGAAGACCTCGACCCAGAAACCGAAGTCAAGTGCAGAATTGAATCATCTCGTGCGACTTTTAATAAAATGAGAAGCGTATTCTGTGGTGATAATCTAAACTTGAAACTTCGACAACGCTTAGTCAAATGCTACGTTTGGTCAGTGTTATTTCATTTAGTAGAATCATGGACCCTCAAAGTAAGTAGTATGAACCGACTGGAAGCATTCGAAATGGGGATGCACCGGAGAATGCTACGGATACCCTGGCCAGATATGGTCAGCAATACAAGGGTTCTTCAAAGAGCCAAAGTTGATAGAGAGTTGCTGACTAATATTAAAATCCGAAAGCTGTCCTATTTGGGTCATGTACTTAGAGGAGCAAAGTACAAATTACTGCATCTGATCATCCAAGGCAAGATAGAGGGTCGAAGAGGTGTTGGCAGGAGGCAAATCTCCTGGCTCCGCAATATACGTGATTGGACTGGCATGAGGGGCGTTGGAGATCTTTTTCGGGCTGCCAGGGACAAATATATATAATCTCAGGTGAAATTTAACGTTGGGGGACCTGACATGACACTGGGAAGAAGAAGATAAAGTTTTCTTTAATGGGGATGAAAGGACTAGAAAATGACAATATCCATCAAAAGTTTATATTTCTAGATATGTTGTATAATTTATTATCTATAAGATTATATACTTATCTCTTTTTACGTTTTGATGATGAGTTTCTAAAGATTTAAACTTAAAGTTAAGTTCTCATGAAATGAAAGTGAACATTTTCGACACCTCCTTCTGTTCGCGTTCAATCAATGGAATAAAGCTGCCAAAGCGGCTCGCGATAATTGCGAAGTGTACGGTGAAAATGCTATTAATGAAAGGACAGCTCGTCGATGGTTTTTGCGTTTCAAAGACGGTAATTTCGACCTGTGGACTTCGATGAGGACCGCTTAAACCATATTATTCATGAAGATCATCTTCTTTTTATTATTATAATTCTTTTTAAGTGTTATGTGATTATTATGGGATTTAATTTGTCTTCTATTTTAGTGTGATTTTAATTATTCTGCTTCTTAAACGTTCATAAAGGGTTTTAATCTACCTACCTGAAGGGCTGTAATCAAATAAAATAATATATGTTACCTAAAAGCAAACACAATATCTTGTAGAACGGAAATTTTTCTTTCGAATGACGTATAATCTTTACCATTTTGTTTTACTTTTGGTGCTCATTTTTAATTTGGAAAAAAACGGACACAACTTATGTTAACACCTAATACATCTCTTGATATGATATTATAATTTAAGGCTCGTAGAGGGACTCTAAGATGTCTTAGGTAGTTTCAGCTTCCGCTGTGGTCCTGTGCACATTCTGAATCCTCTCAATGAATACATGAACGTAGATCATGGAATATACAGTCGTTGACTATATATTCCATGGTTGCACCTGCTCACATGCGCATATCTATAATACTTAACATGATTTTTGTATTTTATCTTTCGAATTTACACCTGAGAGATGATGCTCCAATGAAGAGCATAACTCCAATTTCGCCTATATTGAACAAATTGATTCTTCTGAATTAATTCAAATGGGCGATCTATAATGATGAGGATTTTATCGTTGGTGGTTCAATGGCATGGAATAGTCAACCTCTAAGGGTAAGAGATAGGTGGCGTGTTCAGGTTCAGGAAGTACTTGAAGATCTTTTTGGGAACGCTTTTCAAAATTTACAACATATTTGAATAGTATACACATACTCGTACAATTCTGCGGTTTTCTTACCAAATTTGAGTTTTTTCAACATTTGCAAATGCGGAGAAGTATTATTCAACCTTATAGCTATAGTCACTTTCTTCTTATCTTTAGTTTGAATTACTTTTCATTTTTCATAATATTTTTAATGTGTCAAAATAGTTTGTTTGACTCCTGGGTTAGAGCGACCTTAAGGAAAGCCTATTTTTATTATTATTATTATTAGACGAGCAAAACAAGGAAAATTTATTAAGCATTTAGAATGCTAACTCTCACCTTGGGTGCTTTTACTCAAGACTTGAGCCCACTGTGGGCTGTCCTGGGATGATGACGTCCAGTTGTCCTTCCACCTTTTCGGCGACCTTCCTGGTAATCTCCTGCTATCGTTAGGATTTTTAGTCTTAGCGATTCTTGCCAGTCTTATATCCTCCATGCGGTCCACATGATCCCTCCAGAAGCGCCTTCTGCTTCTTCCCCACCTCACTATGTCTTCAACACCACATACAGACCTTATCATCTCATTTCTGATCCGATCTCTAAGAGTTCTGCCTGCGATGGAGCGTAGAGTTCTCATTTCCCCCACTCTGAGAAGGTTTCTTGTCCTATTGGTATCGGCTCTCGCTTCTATCCCATATGTCATAATGAGGCGGGCGCATGTCTTATATATCCTGACCTTACTTTCGGTTAGCATGTGTTTGTTTCTCCATATAGTGTCCCGCAGGTAGACAGCCAAAGCTGTCGCTTTAATAGTTTGTGCTCGTACTTCACTATATAGGTTGCTGGAGATCTCTACACCTAGGCAAGGGAATCGCATGACTTGCTCGATGGGTACGTTAACGATGATCAGTTTGCAGAATAAATGTACTTAAGTAAAAGTCTAAGGATAGGATGAATTTAATTACATACCAAAAGAACCCAATTAAAAAAAGTTATATCTAGTAATACAAAATTCAAAGTCTAGCCTTTTTGAGAACCATGCGCTGGGTTTCCAGTTCTTAAAAAAAATATCGTTTTGCTTAGTAAATTATCTCAGTTTTTATTTGATTTAAACTGCATTCAGATAAACTGAAGAGTTAAGTTATTAAATGAAGTTTAGCTGCCGGACTCAGTCAAGTTAAACCCCTTTGTGAGAGTAATAAGCCAACTTCTACGAGGTTATAAACAATTTAACGATTTCCATAGCGCTCGTTCGCTTTTGAGGCTTAGAGTTGGGAATTTGGGTTATTATGCACTTCCTCCATCTTGGATTGAAGACTATCTGAGAACAATTCATTCCTAAATGTAGGATAAGGTCTACCGCTTTGAAGATTGAATTATAAAGTTTGGCTACTTGACTGGCAATTTGCAGATTTTGCGAAATCCTTCTAGTAACTTGATTTATTTTCAATTTAGTAACAAATGAATGCAAGAAATTATTATATTTAGCGTGGATTATTGATGGTGAATGATTTTTATATGAACTGGTCTCTATATTTAAATGCAAACATGAAACATCTCTCTTGCCATTGAACTAAATATTTTTTGCATTACTTACTTCATTTTAAACGACCTAAATGTTTGTGATTATGAAAAACAATAGTCATGCGTATTTTTTATTGTAGTTTAATTTATCTAAATTGCTTCGTTGGTTTTTGGCGTCATTTTGAAAATTTTATTAAATGAGTTGTTTTTTGGGGATTGATGCTGTTTTATACTACAAAGGTAAAAGACGACACAAACCAAACAAAATATATTTATAGTTAATGACGAGGATACATTTAGCAATCGTGTGTGTTAAATGTGGTTTAAAAAATTCGTCATCAAGATACGACACTCGAAGACGATGTCTACTCTGGAATGATGATTACCACTGATGACGACCAAATCAAGGCTTTGATTAAGAATAACCAGTGTTCTACGATACAATAGATCACTGAGATACAGAAAATATTAAAAAATATCATCCACAAGCATCTGGCGCAATTTTGTGCATAAATTTGATCTAAAAATACGAAATAACTTTTTTGATAACCCAATATACTCGTATTTTTGGCACTCCGTCCTTGGCATGCTTTAAGAAGCGACTGAAAAAACTCTTAATTTCTAGTCAGTAAAATAACGTGTTTCATTCCCGATTTTTCTTTTCCTTTCCTATCCACCATCCTTTTTTTCTTTTGATTGATGATATCTCACTTTATATATAAAATAATGTTCGAGTGATTGTCCGTATTTGTGGGGTTCGTGGGCACATGCTCACGTACTCGTATGTGTGTATGGATTTCGTGAGGATGGATAGTCATTTGAATGATTTATGCGACCATGTAACTTGCTTCATTTACTTTTGTCTGGTTGGTCGGAAGAGATTGCCTCGTGGTTATAATCCCGCCAGATTGTATTTGCAATAAAAGTGTTAAATAAATAAATATATGATGACCTCCGTGGCCTTGTTGGCAAAACGCTTGTCTCCCAACCCGAAAGTTGTGGGTTTGATTCTCGTTAGTCAGATGCTCTTTTTCATGATAGGAAATATAACTCGAAACCCTCAGGTGAAACACTAGCGTTTTAACTTAATAAGCCATGTAAGTTATCGGTAAGAATCGATTATAAAGTCAAATAATATTTTTTGTTTCTACTATACCCCCTTTCCGTGTTCTATCGCTCAACAACTTAATAAAAAAAATTCTTGTGTGATGAATTACGTACGCTGAAAAAGAGCACATTGAAGTGGTTTGGACGTGTTGAATGGATAGGCGATGAAATATGAAATAAACCAATTCACAATACACACGTGTGTGAGATTCAAGGTATAGGACGACCGAGAAAAGTACCGAGAAAGAAATGTAACGTGTAAGAAAGAAATGTAACGAGTTAAAAAATAAATGTAACGAGTATGTTACGTGGTCTTGTCAGTGAGATGCTTGTCTTCCACTTTCGGGTTTAAGGGTTCGATTCCCGTAAAAAAAAAAAACGATTCTACTATAGCTCTTGGCTTTTTCAACTTCTTTGTTAAATAGTGGAAGAAAATTAAATGATATATACTATATAATATACCTGTTCACGCTGGAGCGTGAAGCAAAATTACTATTCCGCTCGTGGGCTGCTCTGTCGTCGCTCCCGGCCCTGTCGCGCGCGGGCCGCTCTATTATCGCCACCGGCCCTGTCGCGCGATCAAATATTGTTCTCACCTATCCTAAATTATAGTATTGTCGCAGTATAACGATTTTAACGCGACGGACAGATTCCATCGCCTCGGCCACTTGTGCACGAACCATCACCCGGGTGACACCTCAGGAGGACCAGTAACAACCAATACGTTTCATCGCCCGAAGAACCAGACGAATAAATCATCAACCGCTGTGACGCTCCAAGAGTCCTGGAAGATCAGCCGATACCTCCGACTCCCGTCTTCAACACCCGTGAGTACCATTCCAGTTGTTCCTTTATCTCCATCTGAAAGTTTGGCTTTCGCCAAACTAATACCTATAAGCAACTTTAATATATGAGACGATGTATGGATGTAAATGTGACGAATTAAGTATATCATGATAGAAATATTTGACCCACTGTGCCAAAAGGGATATAAGTTGATGCTGTGTATGAATTAATAAGTATTTGTTGTTGATTTGAATGACACAGTTATATATGTATAGAAGATATCAACAGTATTGTACTAAGCCGGCAAACAGCAGTCAGTTTCAAATAAACAAACCGTCCAGAGAACAAAAACCTTTGACTGTTATTATTATTATTACACAAATGTCAAATTTAACAATGTTGCCAAGCTGTAAGCTGAGTTGCCAGCACTCTAATTCCCCGAGGCTCGGGATTTCAATCTGGATGCAATTAAATTACTAATATATTATTTGTTATCTAATAACAGATTTTAATTTGTAAGCGAACATAAATAACTAAACAAATAACCCGTGTCATGAAGCATGGTTAAGTATAATAAAAAATAATTAACAAAATATAAGTGTCAGTTATATTTCGTTTGCGGATTGGCCACTACGTGATGGCAAGTCACAATTACATAATGGTTTTTATGGAGGATCCCAATTGCGAATGTGGTGGTCTGGATGATAAAACTATAGATCTTGGGTTTTTGGGTTATCCTTTACGTGACAGATTTGATTTACTTACCGCTATATCTTTACCACGTCCAACGAATGATGCATTTCTTTTTTCTTCGACGCGCATTTCGTTAAGTTTTAAAGTTTAATCAGTGAAATAAATGCTACAAAAAAGCCGAATAAATGCTATTAAAATGCATGAATTGAGGAGAATACATGGAGTGACAATATATGATAGAATATGGAATGAATGTTAACTTAAGGCTGATGTATGAAATAAGCCGAAGAAGAGCAAGCTGAAATGGTTTGGGTGTGTAGAACGAATGAATGAAAAAGTTCTAACATAACAGATACATAGTGCAAATATGAGTGATAGACTAAGAAAATAATGATAAGTTCAAGTGTGATATTCTGAAAAAAGGAAACGTAGAAAGTCAGAGAGATCGTAGAAGTTATATGAGAAGGTGTATGGATGTAGAAGTAGCTTAGGAGGTTTTTCGAGATGTCTGAAAAGTCTGGCACTATATCCTCTCTAACCACTTAAACAAAGATATGGCGTGGTGGTTTGTCTGTACGTAATTAGTTAAAGCTTTAAATTGTCGTTTTTACCTTTTTTAATTTATCAACCCTTATTTTTTTTATAAAAGAAAATCCACCTAAACTAGGATGATTTGTGGCACTAAATTAAAGTAATTATTAAATTATATGAGTCAATATAAAATAACTACTATACTTGTAAAAAATATGACAAATCAAGATAATTTAACGTTTCAACCGATCAAGCTTCAAAAATTTAATAATCACCCTATAATTGGAAAAGTTCCACAAAGAAAGAAGAAACGCATAATTAATTTGATGCGGTAAAGATATGGCTTTTAGTAAATAAAATCTGTCTCGCTAAGGACAGTTGAATAATACATGGTCTATAGTTTTATTATCCAGACCACAATTACAGTTGGGAATTTTCCCAATACCCATTCTGTAAAGGTGACTAGCCACTATGCTGTGGCCCATTCGCAAACGACACATGACATAAACTTCCACCCTATTCATTCTAATTATATTTAAACACGGTTTCGGTTAGATTGACTTCCAAGTGATAAATTGTTAGATTGACTTATAACTGGTGTTAATAAGGGCTCGCTAATTTTATTTAAAATATCAGTTACTGACTGGGAAAAATCAGCTACAGTACAACTGGTCTAATAAAATGTTTCATTTGCCAAGGAATCAACATATTCATTACTGTTCACGCCAAAGCGTGACGTGAAATATCGTTCCGATATTGGACCGCTCTATTATCGCTACCGGCTGCGGTATTGTCGCGAGTTCTAAAGATGGTATTGTCGCGAGTTATAACGATTTTGGTGCGACGAGCAGAATCGCATCGACGACGACTGTTGGGCACAGACCGTCATCCGGATGACACCAAATACATCAAGAGGGAAAATAGCAACAACAACTTTTCAACAACGAACCAGTGACAATAAGTTTTCGACCACCGTGACCGACCTCTTCAGCCCGAACGAAGCTCCAGAGTCCTGGAACATCAGCAGAGATCAGCCTATACATCCGACCCCCGCCTTCAACACCTGTGAGTACAAATTCCCTTTTCATCATATGATGGTGTGGCGTTCGCTCCACCAATTACTAATTATAATAATATGTAAAGGAATCCAAGCTAAACATCTATATTTTTTACATCAATTGGGATAACTTGGCTTTGATTAAAAAAATATGGTTTTTATATGAGTTATTCAAAAAATTACCGGAAATTGAATGCAGAACACTTAGAGAATTGGAGAAAATAACAATTTTTGAAAAATTTAAGTACTTGAAAATTCCAGGAACCTCTTTTTTTTTAAACTTGGCGAGTTTATTGACATATGGCAATCTATTCCAACCAACCAGAAATATGTTTTTATAGGCCCTAAGTGTTAAACAGGCTGGAATCCTATTTAAAAAAATCTGGGTTCCCAGCAGGGCTCGAACCCGCAACCTCCAGATTGGCAGACAAGTTTCTTACCACCAGGCCACGGAGGTCGTCTATTGTCGTTTATTGGCACTCATTCATTTTTTTTCTGTGTTTTTTTTATCTTCTTGTTCTACGTGTTCAAGGGTGTGGACTGAAAAACATCTGGTGTCATAGTTTCTAAGCTTATCAATATACGGCACCCTAAATGGATAAAAAAAATTAACGGCACCCTAAAAAAAGCTCTTAATAAGTGGGACGAGTGAGCCTGTTGGTAGTATGAACCGACTGGAAGCATTCGAAATGTGGATACACTGGAGAATGCTACGGATATCCGAGACGGATATGGTCAGCCACACAAGGATTCTTCAAAGAGCCAAAGTTGATAGAGAGTTGCTGATTAATCTTAAAATCCGAAAGGTGTCCTATTTGGGTCATGCTTCATCCAAGGCGAAATAGAGGGTTGAAGAGGTGTTGGCAGGAAGCGAATCTCCTGGCTCCGCAATATATGTGATTGGACTGGTATAAGGAGCGTTGGGGATCTTTTTCGGGCTGCCGGGGACAAATATGCTTACTTTCAGGTGATAGTCATCGTTTGGGGGACCTGATATGATACTAGGAAGAAGAAGTTAGCCTTTTCTTCACCCTATAATTTCTCAAATCATGCAATTAAACAAGACACATGTCTAATTTCTATTACAGCTACGGCCAAACACCCATTTTTTATGTCAGTTATGGCAAATAAAACCAAGGTTTTATAAGTTTTAGCACTAATCAAAGGATAATAATTCTTTACTGGTATCAAAACTTAACCAGCTCCAAGTCGACAAATTTTATGCAAATATGAGGGATAGACATGGTAGAGGAAGGCCAGGGAAAGTTAGATGGATAGGTATGGGATATTTTGAATGAATCATATGTAAAATGTCTGAGAATCGTTGGAGTTGTATGGGAAGATGTGTTGATCAAGAAAAGGTGAAGGATGTGTGTCAAGATAGAAAAGCCTGGCGTACTCTCCTTTCTACCTACCCTGACAGGAAAATGGCGTAATGGTTTGTATGTATAATTTATTTTCGTTTCGGATAGATCTAGTTGTTATTTATCATAAACATATACTCGTATGTTACTCGTACTTATGCTTTTCACTGATTCCTTTCTTTCCGTTTCCAACATCCTTTACTATTTTTTTTTAATTATTGTACATTTATAACGTAATTGGTTTTTATATTATATATGTATGGAATGGAATTATGGACCCTTAAAGTTGGTAGTATGAACCGACTGGAAGCACTCGAAATGTGGATGCACCGGAGAATGCTACGGATACCCTGAACGGACATGGTCAGCAACACAAGGGTTCTTCAAAGAGCCAAAATTGATAGAGAGTTGCTGACTAATATTAAAATCTGAAAGGTGTCCTATTTGGGTTATGTACTTAGAGGAGAACAGTACAAATTACTGTACCTGATGATCCAAGGTAAACTAGAGGGTCGAAGAGGTGGTGGCAGGAGAGAAATCTCCTGGCTCCGCAATATACGTGCTTGGACTGGTATAAGGAGCGTTGGGGATCTTTTTTGGGCTGCCGGGGACAAAGATGCCTACTCTCAGGTGATATTCAACGTTGGGGGACCTGGTATGATACTGGGAAGAAGAATGTGTTAATAAGAAGATATAAGTATTTAAAAAAAAACTGTTTAATTTCATCTTAATTTTTTTTAAAGTATCATGCGGGTTAATAACATAAATGTGAGAGTGAACTCCGTGGCTGAGTTGGGGAGTCGCATTTCTTTTACGCGGGTGTTTCAGGATTAATTCCATCCCCATGGCATCCGAAAAATTAAAAATAAAACCGTCATAGTCCGATAAAAAATACCATCTAGTTCCCATGTTGTCGGTATATACAATTATGTATGTCAAGATCTTATAAAAAAATCAACTTAAAAATATTTCTTAGCCCATCGATTTAAATTCCTTTTTAAAAAAAAAACTGTATTCAAATCTCGGAGAGCTTCCATCGTCTGAAGAATCTGTTACAATAATATATTTTAGTTTTTTACTAGCGTGATACGGCAATCTTTTGAAAAAGTTTATTCCAAAAGCCTTTGTCCGTGTAAGTAAGGTAATTTATTGCATGCATGCTAAGCAAAAATACTTCGAGGTTTGATTTCCAATGTATTTCTTTATTGCGTGGTTTATTGTCTGGCCTTAATGTAAGTCATTCTCGTTTGTGTTTTTCTGATGTTTACACAAATTTTCAGAATGCTATAATGTAGTGACAAAATAGTGCTTTAGAAATCTGTTCGACTTAATAGAACCTTTTATGAATTTGAAACTTGTGTATCGTTTTCATCAAAATGTCAAGCTTGTTTTATTAGGACCTTTAGTATCAAACCTTCATGTCGAATACAACCCTTCTCAATCACAACTCTTGGCTCGTGAGATCGAATCCCGTTGGAAACCATTTTTTGGAAAGGGTTGAAATCTAGTTTTAACTTAAGGTTTCGATAATGTATTTCTGATTGGTCAGAAGAGATTCTGACGTGAAGCGTAAAAATAATAATAACAAGGACAATTTATATTGCCCGTTTACAGAGTAAACTCTCCTCAAGGGTTTTCTAGCTCCGTACACTAACCCACAATTATTGAAAGATTAAAAATATCTCAAAATAAATATATTTAAGTGAGTGCACAGATAGAAAGGTAGTGGCTGTGACCATTGAATAAACTTTCTCGCATCCGTATACTGCAAGGACAAATTGCTATGGACGGAAGACAATGCTCTGTCTTTGGTAGGATCAGAAGGGTGTTATCTATTATGAGCTGCTAAAACCTGGCGAAACCGTTAATACTGAACGCTGTCGACAAAAAATGATGGATTTGAACCAAGCATTGCATGAAAAACGACCAGAATATCAAAAGAGGCAACACAAAGTGATTTTGCTTCATGATAATGCACCATCCCACACAAGAAAATCAGTCAAGGAAACGATTGAGGCGTTTAGTTGGCAAATACTTTCGCAGGTGGCTTACTCACCAGACTTGGCTCCATCCGATTACTACTTATTTGCATCGATGGGACACGCACTTGCTGAACAGCGCCTCACTTCTTACGAAAATGTACGAAGATGGCTCGATGATTGGTTTGCCTCAAAAGAGCAACAGTTTTTTTGACGTGGCATCCACAAATTGCTAGAGAGATTGAAAAAATGTGTAGCTAGCAATAGGCAATACTTTTAATAAAATGTTTTTTTACCATTTTCATACAATAAATGTGTATTTTCTGTATAAAAAATCCGGTTTCATAGGTATAGACCTATGTTATGTATGTCCAGAAAAATATACTTGTAGAAAATTTACCAAGGGAATACAAACTACAAAGGAAAGAAACCAGCCTGGTTGTGTATGAAAATATAACATCAATAATTATCCATAAAATTGACTGCGAAGTTTCATGGATCACTAGTGATAACTTATTGCGAAATTCTCAATTGTCTGATTTGAGGGTAGTTTTTAAATATCATAGCTTCCTGACAAATAATTAGAAACCATTTTTGAAAACACTCGACATGAGTACGAAGCAAAAGAGTAATACTATCATTTCTGTATCTCTCGTGCAATTTACGGTTTGGACATAAAGTTGATTTGTAGCCTGACCCGTTTCTGCGAATTTAGTTATTCATAAAATTATGAACAAGTTTGCGAGGATTTTATGTGTCGTACGTAAAATACATTAGCCGGTGCAGAGAGCGAATTGCACTGCACATGTTTCATATTTGCTGAATTTTACAGTCAAACCTAATCTTTTTATCTACGCTTTGCTATTTTAGTTAAATAATGAGCATTAAAAAAATTAAGTTTGTATGTAGTAGAATTGTCTATGAAAAATTTAAATTATAAGATTATTAAAAATAAAAATTACATGTAGGAAATTATAATTATATTAAGCTTATATATTAGTTATAATATAGAAATAAGATAAGTTATTAAGTAATGAATTTGTGTATGGGTATAACCTTTGGAAAATGTATGTGCCATAGATAAAATATTCAAATAAATAAGGAAAAAACACTATTATAAACTCGAAAAAGAAAATGTGTTTTAATTTTTTTTAATTATTATTTTTTTTTAATTTGTGCATTTTTGTCCAAAACAGAGTCTTTTAAATAACTTGCAAAATGATCTTGGGAGAAGGCAGTGAAATATAGATCTGTTTGGAGATAAATTGTCCAGGAGGCTAAATTCCACGGTGGTTTGAAGGGGATCTTCATAAATAATATGGTTTAAGCGGTCCTCATCAAAGTCCACTGGTCGTCCGGAACGCTCCATGTCTTTCAGCTCGAAATTACCGTCTTTGAAACGCAAAAACCATCGACGAGCTGTCATTTTATTCATAGCATCTCCACCGTACATTTCGCAAATATCGCGAGCAGCTTTGGCAGCTTTATTTCATCGATTGAACATGAACAGAAGGAGGTCTCGAAAATGCTCACTTTTGTCTACTTGACATTCCATTTTGAAGGCGTGTAATCAAATAAAATAATATATGTAACGTAAAAGCAAACACAATATCTTGTAGAGCAGAAAATTTTCTTTCGAATGACGTATAACATTTACAATTTTGTTTTACTTTTGGTGCTCATTTTTAAATTTGAAAAAAAAAAATGGACACAACTTATGTTAACACCTAATACATCACGTCGTGTTTCTTAAGGGATTGACAAGAGAGAACAAATATATTGTACTTCTGTTCTCCATCTCTACCAAAGTACACAATTTGGCTTTCTCCATATGTATACATCTCGTAATGTATTATACAATCTTCCATTCATACTTCTCATTTTAACTTCTGGTTTACTTGATCTAGGCATGTTTGTCTTGGTCTACTTCTTCAAAGGACATCTATCACTTCTGACGTAATTTTTTAATCAACCATTTTACCTATATGTTCAAATTAATCTTACTTTTATCCTTCCTCTGTCAAGTCCATGTTTCACTTCCATATGTCAAGGTTGACGACATCAACATATTACGAGTATAATGTGTGATCGATTTTGCCAATTTAAATGTGGCGTTGTTGGTGACCCGTTAATCTAATCCCGGAACGTTTCTGGGTTAAATAAGCACGTTAGCCTATAGGCTTTGTCTTTTTGACATTTTTTGGTACGTTAGATGTGACACATAGATCGCAATTAGATTCTATTCCAAAACATAAAAATAATTTAGCAATTTGTTTAATAAAACACTTTTTAATCCACTTTATGTAACGGTATAACACTACCGGTTTCAAGGTTTTCACCTCATCACCTTGTGCTTCCCTGATGATGAAGTGAAAACTTTGAAACCGGTATGGTTATACCGTTACATAAAGTGGAACAAACAGTGTTTGATAAAACAGATTACAATATCTTTAAACCTCCACAATATGTATGCCTTAATTATAAATAATATGGTACATAATAATAATAAATAACAATTTATATAGCGCCGTTTAAAGAGCAGACTCTCCTTAACGGCGCTTTAACTCGGAATTCGAACTCACTATTACTGAGAGATTAAAATTATTACAAAAACATTAAAAAGTGGAGTATAAGGATAAGAAGGTAGTGGCTGTGGCCATAAGATTTGGTACTTCTCCGCATCTGTACAAATTTCAAATAATACATTTGGTAAGAAAGCCGTGGAAAACTTACTAAGGGAAGACGAGCTATCAAGACACCTTTATAGATCTTCCGATATTTTAAGTAACACATTCAGTTTTAGATGAAGTGTTCATACTAAATAAGAATAATAAGTGTTCATACTTAATAAGTGTTAACAATAAGTGTTCATACTTAATAAGTGTTAATAATAAGTGTTCATACTTAATAAATGTTCATACATATTAATTCATATAAGAAGTGTTCATACTTAATCATAATTTTTGTTTAAAATTTCCCAGATAGGGTTGTCTTGAATTGATTTCTTAAACTGCACACGTCTCCCTCTTAAACACTTTGAGTCATATAAAATGTAAATTTAATTATATTATAAATTCCAGTATTTTTATGTATATTTTTTCATATAGTTAAGATTCTTTACGATATTTTACAATAACACAAAATCTATTTAATTAAAATATTATTAAAAAACTGAACAATAACCGAAAATAAAGATTATCAATTCATGAAGTATCATACAACAATGATATTACATAATTAACACATTTACTGTCAATACAATTTTACGTAAATATATGCAGTGCTGAGAAATTTCGTCAAGACACAAACCTATTATCAATAGAACGCACCTATTGTGTCGTGCGCACTGGACGTATGTTTGTATGAACACGCAAGGCGTGTGTTTAGCACTGAACGTGTTAACAAGTTAAATTACGAAAAATGCATTATTATTAGCTAGAATCAATCAAGAAATAGACTTTGATGTATAATGGAATATTGTGCACAGTTTTTATAATACTCAAATAGCCACGACTCACGTCTGGCAGTTATAAAAGCGCCTGAGCGTATAAATTTGATATTCAAAAACATATTTAATACGGCTACCATTGTTCAATAAATGTGAACAAGTTTAGAATTAGTTAAATATATAAATTCAACACAATAAATCACCTACAAACAGCACACATAAAGTAAACAAAATTACTTCCTCATTTTTCTCAAAAGAATAAACAAACCATTTATAAAATTTCAATGTAAAACGAAGCAGAACATTATAAATGAATGTTAAAAAACTAACGCCGTAAAATATGCAGCTGGGTTAAAAAAAATAACAGCGCGTGCGTCGGCCCATAAATCAACTGTTATTGTTGCCTGCATTTTTATTCCGGCCATATCTCCGCGCGGCGCGGCGCGGCGCTCAGCGCTCGGTATGCAGAGATCGTGCCACCTTAACTGTCCATATGCAGACGTGACAAACATTTGGTTTGTGGGAAATCAGCTGTTTCACGAAGGATTTACTAAAAATGGGGCTTTTAGATATTTATTTTAATTTCTTTTTATAAAACAAATTACTGGTTGCATTATATTTAATTATTTTTATTAAATATATTTCCTCTATGCTAATTTTCAAGTATATTGGGAGACGAGAGCAAAACAGCATAGAGAGGTTAGTCATTACAAAAAATGTGGAGAGAAGCGCAAAGTAACCTGTACCTGTACAAGATCAACGGTAACCTGTATAAGATCAACGACTAAGTACAGACTGCAATTGGTTCAATGGTGATGGTTTAATAATCATGGTGAGGACTTATGATCATTGTAATGGTTATAATCATGGTGATGATTTATAATCATTATGAGAGCTTATGGTTATTGTGATGCTTCAAAATCATGGTGAGAGCTTATGATTATTGTGATGGTTTATGATCATGGTGAGGACTTATGATCTAGTTAATGATTATAATCATGGTGAGGACTTATGATAATTGTAATGGTTATGATCATGTTGATGATTTATAATCATTATGAGAGCTTATGATTATTGTAATGCTTCATAATCATGGTGAGAGCTTATGATTATTGCGATGGTTTATGATCATGGTGAGGACTTATGATCAAGTTAATGGTTATAATCATGGTGAGGACTTATGTACATTGTAATGGTTATGATCATGGTGTTGATTTATAATCATGATGATAGCTCATGATTATTGTCATGGTTTATGATCATAGTGATGGTTCATAATCTTAGTGAGAACTTATGATTATTGTGATGGTTTACGATCATGGTGAGGACTTATGATCAAGTTAATTGTTCTAATCATGGTGATGGCTTATGCTCATTGTAATGGTTTATGATCATGGTGATTACGATCTTCAGGATTCTAGGAATGACCCAAGACAGCCTTCATTAATGTCAGTAAAAACGAGTGTTTGCAATCATCTGTGATAATGTAATAATTGGGTAACTTCATGTCTGGTTTGGTATACATTTTTCATTGAGATGTTGTTGAGTTCAGGTGAGTTCTTATCTAGCATTTTCTCAAACTTTATCCTAGACTGTGAGATATTTTACGTTTTGTAATTGGTTTAGTAAAGTACTTTTTATTCCGCTTAATTAACGGTATAACCCTACCAGTTTCAAGATTTTTACCTCATTACCCGGGGAGCACAGACAAAAGTCTTGTTTGTGCTCCCTGATGATGAGGTAAAAACCTTGAAATCGGTTGGGATATATAATTCCATTAAGTGATATAAACAGTGTTTTACTAAACAAATTACAATGCTTTTAAACCTCCAAAGTGTTAACGCCTGAATTAAAAATAATAAAATATATTGTATTTTTTTTGTAATTCATTTCAATTTGTATTTTATCAAATTTGTATTGTTATAGTACTATATATTGATGATTTCAGGTGCGTATTTGTATTTGATTAAATTTGTATTGTTATAGTACTATACATTGATGATTTCAGGTGCGTATTTGTATTTGATCAAATTTGTATTGTTATAGTACTATACATTGATGATTTCAGGTGCGTATTTGTATTTGACCAAATTTGTATTGTTATAGTACTATACATTGATGATTTCAGGTGCGTATTGGTATTTGATCAAATTTGTATTGTTTTATTACTATAAATTGATGATTTCAGGTGCGTATTTGTATTTGATCCAATTTGTATTGTTATAGTACTATAAATTGATGATTTCAGGTGCGTATTTGTATTTGATCAAATTTGTATTGTTATAGTACTATAAATTGATGATTTCAGGTGCGTATTTGTATTTAATCAATTTGTATTGTTATAGTACTATACACTGATGATTTCAGGTACGTATTTGTTCTGAATTGTATTAATTATTTGAAATGGTTCATGTTTTATCCATTGTTTAGTAATTTTTTTTATAATTTGCAAAGGACTTTGAAGTATTGTGTATCTTAAAAAAAACTTTATTTATTTATTTTATTATTCTTAATACAACCGTTTATATAAGTAAAATTTATTTCTATTCAATTTCAGTTGAAATGAATAGTTTAGTACGATATTTTTAACATTGTTACGAGTATGTTGAGAAGTTTCGGGAAACTTGATTGCGTGACATTATTTCGTGATTTCCACATTCATAGAACTATCACCAATATTATTGTGGAACTCGCCGCCCCTTTGTGGAAAATATATACATTTTGTGGGAGATTTCAGCTGAAACTATCGCGACTTGTTCTGAATTTCACGATTCACGTGTTCTGGAGTTCATGAAAATAGAATACGCAACGCTCTCGGCCATGGGGGTTTGTTATAGAGGAAATCTACCCGGAAAAATAGTTGCATTGTTAACTTGTTAACAGCTATTAACTCAAGTCTCACTCATTTTATTTATTCAGATCTGAAATTGTATTGTTTTGTAGGTATTATTATTTCATTGTAAACAGTAAAGTCTAGCGGACTAATTTCCAAGTGACGATAAATACCAACCAATTCACAGTATATTAAAGAGATCTTGAGTAAAAATCACAGGAGATTAAATTTTCACAAAAAGGTTCTAACGGGAATCGACCATGGATTCAACACAGGAGTTTTCAAAACCCCGGGTCGAACATCAGGCCACCACTTAGACCACGGAGGTAAGTTTACAATCGGTTTACCAACCACTTTTGAAAAAGTTCGTTTTTTCTTCAAATTACTACCAAATAATGGGTATTTAAGTGCCTCAGCTTTTATGGCTGCACTCTTAACTACTTGATGAATTTTCAAGACCAGAGTAAAAGAAAGTTGAACTTAACCCTCAAAGTTGGTAGATTGAACCGACTGGAAGCATTCGAAATGTGGATGCACCGGAGAATGCCACGGATACCCTGGACAAATATGGTCAGCAACACAAGGGTTGTTCAAAGAGCCCAGGTTAATAGAGAGTGACTAACTAATATTAAAATCCGAAAGGTTTCCTATTTGGGTCATATACTTAGAAGAGAAAAGTCCAAATTAATGCACCTGATCATCCAAAGCAAATCTCCTGGCTCCGCAATATACGTGCTTGGACTGGTATAAGGAGCGTTGGGGTATCTTTTTCGAGCTGCCGGGGACAAAGATGCCTACTCTCAGGTAATATTCAACGTTGGGGGGACCTGACATAACACTGGGAAGAAGTATCTGAATTATTATAGACAATAATGTGCTATTTGAGTAACATCTGCTTTTAGATCTTGGACCTGACATGACACAGGGAAGAAGAAAAAGGGTAAAAAAAAATATAATCATGAGAAGAAAGTGGAAAATTTTTGAAAAATTATTTTATTTGTATAGTATTGTGTTGTATTATACTTTTGTTGTATACAGTACAACCTGGCGGACTTATTGCCAAATGGTATTTTTTTTCTAATTAAATGTTATAAAGGCCTAAGTGAAAAACAACATACGAGGTGTATCCAGAAAGTAAGTGTACTGAGGCTCTCACGACCGGATGAATTTTATTTTCGACATGTTGGCTACACTTCCGTGTAGCCTAACTCTTCCCCTCCTCAACGAGACCGGTTTGAGGTCAGTACGTTGAGAAGTGTCGACGCGACAACACGTTTCGTGAAAATCTTCAACCCAATCTCCCGCCAAGTGCGAAATTTTGTAAAAAGGCAAGAGTTTTTGAGGCGCTGCAAACTCCATCTAGATGCATTTCTCCGCTCCATCGTTACTGGAGATGAAACTTGGGTTGCACACTACACGCCTGAAACCAAAAGGCAGTCTCAACAGTGGCGTCACACCTCTTCACCCTCCGCCAAAAAGTTCAAAACCACAATTTCAGCCAAAAAAATCATGGCATCCGTGTTTTGGAACTGTCAAGGCATAATTTTAATTGAATATATGCCTCAAGGGGAGACCATCAACTCTGCAAGATACTGTGAGACCCTAAAAAAATTGCGGAGGGCGATTCAGAACAAGAGGAGAGGCATGCTGACAAAGGGAGTCTGCCTGCTGCACGATAATGCAAGACCACACACGGCCAACGCCACAAAGGAACTGCTCGCCTCGTTTAAATGGGATGTCCTGAACCATCCCGCGCATTCCCTTGACCTAACACCTTCAGATTACTATCTCTTTACCTCTTTGAAGCTGCACATGGGTGGAAAAAGGTTTTCAACCGACGAGGAGGTAAAGGAGGAGGTGGAGAAGTGGACGGAGGGGTTGGCGGGAAACTACTTCGAGGAAGGCATCAAAAAGTTGATACCCCGCTTCACCACCTGCATTGAGAGGAATGGCGACTATGTCGAAAAATAGCTTACATATGTACTACGGTAACCACGTAATTTTTTTGTTGAAATAAAAAAAATTGTAACCTACAAAAATTCAGTACACTTAGTTCGGGATATGCCTCGTATAAGCCTTTTTTAATGAGGCACTCGCGGGAATCCAACCCGTCAGCCTCGGGTTGGAAGACATGCATATTATTAACAAGACCACGTAGGTCGTAATGAAATTTTTAACATATGCGTAGAACACGTTTGTAGTCTTGCAGCATTTTAAGATTTTTTTAATAACTGTTTGTGAGATAATAATAATTATGCTATTTGGTTTGAGCGAAATGGTCGAGTATTTGCATGGTACCATAAAACAGGATATATTATTTCCATTCAAATGCAGATATCTATCATATCTGATTCTAACAGCCAGTGTAAGAAGGGGTTTCTTCTTCTTCTTCCTGGTGTCATGTCAGGTCCCTCCAACGTTAACTGTCATCTAAGAGTAAGCATCTTTGTCCCCGGAACCCCGAAAAAGATCCCAAACTCTCCTTATACCAGTCCACTCACGTATATTGCGGAGCCAGGAGATTTGCCTCCTGCCATCACCTCTTCGACCTCTTGGATGATCTGGTGCAGTAATTTATAATTTTGTCCTTTAAGTACATGAGTCAAATAGGACACCTATCAGATTTTAATATTAGTCACCAACTCTCTATCAACTTTGGCTCTTTGAAGAACCCTTGTGTTGCTCCGTCCGTCCAGGGCATCCGTAGCATTCTCCGGTGTATCCACATTTCGAATGCTTCCAGTCGGTTCATACTACCAACTTTGAGGGTCCATGATTCCACTCCATATAATAACACTCCATGTAATATTGGCATATAATGAAACGTTTTCAAAATAATAACGCAATTATTTGAGAAAAATGGTCGAATATCTGCATGGTACCATAAAATAGGATATATTATTTTCATTCACATTCAAACATCTATCTGATTCTAACAGCCAGTGTAAGAAGGGCTTTGTTCGTATCTAAACTATCTACCAAACAGAGTAGGGAAAAGTTACTCAACAACGTCAACCATTTTTTTCAGCAATAACCATCGCTATTAACTTTTTGGGTATGAAGCCTGCCTTCTTAATATCTTTGAGATTATATATCAATGTATTTAATAAAACAAATTGTACAAACGGTTTGACTTGGTAGGGTACTGACTAAATGCCATGTGGCAATTTCTTCGATAACGCTGGCCCACTGGCGAATCAATTCAATCGGCTATATTGTCTCGATTTTTTTAACAAAATGTAAAAAAAAAAAATTTTCCTCTAAATAACGAACACATTATGGTCATTATAAAAAGTTTCGGCTCTACGTTGTGGAACTCCATATTAGAATGTTTGATAATAAATGATTTGGATAAATTCTATTTATGACACTTTATCAATTCGACACATATTTTAACTCCTATCCCGAAGGACTTTTCAGAGAGAATGTATGTTATACAGTATGACAGAAGTATTCAGATCCAAATTATGTTTCATCGAAAGTGTAACATGTGTATGCGAAACACGACATGATTTATTTTATGGTCTATATGCATTAACAGTAAGACGTAAGTACACATTACACATATCCTTCACTTCTTTAATATTCGTACACTTTGTCATACAACTCAGTCTTCTTAATGTAAAATTAAATAAATAAATAACAAAACAATTTATTATAAAATATAAATAAGTATAATTCTATCACAACGTAGCCTTAACGAGTGGACTTGTTCTTGCTAAATAATTTATTTGTTAGAATTGTTATCTAGTTATAAGTAGTATGTAGGTGTTTATTATTTGTAAGAAATCATATATTAAGATTATAAAAAAATAAAAATAAAATGACGTGTAGGAAAATAAGATTAAGTAAGTTCATAAATTATAATATAAGAGTAGTTAAGTAATAAATTTGTATATAGGTATAGCCTTGATAAATATTTGTACAATATATTACTTTGTTTAATAAATAAAAACAACGAATACTATAATAGTAAATACTCGTAACAACCTTCTAAAATAAATGTTTCATTCACTTATGTTTGATGTTATCTCAGTCCCTATGTGTAAGATTTTAGTATGAAGATACGGGAGGCTTCCACGGCATATAGGTTTGCTGCTTCAATTACCACTAGCAAAACTATTCGAGCTCACTAATGGAAGAAAACTCCGCACCGCGCCACACCAAGTTTCAACTAGTTATCGCACCGCTGTTGTGAAACAATAAATTTACATTAAACTTAACTGCCATTAGTTTACAAATTATGTTTTGGGGTCTCAGTATAAGTTTAAAAATCTGTATTACATTTTAACGCATATTAAGACTACCATCGTTGTCTAGTTAGTAAAATGACAACCTCCGTAGTATTGTTGGTAAGATTATTGTCTTCTACCCGCGAAGTTTTGGTAACTTTTCCAAAGCTATGGGAAAAATAATAATAGAAGACCTCAGTCTGATTAAAGAGTTCGTCTTCTAAAAGTACTCGAATGCGATAGTCTATCCATCATGCAAGTATTGCATGATGGATAGACTATCGCATTAGAGTATCTACAGTGTTGTCTCTTCGAGTGAGATGTAGTAATGCCAACACGTTCGATGATGAAACTCGAGTTCTGTGTCTGTTCTAGAGGTTTAAAACTCGAAGTTTCAATAACTGAGGCTGAAAACAATTTTATTTGGGTATGTTGACGAATATCAAATGAATGAAAAAATTTAGTAAAACACCTGTCTGTTATAAGTTTGATTCTTGTTCATTCCCATTTTTAGTTTTAAAAAATGGTTTCAATCTAGTTTCACTAAAGGACAGTTAACCGGTTAGGTGCCTTAAGCGAGTTTACACGCTCTCTCTTGCCATGCCCATGGGTCCGACCATACAAAATAAGCGAGTTAAATCAACATAAAATATTCGTTATTGTGAAAATTTCGTTACTTTGCTATTCGTTATATTGATATTTGACCTATATTTTAAGTAATTTTTTTTAACATAATCGAAAGAATTCAGCCTTTTAGTGATCAGTTATTATGATTGCCATGCTACACGTTCCTTGTAGGCCCACTGGGCTAAATGTTTAGTTCAATAGGGAAGTGGTTTGAACTAATTATTTTACAATTCTTGCATAACAAGACTACACAGATTGAATAATTATTATGAAAATTCTATGGATTTTCGTATGGCTTTCGCAACTTATAGGAAAGTTATGAAGTTATTCTTACTGGGATGAATTGATTGTATTGTTTTGTTGTTGCTTTATTGTCTTGTTCGGCTTGTACTGTTTTTTTTCCCATTGTATAACACAGATTACAAATCCTTGTTAAATTTAAAATGAGTTTGTTGTTGTATTTTAATCTTTGTATAAAAAAAACCATTTGATCGTTGAAATAAATAATATCAGGGTCTTACTAATTAGGGAGCGGTGATATGACTAATTTGTCAATCAACATGTTTCAAATAAAAAAAGATGAGGTGCAAAATGTGAACATTAAATCAAATTTGTCACAAATGGTAAATGAAACCGCATGTCCTGCCATTAGACATGGCCATCGGGTTCAGAAGAAGACAAGAGACAGCGCTGCACGTGAGGGCTTAGCTTTACAGAAAATGTCGTCTGGGACAATGCCTGGTGTTGAATAGAGATTGCGGTTTTAGCGAATGAAAAAAAAAAGACATTCTGTTATGTTCATCGCCCCATTTTGTAAAATAATATTTAATAACTCGGTGTCATCATTTGTTCTTTTTCAATTTTGATAGTTGAACACGTTTTATCTCATACATAATTTATATCTCGTCTTTTGATCTGGTTTTCATTTCATTGACCTTTTTTATTTATATAGTATGATATCGTCGGGTTTTTGACTTAGATTTCTTAGAACCATTTTACTTTTCTGAGATATTCGAGTTTAAATTACTAAAGTGCTCACCTTTTTGCTTAATAAATTTAAATTACTAAAGTGCTCACCTTTTTGCTTGTACACTGCATAGTTTTTGTCTTACAGTACCCTTTTTTATCTGACCACTCGTGCAATTCTTGAAGTCTGCTTAAATACTGAGTTATCAATATTGCGAAAACGATGGCAACCATCAGGGTGAGCCTTGGCTTCCCGCGGGTGTTTCGAAGAAGTTGGGCTACTTAATTTCTCTCTGGCCGTGGAAGCTTTAATGCAAAAAAAAATTACTTCAATCTTGTCCCTTCACCTTGTAGTATTTTTTGTGGCCATCCTGATTAATCCACAGATTATATTTTATGGTACTTCGATAGCAATTGAGTCAATGATTTTCGAAGAGCTCTTAATTCAGCCTTTCATCAGTAAATCTTCGGACCGATTGGCTATTGTGATCTTGTAGTGGCGAAGGATTTATTTGCTGTATTCGAAGTTTTCCATGAAAGTACTGATTATAAAATCAACTCATCTATAATTCGTATGCAAAGACTTGGAAATGAGTTTTGCAACTATTTAGATATTTTTAATATAAGTATATATAGTATTCGTCAAAATATCACAACAATATTTAGAAATAGTTACTTACTTTGTGCTTTCCTTTATTAATATACATAACCTAGTATAAACGAAACACTAAAGACAATACTTTGCCTCTGGAGTTGAGTAACCCTGCATCAACATGTGGAAGGATTCGATTCTGCAAAGCAACTCGCATCTCGTTCTACAAGTGAGCCCATGTGTTTTCTATTTCTATATCTCAAGATCTATCCATAAAATATGTTGTTTATAGTTAAGGCATTAACGTTGTGGAGGTTTGAAGACATTGTTATTTATTTTTATCAAACACTGTTTATTCCACTTTTTTGTGACGTTATAACCCTACCAGTTTCAAGGCTTTCACCTCATCTTCAGGGGAGCGCAAACAAGACTTGTTTGCGCTCCCCTGAAGATGAGGTGAAAGCCTTGAAACCGGTAGGGTTATACCGTTACAAAAAAGTGTAATGAACAGGGTTTGATAAACATAAATTACTATCCATAAAATTCTCAAAAACTCCATTTTTTGTTCTATGTAAGCGTTATTCCACTTAAAACAAATCTGAGTTCTTTACCTCTATAAAATAAGTCTTCGACAATTACGTAAGCATGCTTGGTGAAGTTTGGTAATATTTTGTGATATACTCGTACATACATATAATGAACTTAAATATACATATCATTATTAAATAATTTTAGAACAATGACTGTAATTTATTATTACTCCTGCTTTTTGTATCCTCGTATTAGTTTAAGATAAAGTTTTGTATTTTTGTCAATAATTTTAAGTACTTGTATAATCTGTCACATGTTCATTTGTATATAAAGATTCTGTTGTGTTGTTAATTAAATAATATAACTTACTGGACCATTCGAGCTAAATACCATAAGCCGTTTTAAAGTACGAGGCATATCCAGAAACTAAGTGTACTGAATTTTTGTAGGTTAAATTTTTTTTTATTTAAACAAAAAAATTACGTGGTTACCGTAGTACATATGTAAGCTATTTTTCGACAAAGTCGCCATTCCTCTCAATGCAGATGGTGAAGCGGGGTATCAACTTTTTGATGCCTTCCTCGAAGTAGTTTCCCGCCAACTCCTCCGTCCACTTCTCCACCTCCTTCTTTACCTCCTCGTCGGTTGAAAACCTTTATCCACCCATGTGCAGCTTCAGGGAGGTAAAGAGATAGTAGTCTGAAGGCGTTAGGTCAGGGGAATGCGCGGGATGGTTCAGGACATCCCATTTAAACGAGGCGAGCAGTTCCGTCTGGCATTGTTGTGCAGCAGGCAGACTCCCTTTGTCAGCATGCCTCTCCTCTTGTTCTGAATCTTGAAATGTTTTTAGGGTCTCACAGTATCTTGCAGAGTTGATGGTCTCCCCTTGAGGCATATATTCAATTAAAAGTATGCCTTGACAGTCCCAAAACACGGATGCCATGATTTTCTTGGCTGAAATTGTGGTTTTGAACTTTTTGGCGGAGGGTGAAGAGGTGTGACGCCACTGTTGAGACTGCCTTTTGGTTTCAGGCGTGTAGTGTGCAGCCCAAGTTTCATCTCCAGTAACAATGGAGCGGAGAAATTCATCTCCATGGAGTTTGCAGCGCCTCAAAAACTCTTGCCCGGCCTCCACTCGATTCAACTTGGCGGGAGATTGGTTTGACAATTTTCACGAAACGTGTTGTCGCGTCGACACTTCTCAACGTACTGACCTCGAACCGGTCTCGTTGCGGAGGGGAAGGGTCCACGGAAGTGTAGCCAACATGTCGAAAATAAAATTCATCCGGTCGTGAGAGCCTCAGTACACTTACTTTCTGGATACGCCTCGTATATTTACTGCGTTGCAAGTTATTTTCCTTCTCCCGTTACGTCGGACCTTAAGTTCGTCACCGTGACTATTTTTGGACACTCTAGGTGTGTCGGTGTAGGAGTCCCTATTGGCAGTTCCATCCTTGTCACAAAGTGACGTCGCGATCAAAATAAATAAAGTAGAATTTTGATATTTTATTATAGATAGGAATTTGTTTTGCTCCCCCATAACAGTGTGGGTAGTGGTGGGTTCGAATTGAACAGTTCTTTTTTTTAAATAACAAGGTTTGGGTATTTACTTTTCATAAAGGTAGAAAGAACACTCATACGAACTAATGGAGTTGTGCTCCGGTAAGTAATTAAGTGAAACGCCAGCTGCCCTCGCGTCCCACTATGGACAGCCAGCTGTTATTTACGGGCGCCTGTTTTAAAAAAAATGGACACAATTAATTTGCTTCGAAGTTGGCTGAAAAAAATACACGTGCCTCTGTTTTTTTAAAGTGACCGATGTTCCTCGTTCTCTTTGACCTTCAGTTTATCGGGATGGAAATGAAAACATTCCCGGCTTTCATGTTAACATTTTGAGTAGTGACGTCATGGACAGGTTTTGTTTTGTAGAGAAAAAAAGCTTTTCGGATTTTTATAAAATCTCTGTTTACGATTAATTTATTGATTTATCAGTTTATTCCATTAAAATATGTTTGTCCTAGTCGATATCCTCTGTGGTACATACATTTAATATAAATATGTTTGTCCTAATCGATACCCTCTGTGGTACATACATTCAATATAAATATGTTTGTCCAAGTCGATACCCTCTGTGGTACATACATTAAATATAAATATGTTTGTCCTAGTCGATACCCTCTGTGGTACATACATTAAATATAAATATGTTTGTCCAAGTCGATACCCTCTGTGGTACATACATTAAATATAAATATGTTTGTCCTAGTCGATATCCTCTGTTGTACGTACATTTAATATAAATATGTTTGTCCTAGTCGATACCCTCTGTGGTACATAGAATAAATATAAATATGTTTGTCCTAGTCGATACCCTTTGTGGTACATAGATTTAATATGGTGCATATGTTTGTCCTTGTCGATACCCTCTGTGGTGCATACATTAAATATAAATATGTTTGTCCTAGTCGATATCCTCTGTGGTACATACATTTAATATGGTGCATATGTTTGTCTTAGTCGATACCCTCTGTGGTACATACATTTAATATAAATATGTTTGTCCTACTCGATACCCTCTGTGGTACATACATTTAATATAAATATGTTTGTCCTAGTCGATGCCCTCTGTGGTACATACAGTTATATAAATATGTTTGTCCTCGTCGATACCCTCTGTGGTACGTACATTTAATATAAATATGTTTGTCCTAGTCGAAAACCCTCTGTTGTACATACATTAAATATAAATATGTTTGTCCTAGTCGATACCCTCTGTGGTACATACATTTAATATGGTGCATATGTTTGTCCTAGTCGATACCCTCTGTGGTACATACATTTAATATAAATATGTTTGTCCTAGTCGATGCCCTCTGTGGTACATACAGTTAATATAAAAAGTGTTTAAGTGTGATGTTGAGGTAAATGAGCATAATTTTGTATATGCCATCTATGATAGTTTTTTACTGTCCATGTAGCAAGACTCCGGAATCAGTTACAAACCAACATAAGACTAGCTCCGTCATTGGCATGCTTTAAGAAGTGACTGAAAAAACTCTTAATTTATAGTCAGTAAAATAACGTGTTTCATTCCTGATTTTTCTTTTCCTTTCCTCTCCACCATCCATTCCTTTCCTTTTGATTGATGATATCTCACTTTATATAAAAAATAATGTTCGGGTGATTGTCCGTCTTTGTGGGGTTCGTGTGCATGTGCTCACGTATGTGTTTATGGATTTCGTGGGGATGGATAGTCATTTGAATGATTTATGCGACCATGTAACTTGCTTCATTTAATTTTGTCTGGTTGGTTGGAAGAGATTGCCGCCTGGCATTAATCCCGCCAGATTGTATTGCAATAAAAGTGATAAATAAATAAATAAGTAAATAGTTTCCTTCTCCATATCATGACCTCAATGCTGAGGAATGTAACCCACAACATTTTGAGCATGTTCATAAGGCTTTCTTAGAAAAAAATAGTGCGATGAATTCTCATAGGCTTCTGTAAATAAAATATAATAACAAATACACACATACATATCATCACGCCACTTGCGGTGTGGGTTCTAAACATTTTGTTCTAAGCGCAAATGTTTCGCCTCTTCCAATTTCATACATCTCGTTATGCATAATCTTCTTTTATTCATAGTTCTCACTTAACCGTCTTTCAAAATCTGGTTCATTTGTCAACCACTTCCACGCACACGTTGCATTTCTGACTTTCATACTTGCTTTGTCATTCATTTTCTCCACATGTCCAATCCATCGTTTAGCTCCTTTCTTTATCTTAATTAAAACTTCAATTTTATCCATGCAGTCATTTCTGATGTTTTCTTTCCGCCTTCTTTCATACATTGACATTCCACAATATTATTTGTACACGCATTTCTACATCATTAATCTTTCTTTTATTCTCCTTCCAACACATTGACACTCCATCAATTTTCATAAGTATATACATCTTCGCAGCATTAATCTAATTCTTATCCCTCTTCTGCCAAGAACAAGTTTCTTTTCCATACATTAAGGTGGGCACTTGTACATTATTATGTATTGTCACTTTACTCCATTTTGATACTTCACGGTTGTTCTTCTTCTTTCTTCTTCCTGACACTGTCTCAACTCATCGCTTAGATAGGCTGTTAGAGTCGGCTCTTCTCGTTCTCAGGCTGTATATTCTTCGGTTCTGGGGTCGTTTTCATCTAGGCCATTTCTCTTCAGGATTTTGGAGCATTGAGTCATCCAGGAGTTCTTTGGTCTTCCTCTGGACGGCTGTCGAGGAAGATCTACAGACATTGCCTGATTTACAGTATGGTCTGGTGGTCTCCGTCTTATGTGCCCGTACCATCTCAGCTGTCGCTCTTCCCTCAGCGGTTGTTGTTTTGCGTATAATACAAAGAACTCCGTTTACCGTGTTCTCTGTCGCTACCCTTCTTTCAATGTCCCTTTCAACTCGCCCATCACACGTTAACATACTATCTTCTCCCTGGTTCCATCTCAACTCACTGTCTGCGAAGACTGTTGGGGTCAGCTCTCCTCGTCCTCAGGTTGTATGCTCTTCTGTACCGGACTACGTCCCCCAGGCCGTGCCTCTGCATCAGGTTATTTTTTTGCACCACCGGTGAATTCTTTGGTCTTCCTCTGACGCTGAGCACCCGATCACATTGTGAACCAGGCAATCTCCATGGATATTCCTCGAATAACAACTTACTCTTGACAAGTTTATGAAGAAAACACCTGAAAGCACTTAAACACGCCTCGTTAACTTAATTATGTATATTGATAAATACATATTTTGTAAACGGAGTTCTTTGTATTATACGCAAAACAACAACCGCTGAGGGAAGAGCGACAGCTGAGATGGTACGGGCACATAAGACGGAGACTGTTGGGGTCAGCTCTCCTCGTCGTCAGGTTGTATGCTCTTCTGTATCGGACTACGTCCCCAAGGCCGTGCCTCTGTACCAGGTTATCTTTTTGCACCGCCCATGAATTCTTTGGTCTTTGTCTGGTTGTTATTCGAGGAAGGTCCATGGAGATTGCCGGATTCACTATGTGTTCACATACTATGCAGATAAAACACGTTAAATTTGTAACATACTATGCAGATAAAACACGATAAAACTCGTTAACATACCATGCAGATAAAAAAAACAATTAATCATAAATTTATACGATATTATTAATGAAAAAATGTAGAGGTCATTGATACAGATTGGTTCGTAAGCCCTATTACAATGCTCCTATTTAAGGCGTTGTTTAGGATCTTGCGCTATCAAGATTCGTTAAAAATATAATATCAGTACTAAAAGAAGCCTAATAAATATAAAACTCAAAGATAAAGTATACATTCTCATTACTACGTGCATGGTTCAATCATTTTATCGTTAACCCTAACCTGTCCTGTGATGTGTAACTAGTACACATTGCTTCTAAAAACTTTAGTATCTATATAAATATAATAAATACTGGGTTCAGATTTTAGGTATTCCTCCGTAATACATTTACGCATTGAATGAAAAAAATAATATTAATAATAATTAACACTTATCGGCCACATCAGAGATATTTTGTGAAAATCGGGAATAAATTCACCAATACAATAAAACGTGTGCCTGTGTGTGACGTAGGTATATTAATTCTAAAAAAACCGCTATTGGTGAGAAGCGACGCTATTCACGTCTCACTCTCCTTCTACTTTGGTATAAGGGAACGCAAAAACTAGAATCTTAGTTCGCTCGCTTCAGTAGCTCTCGGGCAATCGTTTGAGGTGATCTTTTCGACCGTTTTGTGAACGTCGGCCGATGTTTTTTTTCATGTTTACAGCAATTAAATTTTAATTATTATCACTTTTGATAATGACCACATTATGTTCGTTATTTAGTGGAATATAAATGTTTTTTACATTTTGTTAAAGAAAACGAGATAATAGAACCGATTGAATTGATTCGCCAGTCGGCCAGCGTTATAGAAGAAATTGCCACATGGCATTTAGTCAGTACTCTACCAAGTCAAACCGTTTGCACAATTTGTTTTATTAAATAAATTGACATGTAATCTCAAAGATATTAAGAAGGCACGCTTTATACCCAAAAAGCTAATAGCGATGGTTATCGCTGAAAAATTCAGTACCTCGCGGGCTTTTTTGAACGTCGGCCGATGTTTTTTTGTTCACATTTTTTGCAATTAAAAATCAATTATTATCACTTTTGACTTCAATTTTAATTCATTTAAGCGATTGGCTATGAATATTTTTATTTTACCCATTTTAAATCGCTCATTTTTACATGTGTATTGAATACACAGCACCGGAACGCGCGAATTTTGTTTAGCACAGGAACGGAAAGGTTTAAATATCATGAATGTGCACATTCAGCATACTGACAGTTCAATCATCCGTAGTCCAAAGATATTATCATTATATACGACAAAAAAAAACCTCAACACTGGTTTGGAATATTGTCACTAACGAGTACCTCGATCATCTTTTTTATGGTGGCCAGGAGAACTATGATTTGTTTTCTTAATATATTTTGTGTATATGATTTAACATGGTTCATCTTCTATAGTTCTCACAGAAGTAGGTGACCAAAGATGCGTAGTCGTCAAAAGACATTTATTTTTTACATTTTTTTAAAGACGTCAGAAAATAAAAATAAATTTGTTGAGAATATAATTGTTCGGAGTTTTTATTTCATGGTGTTTGGGGAGTAAATTGAAACATTGACTCATGAATATGCAACTGGGTTTAACTGCCAATTATTTCTAGCTTTTATTCATTCAACACCTTAGATCCTCAGGAAAAACTTAGTTTACTTTGTTATTAAATGTTAAAATGAAATAATTTTTTGTTACATCATACACTATCCGGCGGTAAGCAATACACATCGGGCTTAAGAAATAGACTATCGGCTTTGTAGAGCATCGTCTTTGTCCCTAGAACGCTTGACAACGACTGACAAATCGCGACGGAACACGTGTATGAATGACAGAGACGACGCTCTACAATGCCGAAGTTAGCCGATTATGGCCGACAGTCTCTTTCTAAAGTCCGATGTGTATTACTTACCGCTGAGTACTTGTAATTTAGTTT
Organism: Odontocerum albicorne; assembly: GCA_949825065.1. NCBI lineage: Eukaryota > Metazoa > Arthropoda > Insecta > Trichoptera > Odontoceridae > Odontocerum > Odontocerum albicorne. The sequence continues at coordinate 40,619,271 of OX463850.1, read as the reverse complement.
AAGGAAATGAAATGTAATGTTTTTTTTATTTGATATGAAATAAAGAGCAGTTAAAAATGTCTTGACAATCAGAAAATTGTATTTTTAACAATACTGCCCTCATAAGCAAAAACGCAGCTAATGGTAAAAGTTAAGTTTTGAGAAAACTGTTTTTTTATGTTTTTCATTGCTGCTTAAAAATGTCGTGATTCATAAACAAAAAAAACAGTAAAATGTGATTCATAAGCAAAAACGCAGCAAACGCATAGGCACTTGCTGTCTTTTTGCTTATGAATCACATTTTACTGCATTTTTGCTTAGAACAACCTAGTATTTAGTAAAATTAAAGAAGACATTACGTCGATTTTTGTATTTAAATAAATGATTTTCTGTATTTTTTCTTATGGATTATGGTTCAGAATTTGATATGGGATATTGCCTAATACTTAGTTAGATTTCTTATTTTTTCCCGTTAGGTGCGTTTTTGCTTATGAGGGCAGAATAACGTTTTTTTAAACTTACATACATACTTTCATCCATCATGCCGTCTCCTTGTCGAGGTATGCGGAATACAGAGTGCCAAACTGTATACACATACTTCTTTCATCTCATCCATTCCATCCATTCATAAATTTTTCATACGTCTGTTTCTGTTTCCCCATCTCATTTTCCCCATTATTTTCTTTCTTTCAAAACATCATTCCCTTGGTCCAACCATACTTTTGTCGATCATCTACTACCGTCTTGACACCCACGCATGTTTCTATTGTAAATTTATGTATTAAGTCGTTTATCACCCATCCATTCGACATGTCCAGTGTGGTCTTTTTCATTCTATTTAATGTAGTTTTTATTACAAATTCTACCTCAATAATTCCATTTCTTATTTCGTTATTCACACATTTCCACCTGATTAACTGCTGCCTTATTCATTGTCCAAATCCACGTTTCACTCCCATATATAGATTTTGGCAATACGTTTTTATGAACCATTATTCTAACAGATCTTAATAAGTTTGAATATATCAATGGTTGAATTAAAATAGGCACAAAGTACCAAAAAAAAACAACCAAAAAAAACTAAGTATGCAGTTTCGTTCTATATGTCATCTACTAGGTAAGTCCAGAAAGTAAGTGTACTGAATTTTTGTAGTTACAATTTTTTTTATTTAAACAAAAAAATTACGTGGTTACCGTAGTACATATGTAAGCTATTTTTCGACATAGTCGCCATTCCTCTCAATGCAGGTGGTGAAGCGGGGTATCAACTTTTTGATGCCTTCCTCGAAGTAGTTTCCCGCCAACCCCTCCGTCCACTTCTCCACCGCCTCATTTACCTCCTCGTCGGTTGAAAACCTTTTTCCACCCATGTGCAGCTTCAGGGAGGTAAAAAGATAGTAATCTGAAGGTGCTAGGTCAGAAGAATGCGCGGGATGGTTCAGGACATCCCATTTAAACGAGGCGAGCAGTTCCTTCGTGGCGTTTGCCGTGTGTGGTCTGGCATTGTCGTGCATCAGGCAGACTCCCTTTGTCAGCATGCCTCTCCTCTTGTTCTGAATTGCCCTCCGCAATTTTTTTAGGGTCTCACAGTCTCCCCTTGAGGCATATATTCAATCTGCGATCGTCACGGAGCGCATTTTCGATTTTTTCCACAATTTCGTTAGTCACAATTGAAGGTCTTCCGCTCCTCTGATCATCATGCACAGACGTACGACCGTTTTTAAACTCGCGACACCTTTTATACACACTCGTACGATTCTTAACTTTATCACCATATGCAGTTTTCCCCTCATTATAAACCTCAACCGGATGTTTTCCCTTCCAAACGAGATAACGGATTACGCCGCGTATTTCGCACTTGGCGGGAGATTGGATTGACATTTTTCACGAAACGTGTTGTCGCGTCGACACTTCTCAACATACTGACCTCGAACCGGTCTCGTTGCGGAGGGGAAGTCGAAAATAAAATCCATCCGGTCGTGAGAGCCTCAGTACACTTACTTTCTGGACTTACCTCGTATAATGAAACTGCATACTTAGTTTTTTTTTTTTGGTACTTAGTGCCTATTTTAATTCAACCATTCATATATCTTTCTGCGTCCCATTGATTTTGTTTCTTATGTCAACTCCCCGTTTCATATCAAATAGTTATAAACATTTATCAACCAATTAAATATCATAGTGAATATAAAAAAAGATTACTTTCAAATAAATAAATTTTTATTGTGATTTCTTATTATAAAATACTTCTATTATTTTTTTGCGTTTTTCTTAACAGTTGAATGTTTTTTTTTGGTACGCAACGTGTTGTTTATTTCCAGCTCCAAGATGGTTGAATAATTTGGAGATTTCCAACAAATTTGCATTGAAAATAATCAATTATGAATCCCCCGCCCAATTCTCCTGACCGCCTCCAGGAAGTTTTGTTGATCAAATCTGATTCTTTCAAATTATACAGTTAAGATATAACGATCACTAAAGCCTGCTTACGTAAAACTTTTATTAATGTTTAATTTATTTATGTATTTATTTTGAACACCCGACATATTTTTTTTTTATATTAATATTTGTCAAAAGCTCAGAAGCATTGGATGAAAATCCTTAAATATTCACATCTATCTCATCATGCAGTAAAACTTATGCCAGATAATATTATATACTATAGTAAACCGTTTTTGTTATTGTATTAGCATGTACAATGTGTGATACAATAAGTTATCCCTTGTGATCGAGTATGATTGTTTGCCGGCCTGTGGATCGAAAACGCCTGTGTGTAAATTGGTTAATTGTGTGTAAGCTGTTATGCATAAGTAATTACACACTTTTGATAAATCAAACCCTTCCTGGAAAAGACAAGATGGAAGTTGAAAAGTTTGCCATTAAAGCTCACATAGCCAAAGAGGTATTGAGTAGTCCAATAGCTTGGAAACAACTATGGGGAGACAAGGCGCGCTCGATGTTAGGCAAGAATTTGAATATTTGTCTTTCCATGACGACGACCGTCGATATTGTAAAGTTGACGATATTAAGAATCACGCGAGGAGTCATTCCTGAAATTGGTAGACATTGTAATAAGTTCAGTTCAGTTTGATCTTACCATCCTCACACTGTTATGAGAACAAAATAAGTTCCCCTCCAGCGCAATCTTTATTAATTAATTTATTAATTGAACACTTTTATTGTAAATACAATCTAGCCGGCTTATTACCAGGCGGCAATTTCTTCCAACCAACCAGACAAAGTAAATGAAGGAAGTTACATGATCGCATAAATAATTTAAATTACTATCCATCCCCATAAAATCCATGAACACATACGAGAGCATATGCCCACAAACCCCACAAATACGGACAATTACCCGAACATTCCTTTTCACATAAAGTGAGATATAATCAATCAAAGAAAAAGGAAGGGATGTTGGAGAGGAAAAGAAAAGAAAAAAAAACCAGGAATGAAACACTTATATTACTGACTAGAAATTAAAAGTTTTTTCAGTCGCTTCTTAAAGCTTGCCAAGGACGGAGTGAGTCTTACATTGGTTTGTAATGCATTCCAGAGTCTCACTGTATGGGCAGTAAAGGACGATGTAAAAAAATAGGAGCGGTGAACTGGAAAGGCCAATAAACAATTTCTGTACCGGACATGGTACAAATGAACGGTAGACAGGTGCGTTGGTTGCTGCGCAATGCTCGGAGAATTCAGTTGCGGTTCCAACAGGCGTAGATGGATGAAAAGGTGACGATGGCGTAGAGATTCCTCTTATGGCAGGTTGTAGCAGGTCTCAAATAAAACACAGTAGAGTGAAGTGTACTGAGAATATAATTAAAAAATCGAAAATGACCCTTCTTATGAACGGTCAGTCGGTCATCACAAGCGCTCACACCTCACGAAATTCAACAACTTTCGGGAGTTTTGAGCACTGCTTAAACCGAACGGTCAGCAACCTAGTCACGACGCGCCGTCCATAAGTCATCATTTCCTCTGCGGTCGCGATAACGATCGGACCCAAACAAACATATTTATTTCAAATCAAATTTACATCAAACATTTCAACAAATGTATCAAATTTATCATAGAATTTACGCATACAATATTGTTACTGAATTTACACATAAAAACATATCTCAAAATGTACAAAAAGGAATTTACATATATAAATCAAAGTGACGCGTACAAGAATTTATGCATATTCAAGGCGTGACGCCTACGTCTAATACAATCTTTGTTTGAGCGTAGCGATAATCCATGATCGGAAAGATGCTGAAAATTTTCGGCGAGATAAGAGGGGGTGGCGGAACAGTTAAGGATATTATATAATAGAGACAGCATGGGAATTTGGTGTCTATTTCTAACATTCAACCAGTTCAATACCTTCTGGTATGAAGTTATATGATCGTACTTTCGTAGGTTGAAAATAAATCTTAGAGAAATATTCTGAAGACGCCTCAAATGGTTGCCCGAAAGCTACTGAAGCGAGCGAGCTGAGGTTCTATTCTTGGGTTCCCTTATACCGAACTAGAGGGAGAGTGAGACGTGAATAGCGTTGCTTTTTCACCCATAGTGTTTTTTTTAGAATGAATATACCTACGTCACACACTGGCACACGTTTTATTGTATTGGTGAATTTATTTCCGATTTTCACACAATATATCTGATGTGGCCGCTATATAAGTGCTAATTATTATTAATATTATTTTTTCATTCAATGCGTAAATGTATTACGGAGGAATACCTAAAATCTGAAACCAGTATTCATTATATTTATAAAGTATTTAAGTTTTTAGAAGCAATGTGTACTAGTTACACATCACAGGGAAGGAAAGGTTAAAGTAGTCAATCGATTCGAAGACAAACCTGGTGTTAGGCTGAATGGATCCCTTCGAAAATTATCTACTCGTTTATTATTGCAGTACAGCAGAATGTGATCTACAGATTTGTGTAGATAACTCAAAAAAATTACAGTATGTCAAAGGGACAGTATTAAAGCTAAAAAGTTTACTATTAGAGCTCTCATGGTCAGAGCCCAATAGTTTGGGTACACTAATGGGGAGGAAACGAAAAATTTAAAACGAGATGCAAGGAAAAAAAATGTTTGTCTTCCCATGGCGGGGGATATCTAACAATGTAGCCAGGTTGACAATCGGACCTGTTGGAAGGCTTTGATAATTGCGTGAGGGGCCATATCTGGCATGGAATGAAGGTGGACGTCACCTTCTTCCGTGTTTGCAGTCCTAAGACTGGTTTGCAGCAATTTGAACTCTTCTCCTCCATTCCCCCCTGTCCTGTGCGGATCTTTTTAAGTCTGTATATGTTGAGTAGCGCACGTCCACCAACAGGTCCTCCAGGTACTCTCGGCGTGGGCGTCCCCTAGAGTTTGTCCCCTTGGTCATACCCTCCATTATGGCATGCAAGAGGCCCTCTTGTCGTATTATATGACCGATCCATCTTGCACGCCTTTCGGACAGAATCCTGAGCAGGTGCCTTCCTCCTTCGATTCGTTGGAGAACCTCTTCATTTGTGATGCGGTCTCTCCAGGAAATTCCTAATAGTCTTCTATAGGACCACATCTCAAAAGTCTCTAGTCTTCGTCTATCTCTTTCGGATAGGCACCATGTCTCGCAGCCGTACATCAAGATACTCCATACATAGGTCTTGATGAGGAGTATTCTCAGTTTTAGGTCTATATTATTTGATTCTATTATTTTCGACCTTTTATTAAATGCAAGTCTAGCCTGATGTATACGGCTGTCGACCTCGCTCTTGGACCGACCGTCCCATGTTATTTTGCTCCCGAGGTAGACAAACTCCTTGGTGTTCTTTAGTGGTTTACCCGACATCACTATTCTCATCTGGTGCTGCGCTCGGCCTACAGTCAGCAGCTTTGTTTTGTCTTTATTTATCTTCATACTGTAGTTATTTTGAAGAATGCTTTCCATAGTTGTTAAGGCCTCTTGTAGTTCTTCTTCACTTTCAGCAACCATAGCAATATCGTCAGCGAACCTTATCATGTCCACCTTTTGCCCGTGTCATCCAACGTCACCTACACTCGAATAATGACCCTTACCTGGAAGGAATATCGGCGCGACGCTGGACCCCTTGATCCAGTGGAAGGAGCCCCGTTAAGACCATGAGTGCTTCCGCCGAGTATATCCTACAATAGCACCCACCTTTGACATTGCAATCTATAAACATGATATTCGGACCCAGAAAACGTTAATCCGTCACTGGATCAAGTATCACATAACATAAAGTACCCTTAATAAATTGTTTGTGAAACCACTCATACGTCATATCCTACACACTCCATCTTGTTTACAAACCTTCTTTCCTTTTCAATTAATTGTATAAGTAAAACTCTTTGCATCCATCTGCAGTGGACAGTAGATTTTTTACACATACAGAACGCTTTGCCCAGAGTTTAAATAACAAGACTTATTTGATACAAATGAAATAGTCAAGTTTCAGCAGAGTTTAATTCAGTTTTAATGTTTACTGTCACATGCAGGGTACTTTGTCCACCTTTAGCAAAGTAACGGGACTGTGTTTGCACTGTCATTTTGGCGTGTGTCCTTTTCAGGAAGTGAGATGAGGAGATTTTTTTCTTCTCTGGATTAATTTACAAGTAGGACTCTTACATTTTTTTTAATATGTAAAGGAACTTCTTTTATTTTTTTTATAAATGTACGGTCTATAATCAACCATTAAAAAATGTTACAAGAGTAAAACTCTAATTAGAAGTTTGAATGCGCTTAAATAAAAATTCAATGGAATAAAATATATCTTCTAAGATTCCTAACTTTGAAACTTGGTTAACCACGTGAATGAAGAAATTATACCAACTCATTAAATGCAATGAAACTCTTGAAGCTGTGTGACAGAAGAAAAACCGCCGATATAGTATTGCTATACAAAATCATTCACTCAGTGATCGATGCACCTCACTTACTCGCAAGCATTTAATTTCGTTTTCCCACTAGATCCACAAGACAGCTCAACCCCTTTTATATCGAAAATTACTATACTAATTATAAAATCAACTACTCTGTAATTCGTATGCAAAGATTTAGAAATGAGTTTTGCAACAATTTAGATATGTTTAATATAAGTATGTATATATAGTATTCGCCAGAATATCACAACAATATTCAGAAATAGCAACTAGCTTTGTGCTCTCCTTTATTAATATAATAAACCTAGTACGGAGGTCACCGCGAGTGTTGTTCTGGGTGGCGTCAGTGTTGAGCAAGTGAGGGAATTTATTTACTTAGGCAGCAGAGTATCCCAAGATGGCCGATCAAAGGCAGAAATAATAAGTAGGGTCCAACAGGCAAGAGTTGCTTTCAACAAGAAATCCAAGATATTTGAATCTCTTTACATTGATATCAATGTTAGGAAGAATTTAGTGAAAACTCTTGTCTGGAGTGTGCTGTTGTATGGCTGTGAAACGTGGAACATCAGCCAGAGTGAGTCCGGACGACTGGCTGCCTTTGAGATGTGGTGCTACAGGCGCATGGCCAGAGTTCATTGGTCAGATCACATCCGAAACGACGAGGTATTGAGCGGGGTTGGAGAAACAAGACAACTCCTAAATAGAGCTACCCAACAACGATCCAGTTGGATAAGCCATAACATCAGGCACCCAGGCCTGCTCCTTACCATCGTCGAGGGAATGATTGAGGGCAATAACCATAGAGGCCGCCCTAGATATAGCTACATGGACCGGGTGATCCGGGATGTGCGCTGTGGCAGCTACCAGGAGATAAAGAGACTGGCAGATGACAGAGATGAGTGGAGGGATCGAGTGCTTAGTGCAGACCAATCCTAGGATTTTAACATTAAAAAAAAAACCTAGTATAAACGAAGCATTAAGGACAATACTTTGCCTCTGGAGTTGCGTAACCCTGCATCAACATGTGGAAGGTTTCGATTCTGTAAAGCAGCTTGCATCTCGTTCTACAAGTGAGCCCATGTGTTTTCTATATCTCAAGATCTATCCATAAAATTCTCGAAAAATCCAATTCTTCTTATTCTATGTAAGCGTTGTTCCACTAAAAACAAATCTGAGTTCTTTACCACTATAAAATAAGTCTTCGACAATTACGTAAGTCTACTTCATAAAATTTGATAATATTTTGTGATATGCATACATATATTGAACTTAAATATACATATTTATATTAAATAATTTTAAAACAATGACTGTAATTTATTATGACTACTGCTTTTTGTATCCCCATGTTAGTTCAAGACAAAGTTTTGTATTTTTTGTCAATAATTTTAAGTACTTGTATAACTTGACATATCATCATCATCATCATCATCATTGTCAACCAGGGTCGATCCACTGCTGGATGAAGGTCTCCCCAAGTTGACTCCAAACAGTTCGGTCCTTTGCTCGCCGATGCCACATGATGCTGCCATGCTTCCTGATTTCGTCCATCCAGCGTATCTTCGGTCTTTTTCTAGGCCTCTTTATGCCTCTTGGATACCATTGGATTATTTCGGATGTCCATCGGGAGTCTGACATTCTGGGTACATGTCCGGCCCATTGCCACTTCATTCTTTTGCACACCTTTATAACGTCTTCTACCTTTGTTATATTGCGAATCCAGGTGTTTCGTTTACGGTCTCTTTTAGTATATCCTAACATGCATCTCTCCATGCCCCTTTGTGCGGTCTGGAGCTTTTGCGTGTTCTTTACTGTGAGCGTCCATGTCTTGCAGCCATACGTAAGTACTGGAAGAATGCACTGGTTGTAGACCCTTCGCTTCAAGGATATTGGGAGATTACTTTTGAAGATGTTGTTCAAACGTCCAAATGAGCTCCACGCCAGTTTTGTCCTTCGTGATATTTCCTCCGATATGCCACCTACAAAGGAAATAAGTTCGCCTAGATACACATATTCCTGGACAAGTTCTAGCGGCTTTCCATCTACGTTTATTGGTTTTGGGGTAGCAAAGCCGTTCATCATATATTTGGTTTATGAAATATTCATTTTTAAACCAACTCCCTTGCTGACCTCTGCCAATTCTTGCAGTTGGTGCTGAAGATCATTCGGGTTTTGTGAGAATATAACGATATCGTCTGCAAATCTCAAATGGCTCAGGTATTTTCCATCAATCGCCAGCCCTTTATTTTCCCATTCTAGTTTTTTTAAATATGCATATTTAAAAACTTGACATATATTCATTTGTATATAAAAGATACTGTTATGTCGTTAATTAAATAAAATAAATATATAAAAACCATTTTGAAATTCCTTTCTTGATTTTAAATATAATATCCGACTATATGGAATAAATCTAATAACATCGACCCCATATTATAAATGCGATATACGGGTGAGTAACTAAAGATCATAGAAAGTTGAAACGATTTGCTATTTATTCGTAGGTAGTATTTTCTCAGAGTTACGATGGATGTTGAACGGTGAGAAGCGATAAGAAACGAAGTGTGAGAGGGAAACGAAGATGCAAAACGTGATTAAGAAGAACCGTGTGAATGTTATAGAAATACTTTCACTTTGAAGAACACATTTGATGATAATTTATGATAGAATGCGGTATGAAGGGATAAGGGATGAAAATAACTCTGAGATACTTTGAACATTTGAAACAAATTAATGAAGAAAGCAACAAAACATATATGCACTACATATGTGAGTAGAAAGCATGGTAGAGGAAGACCTAGGAAAGTATAATTATATTTTGAAAGAAGTAAGAGAAATCGTAAGAATGTTGAATGGATGTAGAAGAAGCGAAATATGTGTGTTGCAATATAAAAGTCGGCCACTCTAGCATATCTGTCTACTCATCATTCATTTCTTCCACGTGCCTAAACTATTTCAAAGTGTTCATCTTTATCTTAACCTTTCCTTCCCTGTGATGTTTAACTAGTACATATTGCTTCTAAAAACTTTAATATCTCTATAAATATAATAAATACTGGGTTCAGATTTTAAGTGTTCCTCCATAATACATTTAAGCATTGAATGAAAAAATAATATTAACAATAATTAGCACTTATCGGCCACATCAGAGATATTTTGTGAAAATTGGGAATAAATTCACTAATACAATCAAACGTGTGCCAGTGTGTGACGTAGGTATATTCATTCTAAAACACCGCTATGGGTGAGGAAACGACGCTATTCACGTCTCACTCTCAGTCTACTTCGGTATATGGGAACGCAGAACGATTGAATCTCAGTAGCTCTCGGACATCCATTCAAGGTGATCTCTTCGCCCGTTTTGTGAACGTCGGCCAATGTTTATTTTCATGTTTTCAGCAATTAAATTTAAATTATTATCACTTTTGACTTCAAATTGTATTGATTTAATCGATTAGCTATGAATATTAAAATTTTTCCGATTTTAAATCGCTCAATTTTACATGTGTATTAATGCGTATTTAATACACAGCACCGGAACGCGTGGATTTTTGTAGCACAGGAAGGGAAAGGTTTTAATCAACACAACAGCCACATTTCCACACAACAGTTCACATTCATCCCCAACCACTTAATTCCGTATTCATACACAGTCACACTATGTATTCTTCTTAGTACTTATTTGAATCTTAGTTTGTTTTCAGGTGTCACTCCCATCCATCGACAATACCGTATTTAAAAAAAAATACACAGTTCAAAAAAATAAACCCTGTTTCCCCGCATCACAGGTTAAAGTCAATATATATTTTTTAATTAATATCTGTACTCTATCAATCTTTCTTATTTTTGCATAATATATTCCTCTTCTTCGTTCAATCTTTTTTCTACATGATAAAAAAATTATTTTCTTAGCATTAAAACTTTCACTGTTTTGAATAATTTAAAACCGATATGCCGCCGACAAAATGGTTAATCTTTATTCAGCAGGGCCTATGAAAAATTTATTAACCAAGATTTGAATGTATATTTTATGGGTGTGAGTCAGTTTTCTTAGAACGGACGTTTATCTTATTTAGAAGTACTCATACAAGTGTGTAAATTTTTGTATTATTAAATGTGAATTTATAAATTCAACCCTAAATATTCACATAAGAAGTAATATTGCTCACTAAATTACGTATAATTAATAATAACTTATACATAATCAAAATAAGTAAAAAAGGACCACTGAACAACATTTACGTTGTGATTTACCTGTTGTTATAAATATTTGAAACCCAACCGTCTTGGGTATGATTTTCGACGGATCCCGAATATGTCAATCTAGAAAACCTTATATTTGTATTTTTTGCTACACTGATGCATAGAAGTTATCTTACATACATTCTTTAAGCCCTTATTCATCGGTGGTTGCCTGGTTGAGTGCAGTATGTGGTTAAATACCTCAGCCTGCACCTCGACAGGCGACTGACGTGGAAAACCCATCTAAATACCATCATACAGAAGGGTCACAAGGGCATAGGGGCTATCAGTTCGATATTCCATCGACGCAGCTTTCTTTCACCCAAAAATAAGCTCCTCCTCTATAAAACACTTATTCGTCCTATCTTGACCTATGCCGCACCCGTTTGGGGTAGTGTGAGCAACACGGATTACCTGAAACTCCAGAGAGTGCAGAACAAGGCATTCAAGATATATTTTAACACCCATCCCAGAACAAACCTTACCCGACTTCACTTAAAATGACATGTAGGAAAATAAGATTAAGTAACTTAATAAATTATGATACATAAATAAGATAAGTTAAGTAATAAATGTGTATACAGGTATAGCCTTGGCAAATATTTGTACCATATATTACTTTGTTAAATGAAAAAAAATATAAAAAACTCATTCTTTAAGCAATCTTGAAGGGAAGTATCATATGTGACAAGATTGCGCTTTACATTTTTTTTTATTTTTTGTAATTTGTTTTATCAAATACTGTTTATTCCACTTTGTGCTTCCCTGATGATGAGGTGAAAGTCTTGAAACCGGTAGGATTATACCGTTACATAAAGTGGAATAACCAGTGTTTAATAAAACAAATTATAATGTCTTTAAACCTCCACAATATTATTGTATTTACCATAAACAAAATGTTGCTTTATTTTGTTGTTTCTATAAAGTATTTTAAGGTCTTTTTTCTTCCATATAAAACGGAATCAACGAGTTTTCTGGAATTTATTTATTTTTACAAATAAACATGCCGAGAATAAATGGCGTAGGAGGTAAAAGTAGGCCAAGGGAAAAACGGAAAGGTAAGAAGCTTGAGAAACAGAATAACGTAAATTACCGAATGCATGAATGTGGATGAGTCAAAAGCTGTTTTTGTAGATAGGCAAAATATGATATCAGGCCTCTGTGCCTTTTCCAATTGTGATATGGCGTATTATTTGTATGCACAATATGTATAGTAATGCTGGACTGAATTTTTAATTAGAGTTTTAATTAATGGACAAGTCCAATGCTCTTGAGAAACACATAAGAAGTAAAAGTTTGTATTTAATAAGCAGTTATTTCAAGTCGGCATACTGCAGCAATGTTGCAACGTTAGAATGAGTTAAAAACTCAATTTATCCGAGTAGTTGCAGCGCCGTGCATACATAAAATGCACCATTCGTGACTGAATCACACCAAGAATGCACTCTGGCTTATTAAAATCCGAGCCTTTGGTTAATTCTCCAAGTGGCATTAAAATGTATAGCCGCGCTGCAATGTGAATTATGCTTCACCGGAGTGGATCCAGACAACTCGGTCGTTTTCAGCAACATTTTCATTAAAATTATAGAGGGTAGTTGAGAACAGTGGCGATGGAATGTTGGATACGTCTGGGCTGTTGTTTAATAGGGCACACTATTTAAGTCTTATTCACTTTTCATATTCTCCCTGTAATTTCCTTTTCCTGAAAAATGGTCTATATCGAATATTTCAGACCTAATCAATAAATAAAGGCATGATTTACCTTCAAAGGGTTTCCTGTATTTTTGTAAACGCTATATAACTAATTATCTATTGTTATCAAAAACAACAGTACAAATTAGTGCGTTGGTACACCTTTACGTATTTAAAAAAAAAAAAAAAATTATTATACTCGTGACAAGAATAATACATAATTTGCGAAAAAACAACAGGTTCTTTAATTTGGACACACAATTTTAATGGATCTGGGTTTCTTGCTTTTCATTTGTCGTGTCCCCCGTAAACTAGGCTTTTGCCTGTATCTCACTGAGGATATATAGTATGAAAAAGTAAATCGATACTTCTTTCCTATTTTTGATTTAATAAAACCCCGTTGCACATTCTCATCAACCTGACAAATAGTGACACTCAATTACATATGTATCATCATCATCATCATTGTCAACTAGGGTCGATCCACTGCTGGATGAAGGTCTCCCCAAGTTGACTCCAAACAGTTCGGTCCTTTGCTCGCCGATGCCACGTGATGCTGCATGCTTCCTGATTTTGTCCATCCAGCGTACCTTCGGTCTTCTTCTAGGCCTCTTTATGCCTCTTGGATACCATTGGATTATTTCGGATGTCCATCGGGAGTCTGACGTTCTGGCTACATGTCTACGTGTACATATGTATACATCACGCGAAATCAAACTCCTCACACTTCATCACTCCAGACAGACCAAAAACATTCATCCAACAATATGGTATACCGCACATAATCATAAAAATAAAAACAAAAATATATAAAAATTCTAACATATGGAAGTGAAACTTGGATTTGGCAGAAGACGCGTGAATGTCCGTGTATTTGATAAAAGAAGGCACAATAAATATATCAGAACTGAATGCGTGTATAAAATCGATGTTTAAAGAAAGACATAGAAATAAGCTATAAGATAGTTTGGACATATGTAGAGAATGAATGACGAAATAATTAATAAGCGGGTATAAAAATCAGAAGTGCAAGGTGTGCTTATAAAAGGTAGATGGAGGAAACATGTCTGGATCAAATTAACTAGATTTTAGAAAAAGGTCAAGTGAAGAGTATGAACAGAAGTAGATTCTCTCTACATACACCGTAAGGGACGCGGTGTGGTGATATGCGGTCGGGCTCGCCCTACATTGATGGGGTGTATCTCGGCCGGGGGAATGTTTGTGGGATGAGCCCGGACCTTTTAATGTCTTCTCTCTCGAATGTATTTTTTTTGACATCTATTTATTTTCTGTGTTGTTTTTCTTATCTTCTTGTTCTACGTGTTCAAGAGTGTGGGCTGAAAAATATCTGGTGTCCCCGTGGCTGGGCTCGCCCTAATATTGGTGGGGTGTATCTTGGCCGGGGGGGGGGGGTGTTATTAGACGAGCCCAGACCTTTTGATAGCTTCTGTTTTTTAATGTATTATTTTTTTAATGTATTCTTGAAATGTGTCTAAATGTATTATGTACATACTATGTTGTTATCAATAAACCTGTATTTATTTATTTATTATTTATTTATATGTATGTATCTATTGTTATCCTTCTTTAAATATACTCTACATATCATTTCTTCTACTGTTAAAGTAATTCTATTCTACACAAAATAAACGTACTGTATCTGCTGTTTCATTAAGCTCGTTGCCTGTCCTGGGATACATAGCTGACTGACATCCACGGAATTAATATATAAACTGCTAACATATAAATCTGACCTATTGGCTCTCTTGAGATTTGACTACTCGGCCAAAATAGAAATGTTGCCACAGTTTCATTAAAAAATCCTAGCCTCGATCTGTGACCAAGAAAATATAAAATTTACTCACTCTATTGTCAAACACCATCACTTCGCAGTTTCAAGTTTTTAAATATTTCATAGTAACAACTTGAAACAATTGCATTAAATACTTTCGAATTATAATATTATTTCAACTAATAGACCCGATTTAGTTTTCTCTAGCCGGTTTCAAGATTGCTTACTTTATCAAATATATTTATTAACTACTAAAGTCAAAATGTTAAGAATAACTTTTTGGATCTTCACATTATCAGTTAAATTGAACTGGATTGTATTGTAATACGCTTCTATTGTTATTATACAATCTGGCGGTTTTGTTGTTACGTGGTAATTTCTTCCAACTAACCAAAAAAAAGTTACATCAGACTGGAACCTTTTTTAAAAAATCAGATTTCAACTGAATTCACCCCGTTATTGTTTTAAGGGGATCCATGAAATAAATACACAATTTTCGATGGTATATTTTCCATGTTTGTTACACAAAAAGTGTTTGCTTTATGTAGGAATAACGACGTATTAGTGTTGAAAAATGATTGTCCATTTTGAAATAAAAAAAATTATTGAATAATGATTGATACTCTTTTTCCATTGTTGTATTGTACGGGTATTACACTTTTATCGTATATACTTCTTTTTCCATTGCTGTATTGTACGAGTATTACATTTTTATTGTATATACTTCTTTTTGCATTGCTGTATTGTACGAGTATTACACTTTTATTGTATATACTCCTTTTTCCATTGCTGTATTGTACGAGTATTACACTTTTATTGTATAAACTTATTTTTCTATTGCTGTATTGTATTACACTTTTATTGTATATAGTACAACCGGGTGGGCTTATTGCCATGTAGCATATTTATCAAACGACCAGAAAGTTTTGTAAAATGAAAGTCTGACTGTATATTTTTTTAAACCAAAGCTAGTTTTACAACATAATCGCAACCTCCATAGATTTTTCATAACAAGGTTTTTAAGGCCAGTTCTAAAAGATCTGCAAATTTTACTTATATACGAGTAAATTAAATTTCAGTCTAGATATTCGAGTTTATACACTTTGCTATTTCCAAGAAATATTCTTAACGTTTAAAAGGATATATCCTTTTCAACGCTAAGTATGAGGGATCTCTAACATCGTTTTAATTAATGCTGTATTCAACATGCATTGCTTCAGCGTATTTTGTTAAAAACATATGGTGTTTACTTTTATTTAATGTTTGTCATGAAATACACATTTAAGATTGTCTTCCAATCCTGTCAACCATACCACATCTATATCCTACCAGTTGGGGTTTCTTTTATGGGGCTTCTCTTATGCAGACCTTCTTCAGAGTAGCTAATAGGGCACTGTGAACAAACTATCATAAGGGACATTGATTGTTATCACACATGCATAGTGGTGGGTTCTCTACGTCAATCTTCCATTCGAAGAGATTCTTTTTTTATCTGCGGACGTGGGTGCGTAGGCGATTTAGAGAGTTCTACATGATCCATGGAAAACGTTGCCAGTTGCAATTATTAAACGGTTAACCAAAACTATCTTAAACACGTAATTTTTATCTGCACAAATTAAATACCTAAGAACTAAAGGATTTATCTTATATCTATATTGTAACTGTAAACTAACTCATAACAAGATAACTATTAACTTATAACAAGATAACTATTCTCACAACTGATTATTTCAATACTAATTATTTAACACGTACATGCCCACCCTTTCAGGTTGCTTGCATTTCATCACATTCACTCAGGCTTCAGTCCTCCCAGCTAATACTGTAGGTGGACTAGTCAGGCAACAGATTATGCTTCGGAAGCCTGTGCTTATGACGGAAAAGGCTGATTGGACTGAATCTCGTTTGCCTCCAGGGCAGTGATAAGAGGATTGCTGTGGTCCTATTGGCTTTTATAGAATTTTACGGTCCAAGCGAGGACGTGATGTTGGAGAGTTTCTACATGCTGTACGGTGTGAAGTCCGGAGAGGTTTGTTATGAGATGGATGTTTAATTAGAAAAAAAAAATCTAAAAACAGATGTCACTCAAATAGCACATTATTGTACAATACATAAAAAATTAGATACTTCTTCTCAGTGTCATGTCAGGTCTTCCCAACGTTGAATATCACTTGAAAGTAGACATCTTTGTCCCCGGCAGCCCAAAAAATATCTCTAACGCCCCTTGTGCCAATCCAATCACGTATATTGCGGAGCCAGGAGATTTGCCTCCTGCCAACACCTCTTTGGCCTTCTATTTTGCCTTGGATGATCAGGTGCAGTAATTTGTACATGTCCCGAAATAATTTGTACATGACCCAAATAGGACACCTTTCGGATTTTAATATTAGTCAGCAACTCTCTATCAACTTTGGCTCATTGAAGAACCCTGGTGTCGCTGACCATACCCGTCCAGGGTATCCGTGGCATTCTCCGGTGCATCCACATTTCGAATGCTTCCAGTCGGTTCAACTTAGATTACTACAATACTAACTTAGATGGTTATAATTTAATCTACATGTTGCACTGTATTTTCTACATACATATCAACCATCACGCAGTTTCTTTATCGGGGTAGGCCAAAAGAAGAGAGCGTCAAACTTTCCTATCGTGACACATACATACACCTTTTGCCTCTTCTACATTCATAAATGACGTGTGGAAAAGATTTGTGTGGGCTCGTGAGTGTGGGTTTCTTCTTGTTGTTTTAAATTTTGTTGTTTTTGTGTTTCTGTATGTTTTTTAATTTTTATTCTTATGATTGTGTGCAATATATTGTGAGATGATTATTTTTGGTCTTTCTGGGGTGATGATGTGTCAGGAGTTTAATTTCGCATGATCTTTCCAGTTGTAATTGAGTGTCACTGTTTGTCAGGTTGATGAGAACGTGCAACGGAGTTTTCTTTTTGTGTAATCAAAAATCGGAAAGAAGTATCGATTTATTTTTTCATGCTAAATATCCTCAGTGAGATACAGGCAAAAGCCTTGTTTACTGGGGATACGACAAATGAAAGGCAACAAACCCAGATCCATTAAAATTGTATTTCCAAATTAAATTACCTGTTGTTTTTTTACAAATTATGTACAATATATTTCTTGTCATGTGTAATAATAAATAAATAAATAAATAAATAAATAAATAAATAAACAAATAAATAAATAAATAAATAAATAAATAAATAAATAAATAAATAAATAAATAAATAAATAAATAAATAAATTAATAAATAAATAAATAAATAAATAAATAAATAAATAAATAAATAAAAAGATAAATAAATAAATAAATAAATCAATAAATAAATATTTTTATATAGGTTCTATGTTTCCTTTGACTTTACATTTCCTTCTTTCAAAATATTGTGCCTTTTATCCAGCCATACTTCCCTTTTATTAATTTTACCGCACCTTCCACTCTGTATATTTGTTTGGAACTGTATATTTGTTTTATTTATATTATATTTGTTCACTCTCATCCCTAATCACACCATTCCGTGTTGTTGTTATTTTATTTTATAATTTGAATATATTGAAAAGAATGCCGGAAGACAAAGTTGTCTTCGACTCCAGTTATCAAGCCTTTGGATTTAAAACCACTGCTGTGGGCACGGTTCGTCGTAGCATATGATGGCAATATAACCACATCTAAAGAAACAACAATCTGTTGAAGGGTATCATACGGGATCAGAAGAAGTTAAAAACATTTTTCTGTGATAAATATATATTTAGGAACGATTTGATGAGTAGGGGGTTGTGTATAACCTTCAACCCTCTGTCTTGCTGATTGGTTCGATATGAACTGGTAAAGAGTTGCCAAGTTTCCCGATATTCAATATTGCGGCCGCACATTGTTTAGTTCATATTGATTTCATATGAAACGTAAGTAAGTGTTTAAGCTGCTCAAAATTCTCCATATAATTTGCATTTTGTCACGCGTGCTGGCGTTGCGAGCTTTTCATTTGGTGACAATTTATTTAATTGGTAATTTATTATCATATTTTCTATTGTGGTTTATATGTGTGAACATAATTTTATGGTTTATATGTGTGAATATCATTTTGTGATTTATATGTGTGAACATCATTTTGTGGTTTATATGTGTGAACATCATTTTGTGGTTTATATGTGTGAACATCATATTGTGGTTTATATGTGTGAACATCATTTTGTAGTTTATATGTGTGAATATCATTTTCCATTTGTGATTTTATTTTGAAACAATTTGGACTACAATCAGACTTTCTTTTCTTTTTTGCTAACAGTTAACCTGAGGGGGTATTTGTGGGTTTACATTATTATTTTTTATCTGCCATATATAATATTTTTGTTTGTTTTTCGGATTCTATATGTAGAGGGTCTTTCAAATTAAGCGTTTTTTTTTAAATATTTTTTTTTTATTTCTTGAATAAAACACACGATTTACTTTAATTTAAAAAAAACATTTTTATTGGTCATTGAAGTATAATGTGTGACATTTAATATAAACACAAAAAAACAATATTCGAAAAATGCCCACCTCTTGCAGCTCCACAGATGTCCACTCTTTTGTAAAAAATTTTCGATGACATTTTGGCATAATTGCGGTTCTAACTCACCAATAACGGGAATTATTACGTCATTCAACTCAGGATTTGATTGAGAGTTATTTTTACATACCTGGTTTTTCACGCTACTTCAGAGAAAATAGTCTAACGGTGTCAGATCACATGATCTTGTGGCCAATTAACATCTCCGTTTCCGGAGATTAGAATACATAAAAAAATCAACAATTTGAACGCGTTGTTGTATTGTATACGACTCCTTTTTTTAGAAATGTCATACATTACACTTCTCAAATGTCACAAGACCCAGGCAAGTTTGCAACGCCATCTGTGTTTTATCCAAGAATTAAAAAACCGCTCAATTTGAAAGACTCCTTACAAGGGTGTGAACTGAAAATCATCACCATCGATGATGATTAAAATTATCTTCGTGGGGAAGCCACGTAGAGGACATATATTTTACATGGATACAGCGTCAATGGATTTTTAGACATCCAATTTGAGACTTTCATTGTCAATACAATTAGAAGCCTGGATCTGGATTTTTTTGTCTCTTGAATCACAGAATTAAAAAAATCATAGAAAAACCTCAAAATTAAAACCCTCCGTACAAATGGGCTCACTGAGATAGTTCAACACATCAATACAAATGTGCACGCTGTTGCCCTATTATAGTAGGCAGAGAGGACAGAGTGCTAGACTTTCCTATATCATACATCCTTCATTTCTTGTGCATCGAATACAATTTCACATACGATTTCTCTGACATTTACTTGATCCAGCCATACTTTATTGGCCATGCTCTCTCACGCCTTCCACTCACATTTCCACTATGTATTTTTGTTAATCTTTCGTCAATTATTTATTTCACATGCCCAAACCATCTCAGAGTGCTCTGATTCATCTTACTAAACACAACAGTCTTAAGATAGAATATATAATAAAAAGAAAAGGCCCTCACACCGACCCCTGAGTAACGCCATACTTAACAATAATTCTAGCTATGGAGTATAAAAAATAAAAAGTAAAGACCTTTGTTTTAAACCAACCTGTTTTAACAGAATAGTTATTATTGTAAGAGATGATGAGGATGATTTGTTGATAAATAATAAAACACGTTAGATCGCAATGCGGAAAGAGAGTCCAATTTTATAAGTAAAGTAGGTATTTATACATTTTTTAGAATGTGCGCGAGAATGCGCACGCGATATGCCTACGTCTCGTTTCTGTGAATGCAAAACGATTAATTGTTGTATGTAGGTATCATTCAAATACGGAACTGGCGAAACAGCCGTGGTGCGTTCTCTCTCTAGTATGGAATGCGGTCGGCTATGGGTTGAATGGCCGGCGGGTGAACTTCGGACTTGAATGGCCGGCGTGTGAACTTGGGGCTTGTTTATTTAGATTTATCGAGGAATCCGAAGGTCATTTTATCGGTCATTGACCGTATGTATGAACGCCCACAGTATTCGAGTGGGCGACCGCCACACTGTTAACGACACTTGAGGCAAAGTAGACTTAAAAAATGAAATAATGTAACAAAATAAACAATTAACCTGGCAGCTGTATAGAAATCGAGATAATACCCACCCTTAACCTGTTCACCGCGTTAAAAATCAAATTCCACGAATCCTGTGCGCGGCACAATTTCAGCGTTTTTTAATTTCTAAGTTTAAACACATATTTTGTTTAGAACCACTGATATTTGATTACAACACCAAGTAAACATGACACTTAAGTAATTTTCTGATAATAAATAATAGTCATTACTCTTAAGGAGACTCATTAAATAAAGGAGATAAACTTAACATTACGTAAAATAAACAAAGGAATGCTACGATCAAATCAATGCTTCATGACACTCACCCAATCAAATGCATATAGCACTAGTAATGTTTATTTACGTAAAAGAGACTTAGTAGTATTTATTTACGTAAGAGAGACTCATCGCAGGACTCGATCCGCGCGACAGGTCGTTAATGCTGGAAATATTGAGAAACCAAAAAAATTCGGCGCTCTGTTTATTCAACAATATCTCATAAACTAATATATTATTTGACAAGGTTTTCAGAGATGTCGCTAGAATAAAGATTATTTTAAATTTTTGTTCAATTTTTATTCCGGTTTTGTGTCATTTTTTTTAAGTATTTGTGATTTGAAACTTGGATTGTCGTCAGATCACAGGCGTTTGTGCTCCCCGCGGGGAACAAGTTAAAATTGTATTAGGAATGGGTCTAGGGAGGACATATATTTTAAAGAAAAATCTAAATATTCATCTCATTTATTGAAAGAGTTCTATAAAATATCAAGTTACCTTTAACTCAAGCCATAAATTAACTTTCTTTCATAATTCAAGTCTTTTATTAACTACAAATCAAAAACAGACAAAGGTTTTGAATTA
This sequence comes from Odontocerum albicorne, assembly GCA_949825065.1. NCBI lineage: Eukaryota > Metazoa > Arthropoda > Insecta > Trichoptera > Odontoceridae > Odontocerum > Odontocerum albicorne. Next base: position 40,597,696 of record OX463850.1, on the reverse strand, counting down.
TTTATTATCCATACATTTTCCTTAAAGTGGAACTTTCAATATACTCTCGGGGAACTTCGATCACCTAAAAATGCCTTAATAATATTACAGAGGGATTTACTCACCCCTTCTGATATGAAATAAATTTGGAGCAAATTACTTCTCGATAGCTATGGAATTTTCTGCGATGAAGTTCTTGGTTTCTTGCAAATTAGAATTAAGCCGGCAGAAGGGAGAAACTGAATACAAAGTAAGTTTTACTTAAAATATATTTTCTTTAAACAATTTTTTTATCAGTATATTTACAATATAATTTACGTTTATTGGTTAATCTTAAGGTTACATCTTATTGGATCATTGACATTTTCCGTGTTCTTAGATTTAATGTCTTATTAATTTTCTTAGCTCTGACGTTTTATTGGTTCCCTCAAATTTAATACCTCATCGGTTTCCTTAGGTGTTACATCTTATAAGTTTCCTTAGATTTAAAGTCTAACAAGTTACTTTAGATTTAATTCATTATTGGTTTCATATGATTTAAATTCTAACAAGTTCCCTTAGATTTAAAGTCTAATAAGTTCCCTTAGATTTAATGCATTATTGGTTTCCTTAGATTTAAAGTCTAACAAGTTCCCTTAAATTTAATGCATTATAGGTTTCTTTAGATTTAAATTCTAACAAGTTCCCTTAGATTTAAAGTCTGATAAGTTTCCTTAGATGTAATGCATTATTGGTTTCCTTAGATTTAAAGTCTAACAAGTTCCCTTCGATTTAATGGATTATTGGTTTCCTTAGATTTAAAAACTTACAAGTTCCATTAGGCTAAAAGCATTATTGGTTGCCTTAGATTTAAAGTCTGACTAGTTCATTTAGATCTAATGTATTATTGGTTTCCTTCGATGTAAAGTCTTATAAGTTCCCTTAGATTTAATGCATTATTGGTTTCCTTAGATTTAAAGTATAACAAGTTTCCTTAGATTAAAAACATTATTGGTTTTTTGACAGTTATGGTATAAAAGTGCACTATGTTATTCGAATAATAATAGTTTGGAAACACCGACGGGAAGCCAATGTATGCTCTGATGTAAGGAAAAAATAAATGTCTCTTTCCACAAAAGAGAACGATAAATGGCGTTGCCAAGTGGATAACTGTGCGTCTCGGCAGGCTTTACAATCGCGTAAAAGGAATAAATAATAGAGAGAAGAGAAAAATCTAGAATGAAACATGTTATATTCTTCTTCTCAGTGTCATGTCAGTTCCCCTCAACGTTGAATATCACCTGAGAGTAGGCATCTTTGTCCTTGGCAGCCCGAAAAAGATCTCCAACGTCCCTTATGCTAGTCCAATCACGTATATTGTGGAGCCAGGAGATTTGCCTCCTGCCAACACCTCTTCGGCCTTCTATTTTGCCTGGGATGATCAGGTGCAGTGATTTGTACTTTGCTCCATGTTAAGCTGTGTGGTGGATGACATATTGCGGGAATCAGATAAGGGAAAGGTTACTGCTCTGCTTCTGCTGGATTATTCAAGAGCTTTTGATACTGTCAATACAGATCTCCTGGTCTCTAAACTGTCCTTTTTGGGGTTCTCAGAGAGTGCATGCCAGTGGCTAAGGAGTTTCCTAACTGGTAGGAGTCAACGAGTTACCACTAGAGACCAGGCTGGACTACGAGTGTTGTCCCACCCCACGAGCCTTAAAAATGGATGCCCCCAAGGGTCAATACTGAGTCCATTACTCTTTAGCCTATATACATCTGATCTTCCAGATGTGATAAGGAACTGTAGCTACCACATGTATGCGGACGATACTCAACTTTATTATTCATTTGGAAGTGATGAGGTTCAGTCTGCCACTCAACACATAAATGATGACCTCGAGCGGCTGATGATATGGTCTAGGAGGCATGCGCTTCTCTTGAACCCTGCAAAATCGGTTATGATTGTAATGGGTACAAGACAACAAGTCGAAAAGTTGAACGAGCCTTTGAAAATAAAGATTGGTAACGCGACTGTGCCTACAGAGAGCGTGGTGCGTAATTTGGGTGTGTATATGGAATATGACTTAAGATTCGAGGCTCACGTTAGAACTAAATTACAATGGGCTTTTTCGCGGCTTAAAAATATTTATCGCATCCGTCAAAACCTATCCATTGAGGCTAGACGTAGAATAATCGACGCGCTCATTATCCCAATAGTCGAGTATGGTGATTGCATCTATGGACCGTGCCTTCTAAGGAGAACCGAACGGAAATTGCAAAGATTGCAAAATGCTTGCTGTAGGTATTGTTTTAACATTCCCCCCAGAGGACACATCACCCCTTTTTTGAGAGCTTTTAAAATTATTGACATGAAACAAAGACGGTTTCTTCATTTAAGCGTACTCATGCATAAAATTACCAGTTCAAAAATGCCACTTTATCTCTTCGAAAAACTGAATTGGTCTAGAAACTTTCACGGCTACGAGACTAGAGGCAGAGAGACTCTTTTACTTATCCCAAACCATAACCTAACACTGTTCAGGGGATCCTTCTCATACTCAGCCAGCAAATGCTGGAATGAGTTGCCCCAGGCCTTGAAGGAGCGGGTGAATAGCTATACCTTCAGAGATGCTCTAAAGCGTTATCTTCTGGGTGGTTAATGGGTTTCTCAGTGGTTAATGGGTCTCTTGTTTGCTTTTCTTTTCTTGTTTTCTTTCTTTTCTCTCTTTTCGCTGGTGGTGAATCGAGGATTGTGCATACATGTTTGTGCGTCATTTCCTCATTAATTCTTTTAAAACTGCTTATCTATTTCAATGTATTACTGCCTAACTATTTCAATGTTGTCTCAACTATCTTACTTCACATTTGTCATTATGTAAAATTTGGACTCCTTTGAGGCTTTTCTCTTCTTTTTTTTTCTTTTTTTTCCTCGTTCTTGCTGACGGTTAACCTGAGGTGGTATATGTGGGTTTACTTTCTATTTTGTTTTCTGCCATACGTTTTTGTTTTTTTCTTTTTTCTTTTTTATTATATTTATTCTTTAATCTAGATATGCGGGGGTGTGGGTTGGAAGCCCCCTGATGCCCTTGCGGTCGGGTTCGCCCTACATTGGTGGGGTGTATCTCGGCCGTGGGAATGTTTGTGGGATGAGCCCGGACCTTTTGGTGTACTGTCTCTTGAATGTGTTTTTTTCTGTTTTTCTTTTTTTGTCATCTACTATATTTATTTTCTGTGTTTATTTTTTTGTATATATTCCTGTTTCTACGTGTCTAAGGGTGTGGGCTGAAAAACATCTGGTGTCCCCGTGGCTGGGTTCGCCCTATATTGGTGGGGTGTATTTTGGCCGAGGGGATGCTATTAGATGAGCCCAGACCTTTTGATAGCTTCTGCGTCTGATGTATTGTCTGCAATTTATGTGTTTTTAGAAATGTTATTCAGATTTGATCTTGTACATACTATGTTGCTGTCAATAAACCTAATATTTATTTTATTTATTTATTTTATTTATATTACTAGCTTGAAATAAAGAATTTTCTCAGTTGCTTTTTAAAATACATCAATATTGGAGCAAGTCTTATATTTGCCTGTAACTGGTTTCAGAGTCTAACTATATTTAAAGTAATAATAATTATATTTAAAGAAGTCTGGAACTGTTGAATTGTGTTATCTTGCTGGTCAGAGCACGTCGCCAATATTTGACGCAGTTATAAAGTTACATTGTATTACCATATCACTTCAAAAACAGAAGAAGTTGAACTGGTGGAACGTGAGAAATTACGCAAAATTCACATACTATTACTATTGTATAATATCCTTAACATCTTACCATTCCTTCTTATCTCTCCGAAAATATTCAGCGTCTTTCCAATCACGGACTAAGCCTACGCTCAAACAAAGATTGTTTATTGACCTTTCCAGTTCCCGCCCTTTTTTTACATCGTCCTTAACTGTCTATGCGCTGAGACTCTGGAATCAGTAACAAACCAATATAAGACTCGTTCCGTCATTGGCATGCTTTAAGAAGTGACTGAAAAACCTTTTAATTTCTAGTCAGTAAAATAACGTGTTTAATTCCTGATTTTTTTTTTCATTTCCTCTCCACCATCACTTCCTTTCCTTTTGATTGATGATATCTCACTTTATATGAAAAATAATGTTCGGGTTATTTTCCATCTTTGTGGGGCTCTTCGGCATGTACTCACGTATGTGTTCATAGATTTCGTGGGGATGGAGTCATTTGAATGTTTTTTTGCGACCATGTAACTTGCTTCATTTACTTTTGTCTGGTTAGTCAGAAGATATTGTCACCTAGCAATAATCCCGCCAGATTGTATTTGCAATAAAATGTTAAATATTGTATAACATTCTTAATTCTCTTACACACTCTCTGTTATCTGGCTGTGTAAATTCAGCGTCTTTCTTGTCATGGACTTGCACAATACTCGAAAAGTTAATGTTCATTGGCTTTCCCAATTCACCGCTCTTATTTTATTACATCGTCTTTTATTGCCTATGAAGTTAGACTCTGAAACCAGTTACAGGCAAATAAAAGTCTTGCTCCAATATTGATGTACGAGTATTTTAAAAAGCAACTGAGAAAATTCTTTATTTCCAGCCAGTAATATAACATGGAGCAAAGTACAAATTACTGCATCTGATCATCCAAGGCAAAATAGAAGGCCGAAGAGGTGTTGGCAGGAGGCAAATCTCCTGGCTTCACAATATACGTGATTGGACTAGCATAAGGGACGTTGGAGATCTTTTTCGGGCTGCCGGGGACAAAGATGCCTACTCTCAGGTGATATTCAACGTTGGGGGGACCTGACATGATACTGAGAAGGAGAAGAATATAACATGTTTCATTCTAGATTTTTCTCTCCTCTCTATTATTTATTCCTTTTACGCGATTGTAAAGCCTGCCGAGACGCACAGTTATCCACTTGGCAACGCCATTTATCGTTCTCTTTTGTGGAAAGAGACATGTATTTTTTCCTTACATCAGAACATACATTGGCTTCCCGTCGGTGTTTCCAAACTATTAAATTACCTAATTTCTCCCTAGCTATGAGCTTTAATAGCAAACTCTAGGGCTTTAATCTTGTCCTCTAGGGCTTTAGCCTTGCTCTAGTTTTTTTAAGGGATCGAATTGTTTTTTAAGGAACTGAACTGACAATCTTTCTCTTTTTATTTTATGGATTGTTTATGTTCATGAATTTTGTACAGAGGAATAATAATTTGAACGTTTTTTTTGCGACTATGTAACATCATTTATTTACTTTTGTTTGGTTGGTTGAAAGATACTGCCACCTGGCAATAATCCTACCAGACTGTTTAACAATGAAGTGTTCAATAAACAAATAAAAGTTGCACAATTTTGGAACACTTCGCTATTGTTCTAAAAATCAATATAACATATGATGTTAAAAAATGGCAGCATATTTTAATAAGGCGATTTTTGAAAACGTTTGCGCATTCTTATAGTTAAGTTCTATCGATGAATTTGAAAACGTTTGCGCATTCGTATAGTTAAGAATATAAATGGTACTCACTCCTATCGATGAATTTGAAATATCCTAAAAACCCAGTTGCGTTGACGGGTTTCCCAAGGGTGGAGTGAAACTCGAGCACGAAGGCCCGGGAACTGGAGTACAAGACTGGAGGCGCAGCTGAGCGCCCCCCGCACAGAGCGCCTGCCCCTTCACTGTACTCGTTCACCTCGCCTCGCTCCACGTGCGGGTACAGCTTCAGGTAGTCTCCCTTCATGCAGCTGCAAGGAGATAGACAAGAGTTATAGGATATATGGAGTACAAAGCTGACACACGCTCGTCAAGTTATAAAATTATAAATAAATGGGTAATTTTAATAAAATATTTACACGATTGTTCAAGAAGTGGACTTGGAAAAAAATGGAAAGAGAAGAACGCATGAGACGAAAATGCAACAAAATACGGAATAAATTAGTTAAGGATGAATGTGAAATTGAAGCTAATGTGTTGAGTAAGATGGAAAGAGTACTCTAAGATGATTTAAACACTTGAAACAGCTCAATGAAGAAAAACCAACAAAATAAATATACAGTGTAAACGTGACAAGAAGTCATGGTTGAGGAAAACCAAGGAAAGTAAGGATAGACAAGGTAAATTATATTTTGAAAGAAGGAATTGTCAAAATTTGAGAAATAGTAGAAGTGTGTGAAAGTGTTTGGGTGTAAAACAGGCGAAATATGTGTGTCCATTATGAAAAACTCTAGGGCTCTCTCCTTTATTTCTACCAAAAAGGGAAACGACTAACAAATATTTTATATGAGTGTTTATAAATTAGAAACATGACCACAAAGTAAAAAAATCTAAATTATAGGTGTCAAAGTGAAAACGACGACATATATTTGTAAATGCTTTAAAATTTGATCACAGACATTAAAAATGATTCCAAATTAAGGACCAAGTTATAAAAGAAATGAGTTTACATTGTTGACAATTCAAAGAAAAATACTAAGGGCAATATCATGGTTAAATAATTGTAATAATTTGAATTCGTAGAAAATTTTAATTTCCGAGTATAAATGCAACAAGCAATTGAAATCTGGGACTACTTCGGCGTCTTAGTAAATTGCATGAAATAATTACAGACCAAAGCAATAACGACGAAACGTTTTAATCCATTTAATGCAGTTACAAATCTGTCGAGACGGAAAGCATTTAACTGAATATTAAACAGTAACAGTTATTGTCTTGGTCTCTACTTTTATGACTATAAGGCTATATAGAGAAAGTACAAAGCGTATAAAGCGGTACATTGGCCACCAATATAAAAGATGCTGAGGAAAAAATAAAACAGAATAAAAATTGGTTGTAGCAAATAGAAAAAAACAACAAGGGTTGTGTGTGACAGGCCAACAGTAAAAGTTAAGATCAACATCTATAAACAACTGATCAGGTTCACTTTACTTCATGGAGCCGAGAGGTTGTCTTGCAACAAACAAGGGGAACAACTGCTTCACATCGCGGTGATGCACAGTTACAGTGGTCACTGAGCGTCACTAGATTAGACAAGATCAATAGTAGATAAGACCCGGGAAGCATGACTACGCTGGTATGAGTACGTTCAACGGTGATATGACAGACCTACGCTTAAGTCTACGGGACATCTCAAATAGACCCAGAGGGAAACACAAGAAGATTGTAAATAAGAAACTGAAGGAATACATGGCGAAACTTGGACTATCCCCGAATAATTGTCGAGATAGAGAGGCAGAAGGTCCAAGCAGCTCACCCCAAATGGAGGAGAAAAGGTGAATGAAACAATGAAGACTGCCGAATAATAGCGTTCAGTTATGAGCAATGCATCTTTTCGGAAGCAACACATATGTACAATAGATTAAGAATACAGGCGACAAAAGTACAGTGTCCCAGGAGATTCGTAAGAGTCATGCCAAGGTATATAAAAAGAAAGAACTCAAAACCAGAGTTTTGAGTTCTTTCTTTTTATATACCTTTTTATATACATCATTTTTCTTCTCCCGTAACGTTTAACCTTAAGTCCCTCATTACTAATATTATTTTCAAACTCCGGTGCATTGCCACCGAAAGAGGAGCCCATTTTGTCATTTCCTTCTTCGTCATTTCCTTTTTCGTCATTCTTTGACTTCGTGCTCATAAACAATGAAAAATATTTCGAAGTGTAGATTTTACTGGATGGGGATTAATTTTGTTCTCCATGACAGCGTGGGGGGTGGTGGGATATAATTGAGTTGAATTTACATAGATTGGTTGGTAAGACGCATATTTTCCAGCCCGAGGGTTGAGGGTTCAACTCTCGTTTGTACCTAAAATTTTCATATAAAGGATCTAGGTTCATTTTCGCTCAACGCTTGTTTTATACATTTTTGGTTAGGTGGAAAAGATTGCCACATGGTAATATACCCGTTAAGTTGTACTGTATACAAGTGAAATAATTTACAAAAGCGTGGAAAACCACAATTTATTCACTTTCTTGAGATATTTCAGCTAAGATGGCTGGACGCTTATTGAGAATGTCTTCAGATCGTCTGACAAAACGAACGTTGTTAGTGTCCTTGTTGATATGTGTCCTTGTTGATATTAAAAAAATCAAGTTAAGATATAAATATTGTTAATGATGTTTTTTTGTTAAATTCAGAGAAATGTTGAAATTAATATAAATTCTGTGTATGACAGAAAACTGATTAGGCTGAATTGCAATTGAATTTTTGTATAACATTAAGGTTGATCAAAGATTTTTTTTGAATAGTTTAAGTATTGTTTTGAGTTGAAGGTTAAATGTAACTAATGTTTATTTCTGTCATGTTTGTAATTTGTGAATATAAATTGTAAGGAGGCGTGTTGATATGTGGGTACATTTTGTATTCACCATATTGACAATACTCTGTGTCACAATGCTCTGAATATATTTTGTACAGTATTGTTACAAGTTTGTCTTGCCCTATATAAGATCAAACCATGTATCACTTGTGTCCTGCATTAAATTAACTTAACAGTCCTTTCATCACCGACTGCGATCTAATGACCGATACATATCTGGATAAGACAATTGAGGAGAGGCGGGGATTACTTTGAGGGAAATTAGAAAGAAAGGAACATTAGTTGAGATAAGAAGATAATGTAAAAGAGTAGCATAATTGTGAAGTTCGTTTAACATTCAGAACAATGGTGATAGAGATTTTTTTTAAAGAAATAGTTCAATACAATATGATTTAATCCAAACCAACAATTAATCTTGAATTGTAGAGTACACAATATTGTACTCGTATAAGAAAAATACATTACAAAACCAAATGACGAAAACATATTACTGTATTAAATAATATTTTTTTATCTATAATACCACTAATGACCAATAAATCTCTTTAAATGGAAATACGAGGCAAATTGTTCCAATAAATTGTTCCGGCCCCACGCGTTCATACATCATTTGGGTGGAGGGGCATGCAGTTCCTTGTGCCAAAAATTTACAACACATTCCTGAGGGAAAATGATATTTTTTGGTATTTTGCGCCCTTAAATGTAAAAAAATATGTTATCAAGGAGGCTTTTCGACAAGGGGAGCACGAGAAGTAAAATCTTTTTGTTTGTTTCCATAAAGACATGTGAGTGAATGACTGATGCAAATTATGAAGTGTTTATGAACATGATATGAATTTAGTTATTGAGAATATGATGCGGTTGAAATTGTATATGTGAAAGCTTGAAATGTAAGTGTGTGTTCTGATATGACTGGAGAGTGTGATAAGTGTGTAATGATATGACTGGAGAGTGTGAATGTTTCAGTTGAGTGTATTAGTATTTAAGTACCTGTAATTATATGACTGGAGAGTGTGAATGTTTCAGTTGAGTTTGTTAGTATTAAAGTGTGTGTAATGGTATGACTGGAGAGCGTGAATGTTTCAGTTGAGTGTATTTGTATTTAAGTGTGTGTAATGATATGACTGGAGAGTGTGAATGTTTCAGTCGAGTGTATTAGTATTTAAGTGTGCGTAATGATATGACTAGAACCACTTGAAAGTTGAACCGCGTGAATCAAGGAATGAATGGAGTGTTTATCAATCTCGTTGTATACGGTACAATCTAAAAAGCCTATTTACGTGTAGTGATCACTTCAAAATAACCTGAAAATGTTAAAAGTTGCCTTAAGTGAAAGTCTGATCAATGCCTTTTTCGGAATTTGGGTTTTAACAGATATTGAATACGCAACCCCCGGATTAAAAGACTGGTATTTTACCAAAAAGGCCAAAGAAGTCGTTTATACATTCGACATTTTTCAAATTAAACAGGCTTTTATATTTTTTATCGTATTTAACAATCTAAAAGATAATCATAAATATATGGTTTTATTTGTTACTTAAACGCTATGGTAGTTTGATTAATAAATATAGCATACTCGTATCACTTTATATTTATCGCAAGCAATTATTTGATCATAAAAAGATTTATTGATAGCAACACATGTGTAATATGTAAATATTCCGAATTTACACAAATATTTTAAGGCAATGGAAAAAAAAAGAAAAACTAGGAAACCGCCTGGGCTCATCTCACAATATTTTCCAATCGATACACAAACCCCACCAATAGAGGACGAGTTCACCAGCGAGGACAAAAAAGTTCCCATACTTGTACGCGCAAATAATAAAAAACAACGAAAATAAATAAGGCTATAACACAAAACTCAATAAATATGTTAATTTTTTTTTTAAATACACACACTAATACATACACATATATCATACACACTACTCCACATTCATATAAAGATAAAATAAAAATAATGCCCAACTCTAGGCAAAACAGACAAATAAACTCGGAAGATATTTTTTTGCTGTCTTAATATCTATTGGACGATATTTTCAGACCAGCAAGAAAGTTGATACAAGATCTTGTTTAAAAATCTAGAAAGGGACACATCTGCCATATTCAGTTCATACCCGAGGTTCAATTAAAAAGTTTTCTGAATAAATCGAATCCCGACACTATAAGTACGATTGGCAGTGAGTTACTTCCCTTTCATACGATTGATTTCAGGCCGAAATTCAATGTAACCACTAAAGAACTATATTATTGAAATTATGAAATTTGACAAGTGATAAAGTGTTATCAACGGTTTCAGCTTCAACTTTGTGGAACTCCACAATAAAATATTATGATGTTTATAGTTAAGACATTAACGTTGTGGAGGTTTAAAGGCATTGTAATTTATTTTTATCAAACACTGTTTATTCCACTTTTTGTGACGGTATAACCCTACCGGTTTCAAGGCTTTTACCTCATCTTCAGGGGAGCACAAACAAGACTAAATGCTGTTCAAACTGGCACCAATATACACGTTTCAATGGTTGGGGGCTGAGGGGTGAGGGAGGCATGGGACGACTTCATAATCACCGTGAAAATTATACTTTTTCTAACGATGATGCCAAATTCTTACATAACAGTAGTAACGGAAATAAATTGGACAGTACATCGATCCAAACATCTGTTAAACAGTTATATCCCAAAAATCTCTCCGCTCTTGGCCGAAATCGTCCCATGCCTCCCTCACCCCTCATCCCCCAACCGTTGAAGCGTATACATCGGTGCCAGTTCAAACAGCATTTCATCTTGTTTGTGCTCCCCTGAAGATGAGGTCAAAGCCTTGAAACCGGTAGGGTTATACCGTCACAAAAAAGTTGAATAAACAGTGTTTGATAAAAATAAATTACAATGGAATATTAAACAATAAATTACTTTATTTTTTCATTAATTTCATTGATGTATTATTTATAGGGAAAAAGTAAATCGTTGTCATCGAGACATCACACATTTTATATCGATGATGCCAATTTCTTGTACATCAATAGTAATGGAAATAAATCGGACAAATAAGAAACCCTAAAAATATTACAGTCAGTGCATTAAGATGAACATCTGGCAAATACATTACCAAGATCTCACCGCTGCTTTCTGAAGTTGTCTCTTGCCTCCCTCCATCCACAATCCCCAACACATTTTTTTACTATTAGAAGTGTGTATGTTGGTACCAGTTTGAACATTATTCTGATAATGAGGTGAAAACCTTGAAACCGGTAGGGTTATACCGTTATAAAAAGTGGAATAAAAAGTGTTTGATAAAAACAAATTACAATTGAGCTGTATTGTTGCAGTTGACGGTAATGTCCGCAGGCGGAAAGGTTAGCTGTTAATAGATGAGACGAACCCTTGTATTTTTTGGAAATAGCTGTAATGAAAAGTGTAAGGCAGTCCCAATACAAAGAAATATCAACAGCTAAGAAATAATTATTTGCATTGTTGCAGTTGACAAGTAAGTCCACAGATGGAAAGGTTTGCAGTTGTTAAGTTTGCAGATGAACCTTTACATCTTTTGGAAATAATTTTAAGGATAACTGTTAAGCATCCACAAAACAATGAGATACCAACAGCTAGGAAACAATGATTTGTATTGTAGTTGTAGGAACTACTGTCGTCGCTGAAATATTGTCAACATACACGGTCAACGACCGACGAAACGACCTTTGGATATGTCCAAAGGTCGCATACCAAAACATTGAAATTGTGTACCCACAAATACTATTTACGATACATTGCACAGTAGAAAGAGAACGCATCGCGCTGTCTCGCCGTTATCGCCAACAAATTGTCTACCCACAATATTATTTGCGATGTCTGCAATATTTCAATCGACCATCTCTGCACGCACAGAAGCGAGATAAAAATATATTGCGGGCGCACTCCCGCGCCCATTCTGAAATGTATAAATACCTACTTACCGATAAATAAAGCATCATTAATTATTATTTATTATTCATCGATTCATTCACTCTCTCTTTCCGCATTGCTAATTGACGTATTTTATTTAAATACCAAACAATCAAAATCATCAGCGCGTCCCTTCAAGGACATTCGCTAAAGTAATGTTCACAGATATAAAGGTTTGAAGTTGGTCAGTTTGCAGATGAACCCTTTTATCTTTGGGAAATACCTTTAAGGATAACTGTCAGACACCCACAAAATAAAGAGATACCAACAACTAAGAAACAGTCATTTGTATTGTTGCAATTGACTGTAATGCCTATAGCTGGAAGCTTTGCATTTGGTAAGTTTGCAGTTAAACCCATATGTTATTTTTAAAACAGCGTTTAGGAAAACTGTTAAGCAATGAGATACCAGCAACTAAGAAACAATTATTTATATTATTGCAGTAGACGGTAATGTCTGCAGATGAAAATATTTGCATTTAGCAAGTTTACAGATGTTTAAGATTACATTTTATACTAGAGCGATAATTTGTTTACTCAAGTGAATAATATTTCAAATGAAAATTCAATTTCTAAGGGTAAATTATAGCTTTTCAGATGAATATTATTCATTGATATGTAAATTATTATTTGCATTCATGTTGAGAATTTCTCCCTTGAGTAGGTTCCGCTCGACTGGAGTCTGTTGTATCTTATCAGATTGTTTTATGTCAATTTCGATAAACGTCAAAATTAACTTTCAATTGAACCTCAAGTTTCTATGACTACATATTATGTGAAGTTTTGATATCTTATATGGTTAATATTATTGAATTGTCTTGTTGTTTTATTTATCTCTTGTCAAAATATGAACTCCTCTCTATAACAAGTGGATTGATTGAATAAAGAAATACTTGAACGCAAATTTACTCTGCGAATATAAGTGTAAGGCGTGGTTAAGGAAACTAAATAAAGTATGTTTGGATCAAATGTACTCGTATATTATTGTGAAAAGAGAAATATTAAAAGTAAGAAAAATCGTTAGAGCTGTATTCTTCTTCTCAGTGTCATGTCAGATCTTCCCAACGTTGAATATCACTTTAGAGTAGATATCTTTGTCACCGGCAGCCCGAAAAAGATCTCCAACGCTCCTTATGCCAGTCCAATCACGTATATTGCGGAGCCAGGAGATTTTCCTCTATTTTGCCTTGGATGATCAGGTGCAGTAATTTGTACTTTGCTTCTCTAAGTATATGACCCAAGTAGGACACCATTAGTCAGCAACTCTCTATCAACTTTGGCTCTTTGAAGAACCCTCGTGTTGCTGGCCATATCCGTCCAGGGTATCCGTAGCATTCTCCGGTGCATCCACATTTCGAGTGCTTCCAGTCGGTTCATACTACCAACTTTGAGGATCCATGATTCTTCTCCATGCAATAACACTGACCAAACGTAGCATTTGACTAACCGTTGTCGAAGTTTCAAGTTTAAATTATCATGAAAATAATTACTTGTTTAACTATGATAAAAATTTTTGGAGGCAGTATGTTAAGAAATTTGATTTTTGATTATTTTCAATGAATTAATTTATCTTTAAATATAAATTTTTTAATTATTTAGAGCTGTATAAGAAAGTTTATATATGAATGTGATAATTCATGACAATTTAAAGTTCTACTTAGTTCGCTTCTAAGGAAAAAATATTATTCTTAACACTTTGTATCTCGATCCTGTGTTTTATAAGTGACACTAGATTTGCGTTGAGTCCCGGATTTGTGTTTTCACGTGATCGAAACCTCTTCCAGAAAAGGACATATAACTTTCTTTTTTCTTCTTCCCGGCACTGTCCCAACTCATTGTCTAGGTAGGCTGTTGAAGTCGGCTCTTCTCATTCTCAGGCTGTATATTCTTCGGTTCTGGGTGTCGCTTTCATCTAGGCCGTTTCTCTGCAGAATTTTGGAGGATTGAGTCATACAGGAGTTCTTTGGCCTTCCTCTGGACGGCTGTCGAAGAAGATCCACAGACATAACCTGATTCACAGTATGGTGTGGTGGTCCCCGTCTTATGTGCCCATACCATCTCAGCTGTCGCTCTTCCCACTTACTATTTATGTCAGTGACTCCCAGGCTACTACGAATGTGTGAGCTCTTAATTTTATATTTTAGTTATACTCCTGCCGACCACCTAAGCATTCGCATTTCTGCTGTTTCAAGTTGCTTAGAGTAGGAGCTGTACTCGTATATAGCCCAGCATTCTGAGCCATACATAATTGCGGGTCTAACGATAGTCTGGTATACCTTTCCTTTAAGTTTTATAGGCATTTAGGGGTCACACAAGACATATACTGGCATCAAGCCAATATTTTTGCAAACAATTGAACTTTTAAACGATAGTGTCCTGATTTCTAGCATGGACAGTAAGTACCCTAGATAATGAAAATATGCATTTATGATACAAGATTCTGACATCGCGTCATCAATGTGCAGCGAAGTGTCAGGTCATGAAAATGTTGACATATAAATCTGGAGACAATTCTCGGGTCCAACTAGAATAAGGAAACTGCAGGATCATTCAAACAGGTTGTCAAAGCGCATGTCTAAACATGTGTTGATATGTATTCCATCAACTGACAAAAAATAAAAACCATACATAACCTGCAAGGTAAGTGATATGCATAAGAGAAGAGATACCCGTTACATGTGTAAGGAGTGTAATGTAACTCTCCACAAAGGAGAATTGAGCAGAGGCAAAATATGTGTATCGCTATAAGAGAATCTAGCTATCTTTGATTTTTGCCTACCCCGAATTGAAGACAGGGCGGATGATCTCCACACTTTTTTATCCACACAGACAGCGTTCGTCTCATCCACACTCTTAAATCTAGTAATTTATTATCTTGTGTTCCTATGATTCTTACCTTTACCTAAGTCAAAAAATCCAGCTAGATCTTTGATTTTTTCCAGGCACGCCATTTATTCCAGACACATGGTATGTATTTTTTAAAATCTTATATAACTCATTATTTCGATGTGTACAAACCATCTCAAGCCAAGTGTATTAATTCTTATAATACTATACAATTGGAACTAACAGTTATACGATCATTATTAATACTATCATATCGTCGTTGTTCTGCGAAAAGCGTTAAGTCCAAATATTGAGTTTTGAGATAAATGCAATTTAAGTTTCGGAAGGCGATGTAAAATCAAGTTATATGATTTTTAATTTTTTTCAAAACAGTGAAACCATATATTTTTTTCCGTGTGTAGATATTTTTATTTTAAGTAAAATGGCATCAAAAAGTCATTTTAAGCAAAAATGGACGCATTTTAAGCATAAATGTTTTTCGCAGAACAACGACGATATATTGTTTTATATGGTAATATTAAGTCACTATTTTTTAGTGTATTTTTCTGTTCTTGTCACTAATTTTTAGTATTCAAATTTTATGTCCATATTTAAATAATTTTTATGTCTATATGTTTCATTTAGTAAGCCAAATAAATGCTTTAGAAAGGAGCCAAATTTATGCTGCGTGCACTGAGAAGAAAATGTAAGGTGACGGTGTATGAACACATAATTCAGGGATTGGGGAGGAATATGAATACAAGACTAACGTATTATTTATAGTTAAGGCATTAACATTGTGGAGGTTTAAATACATTGTAATTTGTTTTATCAAACCGGGGACAAAGATGCCTACTCACAGGTGATATTCAACGTTGGGGGTACCTGACATGACACTAGGAAGAAGAAGCAACACTGTTTATTCCACTTTTTGTAACGGTATAACCCTACCGGTTGGAAGGCTTTCACCTCATCATCAGGGGAGCACAAACAATATTTATTTGTGCTCCCCTGATGATGAGGTGAAAGCCTTGAAACCTATAGGGTTATACCGTTACAAAAAGTGGAATAAACAGTGTTTGATAAAACAAATTACAATAATACTAACGTATTAGATACAGCGAAAATGAGCAAGCCTGATGTATTACATAAGATAAATACGTTCACATTGAGTTGATTTGGACATGTAAAATAAATGAGAGAAGAAAGAATGACAAAAAAATATATTGCAAATGTCAGTTGAAGGTGCAGTACAGAAAAATACCGTGAAAAGTGTAATTTAAATTGAATAAATATTTCGAAAGAAAGAAACAAAAAAGACTGATAAATCGTAGGTGTTTTATGAGAAAGTGTATGGATGTACAGATAAAATGAACGATATACGAGTGTATCACGACAGGAAAGGTTGACGCTCTGTCCTTTTTGCCTACATGAAAATTGAGTGATAGTATTTATTTATGTATGATTTAAATATTTCTTTCTAATTGAAATAATTTTCATCATGCTGCAATAATTTTATCTTAACTTTATAAGAAGTGAAGAAAAAAAACTTTTTTATGAATGTTATGTGTTGGAACAGGAAAATCAACAACCAAAATCTGCCGGCCACACTTCCGCCCGAGATAGCAGGACCAGATGGTGGAGTCAGAGAGCGTGTAAGAGCACGGCGTGGAGCAAGTAGACTGGAGTATTCGGGAGTATGCAGCGACTTGCCTGGAGTATTTTGGAGTATTATATGCAGGATGCAACCAGTCCACAAGAGGAGGCACCTTGTTAACATGCACACGGTGCATTACCTACATAACCACAGAGCAACAGTACACGGGGTAAATGCACCGAGGGGATATTTTCCTCTTTTCTCCCTCCCATGTAATTCTCACTAGAGAGCAATATAGGTACATTGTTTAAGAAAATACGTGACTTTGGTTAAGTGTATTAATATAGATATTTTATTGTATAATGTATAAAAAATGTGAGTTTATTTCTAAACAGTAATGTCTTTCAACCAGCAGACCATATTTACATATATTAGTGCCAATAACTAGTTGGTTGGTAACGATTTTATTTTCAAAAGGAAAAAAACCTCTCTTATTTTAATTTATCTTCTTTTGTGTACATAGTCAAACATGCCATATCTAATTGGTTTGTTTCTAAGTTACTATACAGCAATTTCTTCATATCAACCAGTTTATATTTTATGTTATTTTAGTTTATATTTTATGGATACATCAAACTGTTTTAATTTATGACAAATTTTATAAAATTAAATATTTGCAAATATCACGTTAAATATCAATTTGCAAGTAAATGTAAAAGCACAAGAAAATGGGTATTTTGAAGGAAAACGTTTTTTTTTCATTGAAGATAGATGTTATATTTTTTAAGTCACTGTTTGAAGCAAGTTTACGATGTTGAGTGTTTTTGATGGATTGTAATTTGTTTTATTGAACACTGTTTATTACACTTTTTGTAACGGTATAACCCTACCGGTTTCAAGACTTTCATCTCATCATCAGCGGAGCACATCATCCCTTGATGATGAGGTGAAAGCCTTGAAACCGGTAGGTTTATACAGTTACAAAAATTAAATAAACAGTGTTTGATAAAACAAATTACAATGTCTTTAAATCTCCACAATGTTAATGCCTTAACTATAAATAATATACAATAATATATTTTGATGGATTGTTGATGTTGAATTTCATTTTGATAAGAGTAGGAATCTCATTATATGACATAACGTTTAAACAGAGCTCATGGATAAGGCATAGTTGTGAGATAACTGTGTTGTAACCAAAGGGCTGCGGGCTCGATTCTGGCTGGTATAATTTTTTTTTAAATGCCTTTTTTATCAGTTTTGGATTACCGTCTTGTTTCTGCTTTTCAATACCCCCTTGTTTCTGCCTATCTCATATTTTAAAAAAAAACTTTTTTTTGTTTAACTTTTGTATATATAAAAAATTTGAACTTTCTTTTTTTTTTTTAATTGTGATTTGTCTTTAAAATATGGTTTGTAAAATAAGAAAATATATTGATTTACTTTATTGTGCCGCTAATAGAGGTTGTACATAGTAACGTCATTCATCAAAAGAGAAAATATTTTTCAGGTTCGATGACAAATTTCAGGATTGAAAATAAATTTCAGGATTGAAAACAAATTAATCTTTTACATACAATCTAGCCATCTCGCCGTTTTCTAGTTGGAATTTACATAGAAGAAAAAATGCCAAGTTTTCTTATCGCAACATAACTTTTGTATCATTAAATCCAAATTTACATCCAAATACCTTTTCAAACAACTCCTACGATTTCTCTCACTTTTTACGTTTCCTTTTTAAAATATCATTCTCTTGCTCCAACCATACTTTCCTTCGTCTTCCTATCCCATGTCTTTCACTCACATTTGTACTTTACTTGTATAAGTTCTTCTCTATCTATTTGTTCAACGTGTTTAAACCCTCTCAGAATGCTCTTCTTCATCTTACTGAATACAGCAGCCATATCAATTCAAATTTATATATTATTTATAGTTAAGGCATTAACGTTGTGGAGGTTTAAAGACATTATAATTTGTTTTATCAAACACTGTTTATTCCACTTTTTGTAACGGTATAACCCTACCTGTTTCAAGGTTTTCACCTCATAATATACTGTTAGAAGCGTGTATCTCGGTATCAGTTCGAACAGAATTCAGTCTTGTTTGCATCCGTGTTTTGGGACTGTCAAGGCATAATTTTAATTGAATATATGCCTCAAGGGGAGACCATCAACTCTGCAAGATACTGTGAGACCCTAAAAAAATTGCGGAGGGCGATTCAGAACAAGAGGAGAGGCATGCTGACAAAGGGAGTCTACCTGCTGCACGACAATGCCAGACCACATACGGCCAACGCCACGAAGGAACTGCTCGCCTCGTTTAAATGGGATGTCTTGAACCATCCCGCGCATTCCCCAGACCTAGCACCTTCAGATTACTATCTCTTTACATCCCTGAAGCTGCACATGGGTGGAAAAAGGTTTTCAACCGATGAGGAGGTAAAGGAGGAGGTGGAAAAGTGGACGGAGGGGTTGGCGGGAAACTACTTCGAGGAAGGCATCAAAAAGTTAATACCCCGCTTCACCACCTGCATTGAGAGGAATGGCGACTATGTCGAAAAATAGCTTACATATGTACTACGGTAACCACGTAATTTTTTTGTTTAAATAAAAAAAATTGTAACCTACAAAAATTCAGTACACTTACTTTCTAGATATGCCTCGTAATTTAAGTATGTTGATGAGTGCTTTCTAACGCGCTCAATCTAAGAAGAAAATTTACTTTGGCTTTTGGTAATGTGATATGAAATATGTCAATATTCGAAGCAATCCCGTTCAAGAGTTTAGGCCCTTCCAGCATGCATAGGGGCTGGAAGACCCGTTCTGGCGTATGCTATTGAGAACAGTTCTTGCCGGCGCAGTCCAGTGTAATTGTTAGGAATATTTAACGCTTATCTTTGTAGAAATGCTGGACAGCTCACAACTCCTCGAACGAGTAAGGAACTCGTAGTTCGGCATTGAAAGTGTTGGCAATATTATCACTTGGCACGTGTAAGTATTATCACTAGACGAACTCTTTCATTACAGTGGCACCTTTTTTTTAGGGTGCCATCAGAAATTGAACCTGAAACGCTCAGGTGGATATCAAGAATATAATCAATAGGCTATAAAGCCCATTTTTTATATAGTATTTATACATATATAACTTAAAACAGATTTTAGGTCAATAAAATCTCTGTGAAAAGATTGCTTTGAAACTATTGTATATCATTACTTTGGTCCAGCAATGTACAGCCCAATCACCGAGTGATGAGTAGATTCCGTTATTAGTCGCTCAGGGCTTGTGGGTCCTTGGCACACTTCATAATATTAGCAAACACGTCACAATGTGCGCCTGCCCGGAACACAACATATCACAACAGAACACAACACGCCAGGCACGTACGGGGTAGGGCAGGGGCTCACGGTATCAGATGCTGTTAACACACATATCATGCGAGGCACTGTCAGCTGTCAAACATCAGCTGGAACTGTTTGTCAAAGTGGGATTGTTGGAAACATTTGTAATGTACCTTCTCTGGTATCCCAAACATGTATTGGAATTGAAAAATAAATAACAAGTTCTTAGATTCAGGCTTTATAGATTTTTTTGCATTGGATATATGAAATATATTTTTTTTATATTACACAATAAGCTAAAAACAATTAAAGATCCAAAAACAAAAAAAAATTATGTTGTTTTTTTCTTTGATTCAACTGACTTAATTGGGCAAGGTGTTATTATTGACATTTTGCCATTGCTGGTCATGTAGCGTGGAATGGTCTACCTCTAAGTGTTAGAGATATGAGTGGTGTATACAGCGTTGGGAAACACTTGAAGACAACATATTTTGAGAGGTCTCATCAACATTTATGATTATATGTGAACACTTAACACATACACTACACTACACATAAAGCCGAATGAGTTACTATCACATATCGGAAGATCTTCCAAGGTTTATTTGCAGTTCATCTTCCCTTCGTATTATTTTGTCTTCCACTCCCACAAACATAATAATTATTAAATAAGAAATGCTTGTTTTATTTCTTTTTCTATTTCACACAAAATCCTCTAACGCTCTTTATGGTCAAGTTGGTAACAAACATAAAAATTATAATATTATAATTTATTTAACGCCTTTCAAAAAGCTGACTTTTTTCAACGGTGCGCGAGATTCAAACCAACTTTTATTGACAGATTAAAAATATCACACAATAAATATCTATAAGTTTAGTGAAAGAATATGAAAGAAGTATCTCGGCTCGTGAGATGACATTTATCTTAAAACACTGGTGTTACGGATTCGATTCCCGTTTAAACCAAGATTTTTAAACAAATTTCAGTCCGGTTTTCATTTGAGTTAATTTAACAACATGCTGGTGTTTAGAAGATACTGTTACAGTGCAATATACATGTGAGAATTAATTGCATACAATGAAATTGCAATAAATACAATGAATGTTTTACGTTTTGATTGTGTTCAACTTTTGAGTTAAACTTTTGGGTTTTTTTTGTTTTAAATCCGATTGTTATGTTTTCAAGTTTCAATAGAAAGGAAAATTGAAATGTACAAGTATAAAGCTTCTTCTTCCACCTTTTTTTAGGCGTCTTGGCCTGTTATGGTTCTGAATCATCGTTTACCTCTTGTGACGTCAACTGCCAGCGGTCTTTCCATATTTTGGGAGGTCGTCCTGGAGGTCTGCTTGCTTGAGGGATACTGTCCCTGGCCATTATAACGGCTCATAGTTCCGCCATTCTGGATACATGTTCGTTCCAGAACCTTCTTCTCTGTTGTCCCCATCTGACAATGTCTTAAACTTCGCACATTCTTCGAATTTCCGTGTTTCGTTCTCTATCACGAAGGGTTTAGTCAGCGATACTCCTAGGTACCTTCATTTCGCTGGTTCGAAAGATATTTTTGATTCTGACAGTATCGGCTCTGGACTCTATGCTGTATGTTATTATGGGGCGGGCATAGGTCTTGTATATGAGGATATAGGACCTTGCTTTGGATGTTCAAATACTTGTTTTTCCAGATAGTGTTCTTTAAACATCCAGAAAATTATGAAGCGATTCAAAGAATTTTGTACGTAAAGAAAATTATTTAACTAGAAAAAACCTGTAACGAAATTATTTCATCCCTTAACCGAGAATTTTATAAATTTGTCCAATATTCTAAAACACTCAACTGAACCATTCACTCTGTATTCATATTTTAAGACACACTCAAAAGTTAATCTATAACACACAGGGTTCAAATCGTGATACACCCTCAACCACCCCACCACAACTTTGCCAGACACACTTGTTTTAAAAATAAGTTTTAATATTTCTATTCATAATTATTTGTGGTTTACACCAGTTATCTCATAAGGCTATCAGATCAGTTCAAGTAAAAGTTCATTTTAATGTCAAAATAATTAAAAATAGATTAGCAAATCATTAAGTTTAGATAATTTTCTTTCAGTTTACAAAGAACGATAATGAATAAAATTGTATACATTTTTTTATGTACGAGATATACAAATATGTAAATTGATTCGTGTCTTTATCAAAGGTCCGCAGAATATCCCTTGATTACAGGGTGAAAACTTTCCACCCTTCAGGTGTGTTCAGGGCCGCTTTACTTGAAAATGCAATTTGTCAGATGCCCACTTTTGACCTACCAACTGAAACGGGAAACTTACATATTTTTTTAACAAGGTTTTGGTGTGGTTTTCACTAACAGCCTCTTGAATATTTGGTAGTTTGCACATTCTCTTTCTTTTCGTTGACTTTATTTCTCTCAAACTTTTTAAGATATCTGTATATACAATATGTTAAAGTTTCGATGTGCGTTTGTATTTTTTGTGTGTATTGGAGTGGATTTAATATACGATTGCATATTTTTTTAATTATTGTTTTAGATTATTTTATATATATGCATTTTTGTTTCTCTGAACCATAATTCAGATGCCACGGCGTGACTCTCTTGATATTTTTCTCTGCAATTTTTGTGTTGGAGTGGATTAATTGCGCGTATGCATATTTTTATTATATTGGATTATTTGTTGCTTTCTTTTTGTATGTTAGTACCTTTAAATGCCTTGACCGATCT
The DNA here is from genome assembly GCA_949825065.1 of Odontocerum albicorne. Lineage (NCBI taxonomy): Eukaryota > Metazoa > Arthropoda > Insecta > Trichoptera > Odontoceridae > Odontocerum > Odontocerum albicorne. The sequence goes on along the minus strand of OX463850.1, from coordinate 40,574,953 downwards.
CAAGTTTGTATTTTATGTGTGGTGGGTGGTATATGTTACATGTGCGTGCTGCATTTTATGTGTGGTGGGTGGTATATGTTACATGTGCGTACTGGTTAGTTTTAAGATATTTTGACATGTTAACAAGCCTGCCATGTTTTACATTATGTTGTTTGATATGCAGAATAAATGATTTTATCAACATTAATGTTTTTAATTTAAATGTTCCTTTTTAATACTAATTAGTGCTCTGTAGATGGAACCCTAGGTGTTACAGACATCAACAGTAAGATAAAGGAGAAGCGATTGAGATGGTGTGGGCACGTTGGACGCAGAGCACCCGGTCACATTGTGAACCAGACAATCTCCATGGATCTTCCTCGAATAACAACCAGAGGAAGACCAAATAATTCATGGGTTGTGCAAAAAGATAACCTGATGCTGAGGCACGGCCTGGGGGACGTAGTCCGGGACAGAAGAGCATACAACCTGAGGACGAGGAGAGCTGTCCCCAAAAGTCTTCGCAGACAGTGAGTTGGGGTGGAGCCAGGGAGAAGAGTGCTCTGTACATGTTTTCTTCCCTTTTTTATTTTGTTTTTAAATGGGTATACACCAAGTAAGGTAGGGAGGTGCTTTGCATATACGAGTATATCATTGCCAAAATAAAAAATGTATTTTTAAAAATAAACACACTCATATATCAAAATGCCAACGAAAACATTGAGAAATCAAACTATATTTGAAAATAATACATACATATTAATCCCATCACAAACTATGCTCGGTAAGAGGAATCTTTCTTTTTATATATTTAAGACTTACATCTATATTTTTGTTATTTATTTATTTTAAACTAAAATATTTGTAAATTCATTTTAATGGAAATGATAGTCCACAACAGTATTTTGATGCAAACTTTGATATATGGCAGTTAAACGTGAACGTGTAAAAAATTAAGAGGAGCAGAATTAATACTGTAGAAATGCGTACATTGAGAATAATACATGAAATGACAATGTATGACAGGATAAGGAATAAAATGATTTTGGATTAATGTGAACTTAAGGCTGGTGTGTTGAGTAAGATGAAGAAGAGTAGACTGAGATTGTTTGGGCATGTGGAACGAATGAATGAAGAACAAATCACAAAAGAGGTATAAGCAAAAAGTGAAACTGTGAGTGGAAGACATGCGAGAAGAAGACCAAGTAAAGTGTAGTTGCATCAAGTCAATGATATTCTGAAATAAGAAAGCGTAGAAGTCAGAGAAATCAACGAAGTTGTACAAGAAGGTGTATGAATAAAGCAAAGGCTGAGTATGTGTGCCGAGAAAGGAAAGTGTGCCAATCTGATCTTTCTGCCAAACCCGACAGGAAAATTGCGTGATATGTATTTTGATGGAAAGGCGAACCGTATATAACAATAATATAACAATGTTAAAAAAACACTATTTTGTTAATATGTATAAACACTTCACTAGGCCAGACCTGTGATGACAAAGTTGTCTGGTTTGTGAATTAAAAGAATCGACTTTTTTTATCTAAAGAATAAAACTTTCAGCTGAAATATTGACATTCTGCATTTATGTATATCATTAACATGCATATACGCTAATCCCACGCTGTCTTAACAACCGCATCAACATCTTAACAACCGCATCAACATCATGCCCAGCAGCTCCTTATTACACGGTCTACACATGCATCAGGTATTCACTCACATGCCCATGTGGAGACCTGCAAAACTTCCTTTATCCTAGCTATACCGTGGTCAAAGAGCCTCCTTGTAACATTTTTTTTATTTGAAAGTACGACAGTATAAAAATCACGACTCTTGTTTTAATTTGCACTTTTACCAAACGGAATTAAATTGGTAATAAAGTATTGCGAATATTAAAAACAAAAAAATATATACCTTTATTTACATTTTTTTCCAATATACACATGTTGTCCTCGGTCTACAAAAATATATAGGAGTTTATAAAATATATGAAAAAGCCTATTGGCACCCGATATTTTCGAAAAAAAAAAAAAAGGATTCCTATCTGGTTTTCTCTCAAGACAGTTTTAACATCTGTCTGGTTGGTCGGAAGAGATTGCCACATAGTAATAAATCCTCCCGGTTTTATTGTCTACGACGAAAATGTAATATAACACGTATTATAAGACTTATAGAAATATCCGAGGCGAACTTTGAGTAAGGGAGTCCATTCTCTTTACCAAAGAGTATCATCACATGATGGGATGTATAGTATGTACATACTTTTAGGTGCAATTGCCCCTTTAAATAGCCCAGTCGTTGTCCATTCTCCCCTGCTGGTCCCTGCGGACCTGATGTTTTCCAACCCCAAATTATCAAACACAACAGATGTCGCGCCATCGACCCAATTTGGACTCCACAAACTTTTGCCGTTTTGCTCGTTTTCGATTAAATTTGTTTGCTTCTCAAACAACCACAATTAAGGACGGTGTGTTTTTTCAAGCGAAACTTTAAAAATTTAATTTAACGTTATGGTTTTTATAAAATTAAGTAACTTTGATGCCAATTGATTGCAAGAAAGCATTTGTATATTATCTGGTCTAATATAAACACTTTTAATTTATTTGTTTATAGATTGTAGCGAGATTTTAAGTTTGTGGATATTACTTGCCGGTAAAGAATCGCCTAGAAAATAAACAGCCCTTGGCCCTCTGACATCTCGACCTCTTCACCTGTAGTTCCAAATAACTGCCAGTGCACACCCCAAAAACTTTCTGGGCCAGTAAGCTAAACTTAATGGAGGAACACAGTGGCTAATCATTTCTGCTTCTGTGTTTTCCATGTCCTTCCAATTATTATCCCCATAAGTATAATTTATGCCAAAATATTTCAACAACATTCCTGGTCACATTTAGCATTCATAAGCACACACTTCATCTGAAACTTTGTATTATACCCCAAAATACTATGTGTTAGCTGGGCTTGGCCTATAAACAACCTGTGTATAATTTCTTCAACACTTACTGCGGTGTGGTAGACAATAGGAAGCTACGTTTTCTCCAAGAAAACCACATTAATATGTTTAACAACTTGTAGATCACGTTCCTCAGTTAATATAATATGAGAAAAAATCATGCTTTATCAATAGACGGAATTAAACGACATCTAACAGCAGACGTTTTCACATTGTGTTACTCAACGCCCTGGGGCGCCGGGTTTAATTCCCAGGGACACGATTAATTCGAAGTAACATCTAACTGACACAGAACTCTGTCTTTACAGTCTTAAACTTGTTTTTGAAGAGTTTTGAGAAACACCTAACTCAGATTAGCGACTGGTTTAAAAAATGCTTTCAAAAAGGTAGTATGGAGAAGTTTACATAGATTCAAGATGCATTCTGGACCCAATCTCTGAAAAGAGTCTGAGCTTTTTTGCGATAGTAAATAACGCCGTCTTTCTTTTGGGGTAGGCAGATATAAGACAACACCAGACTTTCCTATCGTGATACAAATCATTTGCCGCTTCTATATCCATAATTCTTTTCATTCAACTCTTATAATTTTTCTGACTTGAAACATTTGCTTCTTTTAATATATCATATACGTATTACATAACAAACGACGACGTACGCCGGCGCATCCGGCAGGGGTTTGTCGTCTCTGTAATTTGGGAGAGGTGATGGTCCTGGCTGGGACATGTTCCAAGAATGCCCGATGATAGTTGGCCGAGGAGAGCTCTGTTTTTCTGTCCATCGGGGTCCCGGCGCCCTGAAAAACCCTCTCTCATGTTGTACCGTTCCTATGACAAGGAAGTCAGAGCGTAAGGAATGTCGTGGAGGGAGATTACCAACACCGCCCAAAACGGCTCTGAATGGAGAAGACTGGTGGCTTCCTTATGCTCCCTTGTGGAACTTTAAAAGAAGGGTGAATTGATTGAATTGAATATTTATCAAATCAAACTTTCCTTAGCCATCCTCTACTACGCCTTTTACTCAGATTTGCAGAAAAATTGTCAACATTAAACTGGTTGAGTTTTGATATCAGTAAATGATGAACATTGTAAATTATTTTTATCAAACACTGTTTATTCCACTTTTTTGTGACGGTATAACCCTACCGGTTTCAATACCGTCAGAAAAAAGTGGTATAAACAGTGTTTGATAAAAATAAATTACAATGTCTTTAGACTTCCACAACGTTGATGCTTTCACTATAAACAACAAATGATGAACATCCTAAGAAGTGCTGAAACTTTGCGAAACCTGATTTAATTTTTAATAATTTACATCAGCATAACTGGGGTTTTGGCAGCAGCTGTTTTTAAAATATGGGTACCTGTGTCTAGTTCAGTTCCCGATATTTGACCAATTAAATGGTGAAAAAAATGTAACTCGTCTCACTAATTGATGAGTTTTTTAAGAGCGCTGTTAAAATAAGTATATTCACTAAGAGTGCCGTGGGATGAAAAAGTTCAGAAACCATTGCATAGAGGTAAAAATAATTTCAGTGAAGAAAAATATAATAACCAGATTATAAAAAGGACCTTACAGTAGTTTGTTCATGAAAAGAAAATGAATCTTTGGATAGTTGAGATTTGCCTTTGAATGAATCACGACTGCTAAAGAAAACAATTAATCTATAAATCCACAGAGAAGGTGTGTGATATGACTTCAGGACCCTGACTCTAATTACGCGTGGGGGCTAAGGGGATAGAGGCGAAGCTTTTATTTTGCCCATATTTTATTTTTATTGTTTTATGTTTTATGGGGTGTTTTATTTTCATTGTTTCGTTTTTGGAAAATCTCTTTGTGTTTTTATTATATAGTGTAAAAATTGTTCAAGATTGAATAATTTCTGTGTTGTAATTTGGATCGGAACCATATATTGAAACGAAAATATTGATTTAAAGATATGAAAAAATATTAGTTTATTAGAATTTGAAGATTGTACTTCAGTTGTATATAGTAAAGTCTGGCTGATTAAACGTTATACGGAAAAATCTTTCAACCAATCATTAATACGTTTAACAGGCCTAACGTGAGAAGCAGACTGGAAACCTTTTTTTTATCTGAGTGTCAACAGGATTTGAAACCGTAACACCCGGGTTGATTGACATATCATACATACTCGTATAATCAACATCAATTAGGCAATACTATACAACCTTTATATCCTGGTTGGTAAAATACTTCCAGTCTGATCGTTGCGAGATTTATAAACCTTACCCGACTTCACGCCGAACAGCGAGCAGAACCCCTACAACACCACATCCTCGCTTAGACCGTGAAGTTTTATAAAAGTCAACAAAATCACAGCACGCTTAGTCGCTGCCCTGGGGGCTTACGAGAGTAAATCCGACCTACCCTTCCGTTATAAGCACAAACTCCCGAAGCATTATCTGTTGCCTGACTAGTCCACCTACAGTATTAGCTGGGACGACCAAGGTCTGAGTGAATGTGATGGAATACAAGTAGCCTGAACGAGTGGACTTGTTTTTGATAAATAATTAATGTAAGAATTGTTATCTAGTTATAAGTAGTATGTAAGTGTTAATTATTTCTAAGAAATCATATATTAAGGTTGTAAAAAAATAAAATAAAATTACATGTAGGAAAATAAGATTAAGTAAGTTCATAAATTATAACATATAATTAAGATAAGTTTAGTAATAAATTTGTATATAGGTATAGCCTTGACAAATGTTTGTAAAATATTTGACTTTGTTAAATAAAAAAAAATTTGAAAAAAAAAAAAGTTGCGAGATTGATTTCCTTTGATACTTCTGTTTTGTTGAAACGGTTTTGATCGTTATTTTTTCTCGGTAACATCTTTTTGTTACGGTGGAAGACATTGTAACGTGGAAATAAGGTCATCGGGCTATATACAAATAAAATGGAATTTAATATTGTACATGTTTTGTAAAATTTTTTTTTTTTTTAGTACAAGATTATATATGGCACATATGGCTGAACGGGTCAACGGCATAGGATGTGGAAAGAAACGGGAAACTACCACATTAAAGGCCCAAGTGGCATCCCAAGAACCAGCAAAACATGATCCTATCCGAAAGGGATAGACGAAGACTAGAGGCTTTTGAGATGTGGTCCTATAGAAGACTATTAGGAATTTCCTGGAGAGACCGCATCACAAATGAAGAGGTTCTCCAACGAATCGAAGGAGGAAGGCACCTGCTCAGGATCCTGTCCGAAAGGCGTGCAAGATGGATCGGTCATATAATACGACAAGAGGGCCTCTTGCATGCCATAATGGAGGGTATGACCGAGGGGACAAACTCTAGGGGACGCCCACGCCGAGAGTACCTGGAGGACCTGTTGGTGGACGTGCGCTGCTCAACATATACAGACTTAAAAAGAGCCGCACAGGACAGGGGGGAATGGAGGAGAAGAGTTCAAATTGCTGCAAACCAGTCTTAGGACTGCAACCACGGAAGAAGATATGGCTGACTTATTGCTAAAGAGCATTTTTTTCCATCAACTTGCTCATTTTGGAAACATTAATTTGTATTTTTTAAATTTATAACAGAAACAAAAAAACTTATACTCCAGTAAACAAATTGCCAATTTCTGAACAATAATGGTAGAATCAGAAAAGAAGGACTAAGTTTAAGGACAACGTAATATTTTTTCAATTCTCTCTCTGTAAATAAGGACAGTCTAATCAATCCAATAAATCACATTCTATAAATCTTGAAAATTCGTTCCATAGTCCTGAACCGTAAAAGAAAAAGTGTCGATTATTGTGTGATGTTTCGGCATGTAAAGGAGCATTCATTGCCTGATTAAAGATAACGCCCGTGTTTTGAAAGAAACTGAAATTTTTCGTTAGTATATTAATGAGAATTGGGATTGTGAGGCACAAAAAATAATAACACAACCTTAAGGTTCCTTAGCTGTCTGGTTTTAGGCTCACACGCTACAACCTTAAACTTATAGAGGATATGGTTGTAAAGGAAAAATTGCGATGGACCGGGCATGTGATACGCATCGGTGATCACATACTCCCAAAACGAGTCTTGTACGGGGAAGTTGTGGGCAAGCGAAGAGTTGGTGGGCAGAGGAAGCGCTATAAGGACAGTCTGCGAGAGTCGCTTACTTTGTGCGGAGCGCCTGAGGACTGGGAGCAGGTGGCTCGGGACCTTGAGGGGTGGAGAGCCGTACGTTCTCGGGTTGATGGCGTCTCAGCGGCTAGACGTGTGAGAAACAGTCTGCGCACTGCGAACATGCGTTAACATGGCCAGGCGGTTCAGCAGGGTCCATATGTCTGTGGCATTTGCAGAAGAGAGTGCGGAGGGAGTGCGAGAGTCCAGGATCTGGCTGTTCTCTCACAGAAGATCACACAATCGACGTGTGAGAACGGTTCAAGGCTGACGTTGGAGTGGCTAGGGGATCCTCGACTGCGAGGCCCGGCAACGACGGTTTTAAGCTATCTGGTTTCGAAACTCTGAGACGTTGTCATACTTAGTTTAAACTTAAACATGAATTGGATGCAAACATCTCCTCGTGGATATATTTTTTGATGTACGTACTCGCATAACTTTATCTTGTATGGTAAAAACCCCTTAGGAGTGTTCAATATAGAAAAAGAAGGTTAATTTGAGATACTTATTTGAATAACCTAAAACTGAGAATACTCCTCATCAAGACCTTTGTATGGAGTATCTTGATGTACGGCTGCAAGACATGGTGCCTATCTGAAAGAGATAGACGAAGACTAGAGGCTTTTGAGATGTGGTCCTATAGAACAGTGCTCCGCAACCGGTGTGCCGTGGCACACTGGTGTGCCGTGAGCCGGATACAGGTGTGCCGCGGTCAAATTCAATGTACGAGTATTTGACATTTTACAATTTTTCATTATGTATTTAATACACAATAACTGGTGCCAACTGTTGAAAACTGCGTAGTGTGCTTTGTACACACCATGGCCGCACCAAATTAGTCATAGACAAAGAAAAATTACCCTTATGCGCGTCGCTGAAGACTCATGCCTAATTTAATACCTATATAATATATTTTAGCTTTTGGTGTGCCGCGGAATTCTAGGAAGAATTTTGGTGTGTCGTAGGTGAGAAAAGGTTGCAGAGCACTGCTATAGAAGACTATTAGGAATTTTCTGGAGAGACCACATCACAAATGAAGAGGTTCTCCAACGAATCGAAGCAGGAAGGCTGCTCAGGATCCTGTCCGAAAGGCGTGCAGGATGGATCGGTCATATAATACGACAAGAGGACCTCTTGCATGCCATAATAGAGGGTATGACCGAGGGGACAAACTCTAGGGGACGCCCACGCCGAGAGTACCTGGAGGACCTGTTGGTGGACGTGCGCTGCTCAACATATACAAATTTAAAGAGAGCCGCACAGGACAGGGAGAAGTGGAGGAGAAGAGTTGAAATTGCTGCAAACCAGTCTTAGGACTGCAACCACGGAGAGAGATTTGAATAAAAATATTATTATTTAATTAAAAATAAGAAAAATATACACATAATTGAAGGTATCCTGTGAATACAAAGGTTAAGAACATATGAAATTCCGTTATAATTTAGCAAGTCATGACTAACTGCAATAAACATGATTTGTAGGTTAACATAGCATGTTGATATAAACTAAAATGTGTGTTACTCGTATCAATACATTAATCAAAAATTTAAATTTGTATTATTTCTGTAAAATGTGCTTTGCAATTTGCGATTTTATTTTATAAAAAAGTTTTAAGCTCAGTAAAGTAAACTTCACAATAATGCTATTTACTGGTGGAACTTTCATTTTTAAAATATAATATCTTAAATTATTTATTTATTTTAACTTTATCAGGGATTGAGGATTAATTTCTGTAAAGTGAGGATTGACATAAAGTCAAGTTTTCTTTTGAGGCTAATTCTTCTGATTGATTGGAAGAGATTGCCATATTGCAATTAGCTCATCAGATTAAACTGTATATAATAAAAGTGAAATATCTTAAAACATTAATTATTTAACAGATTTTTGGCTTTGCAGGTCTGGCTTCAAAGTACGCCGATTTTATTTATTTCCATAGTTACAATACATAATACATGTATCAGGAATATTGCTGCAATAATGAGTTAATTTTTTATACAGCATACTCGTATTATGAAGGGAAAAATGATATTGTTGATGCAATTTACAACACGATTAATTTTCACATACACATCCATAAGAAGGCTTCAATTAATTGCTCTAAATGGGATGCAGGCAGTGTTGAGCAAACAGGAAAACCATTGTTGCATTGCAGGATGCAACTAATACATGTTAATCTAATGCACTGACCCATGCAATAGTTAGCCTAACCGGAAAAGGGTGATTTACATAAGATACTGATGCAATGTAATGTGGCGAATATAACACTCAATTATAAAATAGTTGGTAGAAAATTTACTGTAGAAGGACAAGAAGTATGTAGAAGAATTGGATGCAGATGAGGTAAAAATGTGAATCGCGATAGAAAAGTTTGGCACTGTCTCCTCTCTGCCTACACCGATAAAGAGAAAATAAGCAAGATATAACCTCAACATAAAATGAAAACTCAAATTTAATCAAGTTCAATACAATGGAAAATTACAACGTGTGCCCTTTCTCGTGATTCTGTGGATTGTGTGTACCTTTCTCATGATTCTGTGGATTGTGTGTACCTTTCTCATGATTCTGTGGATTGTGTGTACCTTTCTCATGATTCTGTGGATTATGTGTAACTTTCTCGTGATTCTGTGTACCTTTTTCGTGATTCTGTGGATTGTGTGTACCTTTCTCGTGATTCTGTGGATTGTGTGTACCTTTCTCGTGATTCTGTGGATTATGTGTAACTTTCTCGTGATTCTGTGGATTATGTATACTCTTTTTGTGTTTACAAATCAGTGAATTATCTTTAGTTAATTGAATGTTTTTAGTTTAAACTATTATACTCGTATATAAATAATTAACGCGCCCCAACGCGTGATTTCAGATTTTTTTATTCTTAACCGTAATAAAACTGTTATGTTATAAAACGGTCATATGTATATAATATTCATTGGGCTAACTACTAACTACTTCTTTAAAAAATAGTTTATATCAATTTATCAGGTAAGATCGCATTAAAAAAAATAATACGACCCCGATATATTACCCGATAGCTAAACGTCAAAACTATGAAAACTTCACTTGTGACTATTATTTATTTAACGCTGCAACAGGATTTCTTTTACATATTTAAACTATTACAGTACGCCATTATTTTATATACAGAAATAACAAAAAAAAATTCAATATCTTTTATTGAAAATGTATTAATAATAAATTCTTCTTCTCCCTGGCTCCATCCCAACTCACTGTCTTCGAAGACTGTTGGGGTCAGCTCTCCTCGTCCTCAGGTTGTATGCTCGTCTGTCCCGGACTACGTCTCCCAGGCCGTGCCTCTGCATCAGGTTATCTTTTTGCACCATCCATGAATTTTTTGGTCTTCCTCTGGTTGTTATTCGAGGAAGATCCATGGAGATGGCCTAGTTCACAATGTGATCGGGTGCTCTGCGTCCAACATGCCCATACCATCTCAATCGCCTCTCTTCCATCTTACTGTTGATGTCTGTAACACCTAGGTTTCCACGAATGCGTGAACTTTTTATTTTGTCTCTTAGGGACACACCAGCTGACCATCTTAGCATGCGCATTTCAATAGTTTCTAGTTGCCTGGAGTAAGAGTTATACATCGTCCAGCATTCGGAGCCATAGATGAGTGCGGGTCTGACAATCGTTTGGTATACTTTTCCTTTTAACTTTACTGGCATTTTTGGATCACATAGAACTCTCATTATTGATCTAAACTTCATCCATCCCACACTTATTCAATGTGTTACATTTGCTGCACGTCCTCCATTGCTATGGATGAGTGACCCAAGATACTTAAAGGATACACAATTTGGTAATGTTTCTCCACCCATTTGCATTACGGGAGTGACAGCATTTGTGTTATCGAACGGTAGGTACAGATACTTTGTTTTCTTTCTGCTCAGTCTCAATCCATTGGGTTAACTACTAACTTCTCCTTTAAAAAATAGTTTATATCAATTAACCAGGTAAGACCGCATTAAAAACAATAATACGACCCCGACACATTACTCGATAGCTAAACGTCAAAACTATGAAATCTTCACTTGTGACTATTATTTATTTAACGCTACAGCAGGATTTCTTTTTCATATTTAAACTATTACAGCACGCCATTATTTTATATACAGAAATAACCAAAAAAAAAGTTAAATATCTTTTATTGAAAATGTGTTAATAATTAATTATTATCAATAATAATGCACAATTTGGGAGACATTTATAAAGGCTATTTTTATTCTATCCAGGTAGTAATTATTTTGATTATTATAATTCTTTTTAAGTGTTATGTGATTATTATGGGATTTAATTTGTCTTTTATTTAAGTGTGATTTTAACTATTCTGCTTCTTAAACTTTCATAAAGGGTTTTAATCTACCTGCCTGAAGTGCTGTAATCAAATAAAATAATATTTGTAACGTAAAAGCAAACACAATATCTTGTAAGTCAGAAAATTATCTTTCGAATGACGATATAACCTTGACCATTTTGTTTTATTTTTGGTACTCATTTTTAAATTGAAAAAAAAAAAACGGACACAACTTATGTTAACACCCAATACATCTTTTCAAATTTAAAAAAAAAACGTAACGCTCACATGTTACGTGTCACATCGCAAGTCGACACTGCAGCCATATTGTCTTCTGTTACTGATCTTTTGTCGTAACCGTTTTAACCTCAGATAAATCTTGTTAAATCAGAACAATCCTTCATTATAATTAACTTAACACAACAGAGCTGTCAAGTTTTTCCTTAATGTATATATTTAATTTTTTGTCAAATAAAAAAATAGAATATAATATGTTTTAGTATTATCGTTTAATTTTCCTGAAAAAGAGTTCGGCAATGGACCTTGAAATTCTAGTCGCAGTTATAAAAGTATTCGTGAAATTTACAAAATAAGATTATGTTGTTCCATAAAATGAAACCAGAAACATTTAAAAATGTAAATCATTAAAAAAATTTCCCCGAACTTTTATCCTAAGATTGATTTTGTCACAAACAAAATTAAAATATCCTTACGATGGTAAATCCTTAAAGTTGACACTGCAAAGCCTCGTGTAGGATATACCACCCCACCCGGTCCCGGGTCCAGGGCTGAGCCTCTTGGGGCGCAAATTTACGTTTAAAGAATACTAAGCCCCTGGCATTAAGATAAGCCTCGCTTAAGCCACTCTCCTCCTGAGCCTTCTTTCTCATTCTCTTCGCCTTCCTCTTCTTTGACTTATCTTAAATATGTCAAAACTTTTTCTACTCCCTTCGCTACACATTTTTGAAGTATCTCTTTTCTATTAAAATTTGGGTTAATTGAAAGAACGTGTAGATATTCAGGACGCTTAGCGATAATGATAACATAAAATGCACAAAGAAAATTCATCTAAGAAGAAAAGAGGGTATATTTTACGTCAATGTCGTGGCACTGTAGTCAGAATGCTTGCTAATGCCCCTGATTCGATTTCAGGCACTGCTTTAATTTAGATTTATCGTACTGCTTTAACACTTGCCTTACTGTCTCAAAAAAATCCGCCAGCCACTGTGCTGGACGCTAAGTGTCCAGTTAAAAATATGTTTTAAATTAAAATTATGCAAAATCTGTTAGGTAAATTTTTGCTATTATCTATAAAAATTATTTACCCGACACACACACTGACTACCCAACACACACAGCGGCGTTATCCAATATACAATGCATACGCCGTTTCTCGATTGCAACAAAATAATCATTTCTGTTGATATTTATAAATGTTTTTATTTCGTAATGACATCATTCAAATCATAGAGGTTTGGATGAGGAATACATAAAGTATGAAGACCCTGCAATCAGTATATTTGGAGAAATCAAATAAAATATAAGTCCTGGTCACTCGCTATCCATCACAGGGCGGCAAGTGTTAATTTAGATTTTTTATGTGAATTTTTATATCCTGATATTTAGTTGTAATCATAGCTTTATCTGAGTTGTTTGGGTACTTGATGTTTAAAAAAATGACCTTCATGGACTGGTTAGTAAAATTTCTGACTATATCATAATTCTTGCTATAACAGTAATAAAATGACAAATTATATAGTGTGTTTAGAGAGCAAACTTTCCTTAAGAGACTTGAATCCACTATTTAAAATTATAAAATAAATACACACGTATAAGTTGAGTGTAAGGATAGGAAGGTAGTGCCTGCAGCCATTACATTATGTACTACAATTCATCTGCTTATTTTTAGTTTATTTGTTCTTCTATAATATACAGTTGGTGCAAGAATTGAAACCACAACATCCACAACAGTACCTTGAATAGGAGCTCAGGAGTGCGACTTATATACCAGCTTATAACATATATGCATCAGGTTATTCACGTATTTGTCAGACGAACGATTGTCAGACCCGCACTCCTCTATGGCTCTGAATGCTGGACGATGTATAACTCTTACTCTAGGCAACTAGAAACTGCTGAAATGCGCATGCTAAGATAGTCAGCTGGTGTGTCCCTAAGAGACAAAATAAAAAGATCACGCATTCGTGGAAGCCTAGGTGTTACAGACATCAACAGCAAGATGGAGGAGAGGCGATTGAGATGGTATATGTACGTTGGACGCAGAGCACCCGATCACATTGTGAACCAGGCAATCTCCATGGATCTTCCTCGAACAACAACCAGAGGAAGACCGAAGAATTCATGGGTGGTGCAAAAAGATAACCTGATGCAGAGGCATGGCCTGGGGGACGTAGTCCGGGACAGAAGAGCATACAATCTGAGGACGAGGAGAGCTGACCCCAACAGTATTCGCAGACAATGAGTTGGGATGGAGCCAGGGAGAAGAAACCTGACAATCTATTATTTTTTATGTGAATAGAAATACGTGAGATATCATCGTGCCGTGTTCCTTTTAAAGTAGACCGATAGAATAGACGTCTAAATTTTTTCATCCAAGGACACAAGTTTCATATTTTTACTTAAGACCTTTTGAAAATGTTTTATATGATTGGAAAAAACTTTCACATGACAATAACGCCAATACCTTAAGTACAATGAATGATTTATACAATAAAAACACGAAGCTGTCAAAATGTTTACAGTTAGGTTTCCATTTCAGGTTTATTAAACATTTTTTTTGGTAGGTTGAAAGAAAGAACTATCCTCGTAAGTCCGTCTGATGTATCATATTTAACCATTTGAGGTGCATGGCCGCGCAATAACAAACTAGGTTTCCGTTAAGAAGGTCGCCGGCTCGAATCTCGCGCTGTGTTTCTCCCTTCCTCTGAATGACAAAGCCCTCCCATCACCAGAATAACAAAGACATTTTTTCCACCCAGTAACTATGACCTTATTATATATCTGTTTAAAAAAAATCTTGCCGGTGTGTTTTGATTGTATCACTTCGATGTGCCATTGGGCTTTGTAAACCGACGTGGCCGGTGAGTTTGCCGGTGTGCAATGGTCCACTGACCTTAAAAAAAAACATACTGTACGGCACAGCTTCGCTTTCCAACAAAATTGACGATGTAATGTTGAGGAGATTCTCGACTGAGAGCTGGAGTAACGTCTACGACAACATTTAACCATGTGTACAAAAGAATGAAAATAAATAAACAAAGTGCCACGAGGCAATAAATAAATTCACCAGGTTATAATGAATCCAATAAAATAGTTGTGTAATAAAAATATTCTGTCAAGGCCTTTTTGCTTGTTTTCAAGGCATATTGGGGTATATCATACATGCCCTAGATAAGGCTTTCACAGATTTATATTGTTTACCTTCATTCAAGGTAATATCGAAAAAATATATAAAATGATTTGCCTTTAAACTCGAACAATGCTTTTATCTTCGGTTTAAGTAAAAAGTTTTAGTATTTAAATACAGCGTGGAGGGGCAATAATTTAAAATTGATTGCTACCGAAGTAGAGCAGAGAGCCACCTTGAAAGTCGAGAGGGATATTTGAACGCTTTAAGTGGTTTCAAAAAGTTAATAAAAAACCGTTAAATCGGTAATGATTCTTAAATTTCTAGTAAATTATTAAATTTTTTAAAGTATTATCTCATTTTCGTTGTCGATAAAAGGGTCGTTATCTATCGATTTTTGTCTCATTCTAAAGACGTGTAAGAGATAAATAAGAAAAGAGAGAAGAATACTTATTTGAGTTACTGCGTTATCACTGAGGAGAGCAATTTATGTGAACTGTAATTACTCTATGTGATTAAAATAACTGCAAGGAAAAGTAAATTTTATATATTGGTAAGCAATGGAATATTTGAGAAGGTTAAGGAATTTTGTTATTAAGATTGTATGTTCTCAGATGGTGGAAGAGTTATGAGGGTTATCTAACGGCGTGTTACGACAGGTAAGAAAGTCAAAGGGATACTAAAAAAATTAAACTTAAACCGGATAATATCAAAATCTGCTAAGATGAGTCTGATAACCAAATTAGTTGAAAGATCTAAAGATAAATATCTGAGAACAAGTATTGTGAAATCGAAAGTCATGGTGATTGGAAAAATAATTGCGATATACGGGTGAGTGTTGAAAGGTAAGAGTATTGAGCTTTCAAATTGAGTGTTTTTTTTTTTAATAATTTTTTTTTTAATTCTAGAATAAAACACACAATTTGCTTTGATTTCAAAAAAACTTTTTATTGGTCATTAAAATATAATGTATAAAATTTAAACAC
The DNA here is from genome assembly GCA_949825065.1 of Odontocerum albicorne. NCBI lineage: Eukaryota > Metazoa > Arthropoda > Insecta > Trichoptera > Odontoceridae > Odontocerum > Odontocerum albicorne. The sequence goes on along the minus strand of OX463850.1, from coordinate 40,559,220 downwards.
AAAAAACAATATCTGCCAAATGTCCACCTCTTGTAGCTCCACAGATGTCCACTCTTTTATAAAAAAATTCCATATTTTGGCATAATTGCGTTTCTAACTCACCAATAACGCGAATAATTTAGTCCTTCAGCTCAGGAATTGATTGGGGGTCATTCTTATTGACCTAACTTTTCACGTAACCCCAGAGAAAATAGTCCAATGGTGTCAGATCACATGATCTTGGTGGCCAATTAACATCACCGTTTCCGGAGATTACAATACATAAAATAATTCAACAATTTGAACGCGTTGTTGTACGACGTTCGCAAAACGGGCAATGCGACCACCTCAAATGGCTGCCCGAAAGCTACTGAAGCGAGCGAACTTGAGATTCTATTTCTTGCGTTCCCATTTACCGAAGTAGAGTGAGAGTGAGACGTGAATAGCGTCGCTTCCTCATCCAAAGCGGTTTTTTAGAATGAATATACCTACGTCACACACTGACACACGTTTGATTGTATTGGTGAATTTATTTCCGATTTTCACAAAATATCTCTGATGTGGCAGATAAGTGCTAAATATTATTAATATTATTTTGTTCATTCAATGCGTAAATGTATTAAGGAGGAAAACCTAATATCTGAACCCAGTATTCATTATATTTAAAGAGATATTACAGTTTTTAGAAGCAATGTGTACTAGTTACACATCACAGGGAAGAGAGGGTTAACGAATGTTTTTTACTGCATTATTCTTGTTTTTTTAAACCTAAGACTGTTTTTGTTTTTATAAGAAAATAAAGCAAATAAGTTATTTTAATTTGTAGATTTCCTTTAAACATGTCTAAATCGATGTTGTGTATATATTGAATCGTGTTATAGGGATACACTTTTTTCCTCGGTCCCATTAACCAACTTTTCGGATTTAGAATTACTGTAGAAAGCTTGAAACTCGCATTTCGTCACCGCGTTTTGTAGCCAAACTATAGCACGTAAACAGGCAAAAACTTGTACATCTCTAACATATGCGAGTATAGTTACTTAATAGCTTTTTACCAGACTTAAATCTTTTTTGATATTCTGTGGTTACCATCGTGAGTCGAGCCTTAAACTCCCGGTTGAAAGTCAAACGGTATTTTTAAGTCAACAAGGTATCATTGTGAGTCAAAAATACTTAAAAAAATAATTCGGTTATTTCTTTATTAAATTAACCAACCATTATATCCATAAACTTCCACTTAAATAATAAAATTTGAAAGCTTGGCGATACAATTTTTTAAAGATGCAAAAAATTGCCTTTTTAAATATGAAAACGTTTTTGTTGTTTAAAAACACATCACGGATGATAAAAAGCTCATAAATTTTTCCGGTAATTTTCCCGCTAAAGTATGTGCGCCCCGGTGTATTTATCCGAGCAATATCCCCCACCTTGGCGGCACAAAAATTGCCGGCATCGGCTGTCATCACTTCCGGTTGCCGGCAACTACCGGTTCCGGTCTGCGCACGCAGCCATTTCCACCGGAACCATCGCCATATTACCGCCACTCTTCTTTTGGCGGCAAACTTGTTTATGTAAAGGGAACAATATCATATTATATTATTGTTATTATTATTATGCGACATATTACAAAGGGAAGTTTACACATTGTTTTCATTTGCGAGATTTTTGGATCAACATTAAAGTTTAAAATTACGGGCTTAAAATATTTGGTGTTAAAAGACGGACGGCGTTTTTGAAGCGTTTTGTAGCTTTCAGATGCTAAAAAATATTATCATATGTAATGAGAGCATCTTCTGTGTGCACTTCCAATAGAGATCGTCATGTGAACAAGCATACGTCAGATGTCGCATACCTTAGTTAACACTTGAATCATCTACACATACCATTATGCTGTTTCCCTGCTGGAGTAGGCGAAGAGGACAGAGTGCCAGATTTTCCTATGCTCACAAAAATCCTTCGTCTTTGTACATTCCTAAAATTTCTCACATAACACCTAGAATTTTTCTAACTTTATAGTTTTCTTCTATCAACATATCGTTGACTTGATCCATTAATATTTTTCTTGGTATTCCTCTACGACGCCTTCTACTCACATTAGCACTTAAAATTTGTTTTGTAAGTATTATTTCATTCATTCGTTCCACTTGCCCAAACCGTCTCAGAGTACTCACCTTCACCATATTCAACACATTCATTTCACATTCATCCCTAATCAATTCATTCTATATTCTGTCATACATTGTCACCCCGTGTATTCAACTAAGTGCACATTTTTTGTTACATAATTTATTCAGTTCGTTTGAACGGTTCTCTACATCCACGTTTTACTCTCATGGATCAAAGTTTACACAGAATTACTGTTCTGAACTTTCAAACGCTTTTATAAATTATAACTCGTTTTGTTGTCGTCTTAATGATGGAATACTGGAAATAATAAAGATTCTAGGTGTTCACCATCACCTCTTATTATGTTGGGCTGTTTGTGGAAAAGTTATGGCCATCGACAGACAAACTTAAAACAACGGGACATAAGATATCATGTGAACTTAAGTGGGTTTACATATTTAGAAACCAGTAAAGTTCACATTGGTGAGCTCTATAAGTGCATTAACCACCGTTTCTTGATGTAACTGATAGTATTAACAACTATTTTGAGATATTGAAGGAAACCTCAAATCAAGTATGACTTAAGGCTTTCACGATTATTCGTATCATTTATATGAAGCGTTTTATCCAGTAAAACACTCAAAAACTATCCGATACAACACTCAAAAAGATCTTTCACAACTAATAAAAAATCAGTTAGTATTGAAGTAGAAATAATTACTTGTCAATTAAACACCTCCGTGAACTAGTAACAAAAATATTTTTTTCAGGGGCATGCAATTATTCTTCCACCATCATTACTTCCACCATTGAATCCATCGACTATTGAAAATATTGGGCCTGAAACGTGCCTCACTGTACTTTATATAAGAAGAACTTTTCGATATTTAAGGCACTTAGCGCTAGAGACGATGAAGACATCCTTGTTATGTCGATTCTGGCGAGAAGTATAAATATCATAAAGGGTAGTAGATGAGTACCTACCCGATGGAGTGACCGGGTGGAAAAAACATTTGAATACTCACTCAAAGAGGCGCTTCATCTGGCAATATATACCTTATGCTGGAGAAGGATGGCTCACGACCATGGAGGATGGCTCACGCTCACGACCATGGTGATTTAGCGGTATGCTTTATTGATACGTCGTGATGATTATGATTGTTTTGTATTTAAAATAAAATACGTCGATTCAGGAATGTGGAAAGTGAGAGTGAACAATCAATGAATAGTAAACAGTAATGAATGGTCAAGTGAATAATAATCTTTATTTGTCGATAAGTAGGTATTTATAGATGTGCGTGAATGCGCCCGCAATATATACTTTATCTCACTCCTGCGCGTGCAGAGGTGTTTGCAGACGTTGCGGATAATATAGTGGGTAGAATATTTATTGGCGAAAACGGTGAGACAACGCGATGCGTTCTCTTTTCACCGTGGAATGTAACGTAAATATTATTTGCGTGTAAACAATATTAGTGTTCTGGTATGCGACCTTTGTACATGTCCGAAGTTTGGTTCGTCGGTCGTTGACCGTGCGTGTTGACAATATTTAGAGACGACGGTATTCCCTACAGTGACCACAAACCTCAAAATTGAGGGAACGACGAAGAAGAAAAAAATATTCTATTCTAGTACTCATTATAAACTTCTATTTTTTATAAAAAGATTGCCTCCAGAATGGAGAAAGAAAAAAATATTAGCATCGAAAATATATATGGATAAAATGCATTTTGATTTAAAAAAACCTTTTTATTTTCGTCACGTTCTTTACCTTTTAATGAAAAGATATTATTTGAGACCGCTGGCTTTGGCTTCTTTGTTCCACTCCGAGGGGTATCAATTACAGGTGCCCGCCACAAAAACGAGGTGAGAGCAGAAGTGTCAGAAACCAGATATTTTATTGTAAAGATAAACCTCCCCTAATGGGGCTGATGAGATGGAGAAATCAATTAAGATTTATTTTCACGAACCGCCACACGGCTTCGTTTTTCCAAAATAAAAAAAACACATTTTCTTTCTGGAATAATTTACTCACAATTTAGTTCAACCTTTAAAAAATGTTTTTTTTTTATTTGAACTTATAGTTTTCCTTGAGCTGAGTGTTTACCGAACAATAATTCTAAGGGGTAACAGATAAAAAAAGATAAATATATTTTTGTTGTATATTGTTATACCCAATGCCTTATTACGCTAACTGCCTGCTCTTAGAAAATGTACTTAAGATATTAATATTCTTGTAAAAATAAATAAACAAGCACTGTACTGCCACGTAAACAGTATTGGCTCTTAAATAAATTCACATATGCGTTATCTATACAATAACTTTTCAGATTTCTAAACCATGTAATAAAAACAAATCAGATTTCTAAACCATACCATAAAAACAAATCAGATTTCTAAACCATATCATAAAAACAAATCAGATTTCTAAACCATAATATAAAAACAAATCAGATTTCCAAACCACATTATAAAAACAAATCAGATTTCTATAAGCCATGTAATAAAAAAAATCAGATTTCTAAACCATATCATAAAAACAAATCAGATTTCTAAACCATATCATAAAAACAAATCAGATTTCTAAACCATGTTATAAAAACAAATTAGATTTCTTAACCATATTATAAAAAAAAAATCAGATTTCCAAACCATATTATAAAAACAAATCAGATTTTAAAACCATAATATAAAAAAACAAATCAGATTTTCCATGAAAATGAAATAAGAATTTAACACGCGTCAAAAAGCTCATATGATCATGAAACTTATAGGTTTAAATTCATCCCTAATTATTTCATTTCGTATTCGGACGTACATAGTCGTATTTTTCTCACTACACGTATTTTCATTTTTTTCGTCCACAATTTATTCTTTACACCCAAGTTGGTACTATATTATCTTAGCAGATTTTGATACTGTCCGGTTCGAGTATATATGTTTTAGCGCCCCAAAGACTTTGTTTACTATTACTATACGCCGTTCGATATCCTTCGTAACTATTGCATTTTGATCTCCGTGCTTTAGTTTAGTAAGACACTTGTCTCCCAGCCTGGAGGTTGCGAGTTCGATTCCTGTCGGAACTCAGATTATTTTAAAGGATTGCAGTCCTATTTTTATTTCCGGCCTCTTTAACACCTTTATTTATTTATTTAACACTTTTATTGCAAATCCAATCTGGCAAGCTTATTGCCAGGGGGAAATCTCTTCCAACCAACCAGACAAAAGTAAATTAAGCAAGTTACGTGGTCGCATAAATCATTCAAATGACTATCCATCCCCACAAAATCCATAAACATATACTCGTACGTGAACACATGCCCACGAACCCCACAAACACGGACAATCACCCGAACATTATTTTTCATATTAAGTGAGATATCATCAATCAAAAGGAAAGGAAGGGATCGTGGAGAGGAAAGGAAAAGAAAAATCAGGAATGAAACACGTTATTTTACTGACTAGAAATTAAGAGTTTTTTCAGTCGCTTGTTAAAGCATGCCAAGGACGGATCGAGTCTTATATTGGTTTGTAACTGATTCAAAAGTCTCACTGCATGGGCAATAAAGAACGCCGTAAAGAAAGAGGAGCGGTGTATTGGAAAGGCCAATAAACAATCTCTGTTTGAGCGTAGCGCTAATCCATTATTGGAAAGATGCTGAAAATTCTCGGCGAGATAAGAGGGGGTGGCGGGACAGTTAAGGCTATTAAACAATAGACAGTATGTGAATTTGGCGTCTATTTCTAACATTCAACCAGTTCAATGCCTTCTGGCATGAAGTTATATGATCGTACTCACAAAGGTTGAAAATGAAACTTAGGCACAAATTTTGAAGACGCTGTAATTTGTCCATCTGTTCCTCTGTAATATCTAAGTAACATACGTCCGCATAGTCCAGAATCAAAAAGAGCAGAGATTGGTTGGTCGAAACACCTTTCTGGTTGGTTGAAAAATATTTTCACATGGCAATAAGCCCGCCAGGCTTTACTGTATACAACGAAAGTGTAATACAATACAAAACAATACCTGATCTGAGAAAATACTACATAAATAGCAGAATTCTTGAATTGAATATAAATAATCAATTCAATATTAATAATCAGAATCGCTCAATTTCAATCCTTCATTACTCACCCATGTATAATATTTTCTTTTCCTTTCTCATTTCAATATCATCGTGACTTAATATTTATAATCAGTACTTGTTCTTTGATTTAATTGGACGTATATTTTGATTATTAAATTAAAACGTGTTTTTTTTCTCAAATAAAATGCGTTTTGTTTATTTATCTGAAAGTAAAATAAATATACGGAGATATGTTGATGTAAGAAATTTATTTAAAATAACAAAAAATATTCAAGTGAAAACATTATTTGAATGTTACAATAATATGAAAGAAACCGCACTTGAACAATTTCGGAGTAATTTTGAATAATTTATATATTAAACAATTTTTTTCAGGTTCCATGTCATATTCTGATAACGTTGACGACCACCCTTGAGAAAGTATTTCTGTCTTTGACGGTTTGGAATAGCTCTTAAACTGTCCTATGTGCTATCAGTTCATTCGTAAATTGTATTGTATTGTTGTATGGTATGACACTTTCGTTGTACACAGTAGAACCTGGCGGGCTTATTCGCGAATTGTATTGTATTGTTGTGTGGTATGACACTTTTGTTGTACACAGTAGAACCTGGCGGGCTTATTCGCGAATTGTATTGTATTGTTGTATGGTATGACACTTTTGTTGTACACAGTAGAACCTGGCGGGCTTATTCGCGAATTGTATTGTATTGTTGTATGGTATGACACTTTTGTTGTACACAGTAGAACCTGGCGGGCTTATTCGCGAATTGTATTGTATTGTTGTATGGTATGACACTTTCGTTGTACACAGTAGAACCTGGCGGGCTTATTCGCGAATTGTATTGTATTATTGTATGGTATGACACTTTCGTTGTACACAGTAGAACCTGGCGGGCTTATTCGCGAATTGTATTGTATTGTTGTATGGTATGACACTTTCGTTGTACACAGTAGAACCTGGCGGGCTTATTCGCGAATGGTATTGTATTGTTGTATGGTATGACACTTTCGTTGTACACAGTAGAACCTGGCGGGCTTATTCTTCTTCTTCTTCCCAGTATCTTGTCAGGTCCCCCCAACGTTGAATATCACCTAAGAGTAGGCATCTTTGTCCCCGGCAGCCCGAAAAAAATCCCCAACGCTCCTTATACCGTATAAGGAGCGGGCTTATGGCCATCTGGAAATCTTTACCAGCCAACCAGAAATATGTTTAAGAGGCAGAAATATGTTTAAGTGAAAACCTGACTGGAATGCTTTTTTTTAAATATATGTTCCAATGAGAATCAAACCCGCAACTTCTCAGTTAGGAGACAAGCGTCTTACCAACTAGACCACGGAGTTCAAATATTGCAAAACCAATGCAAATAGTCGCTTGATAAAATGTTTTTTTTATAAAACGACAATACATAAGACGACTTCCGTGGCCTGGTGGTAAGACACTTGTCTGCTGATCCAGAGGTTGCGGGTTCGATCCCCGTTAGAACCCAGATTTTTTTTAAATAGTTTTCCAGTCTGGTTAACATTTAGGGCCTATAAAAACGTCTTTCTGGTTGGTTGGAAGAGATTACCACATGGCAATAAACTCACCAGGTAAAAAAAAAAAAAAAGAGTGTGTTAGTACTCACCTTGAAGTATATCAGGGAAAGTTGTAATTGGCAGAAAAATGATACATACAGATAGATGTAGACCCTCACGCTGTTTTCCTTTTGGAGAAAGCTGAAACTCGAGACGTTCGTAATTTAATAAAGAAATATCCGATCTCAAAACATAGTTCACCTCTTTCATATCCATACATCTTCTTATATAATTTTTACGAATTTTCTTACTTAACAGATTAAACCTCGAGTTTTCACTACAAAGACATCCTAGTTTCAAGTTTAATCTGCTGAAACCATTTTAGGCCAGTTTTTTTTACAAAGTGTTATTGTTGCGTTAATTAAATCACTTTAATAATCTATGATAAGCAGCATATAAGCTATAGAAAAATAAATTTAGATCGGTCTAACAGAAAAACCAGTCTGGAAGTGATTCCATGCGTACTCGAACCTGGGGCGCCCGATTGCTTAGTGTGAATGCTAATTGTTAGACCACGGCAACTGACAAGTTTGCAGTTGTTTAATTTATTACAAATGTCATTTATTTTTTTCAATTTTCTTTTAAAATTAACGAATTGGTTCTATGTGCTGTGTAAAGTACATATCACATAAGTCGCCAGCATCTCTAAATCATCTTGCGTTCATTTTTTCTTAACCCCTTCCTTCACTGTGATGTGTAACTAGTACACATTGCTTCTAAAACCTTTAATACTCGTATATCTATAAATAACATAAATACTGGGTTCAGATTTTAGGTATTCCTCCTTAATACATTTACGCATTGAATTAAAAAAATATTATTAATAATAATAAGCACTTATCGGCCACAACATAGATATTCTGTGAAAATCGGGAATAAATTCATCAAACGTGTGCCAGTGTGTGACGTAGGTATATTCATTCTAAAACACCGCTATGGGTGAGGAAGTGATGCTATTCATGTCTCACTCTCACTCTAGTTCGGTATATGGGAACGCAAGAAATAGAATCTCTTTTTTAAATTAAATTTCAATTATTATCACTTTTGACTTAGAATTTAAATAATTTAAGCGATTGGCTATGAATATTCTTATTTTTCCGATTTTACATCGCTCATTTTTACATATGTATTGATGCGTATTAAATACACAGCACCGGAACGCTCGAATTTTTTAACACAGGAAGGGAAAAATTAACGTCAATGTTTCGACACCATTCACGAAGATTGATAAAATCAACGCTCTAGCACGTTTAAATTTGGTAGGCCTAGTAACTTTTCTGTATTTCTATAGGTTCTTCAGCTTTTCCTTCATTGATTATATGATGCAATCAATGAGATAAACAAAGTAAAATGAGAGAAAAAATAAATTTTCCCGATCCCCACGCGTGTTTGTTATAAATTCTCTGAATACCCCACACGTGTTTGTTATAAATTTTCAGAATACCCCACACGTGTTTGTTATAAATTTTCAGAATACCCCACACGTGTTTGTTATAAGTAAAATACGTTTAAAACATGATTTCATCATAAATCATGTAATAATTCTAATTGGTTTCTTTAGGGTAAATATTGTCGAGTGTATGAATCGAGAGGGAAACGTTTTTTCATAATAGAAATAGAGTAATCCATCTCAACCAATACAGTAGTCGAGGAAATCCATTTAATTTGGCCGGCGTAACCCTTATAAAAAATAAAGCATTGGATATATAGAAAAAATCCAATGAAAAAGTCAACGTGGACAAAACAAAAAGTCGCAACTTGCATCACGTAGTAGTTAAATTAGAAAATTATTACGTAAAATATCAACAGTTTATTTAAGAACTGTAATAATATTTTTTATTATCTTTCTCCAAGTTGATGGTTTGCTCGGAGTGTCGGTCCGATTGTCGGACACCTTACTCCTTCATCGGGCGTGTGAAAACGGACTTTGGGAAATTAATTTTTGGATTGTTTGGTGGAGGTGTTAGAAAATGTTGTATAGAGAGGAGGGATAGAGTTTGGTTCATACATTAAGGTTATAGATACATATAGGTTACATAATAATACACTTATATTTTTACATGTCACGAGCGTTGATAAATATGAATAGAGATTTATTATCTTTAGAGGTCTTCAGTAGTATCCGTAGCTGCCTTGCATGTTTAGGAGCTATGTCCTTAAGGGAGAGATGATGATGATTTGTTGATAAATAAAACTCGTTTTAGATCGCAATGCGGAAAGAGAAATTTTATTGGTAGACGTAGGTATTTATATCATTCTTGAATGTGTGCGGGAATGCGCTCGCGATATGCCACCGTCTCGTTTCTCCATTTGAAAAACGATTAATGTTGTATGTAGGTATCGTTCAAATACGGAACTGGCGCGACAGATGTGGTGCCTTCTCGCTCTAGCATGAAATGCGCTCCACGCCCAGCCATGAGTTGAATGACCGGCGTGTGGACTTTGTACTTGTTTATTTTGAATTGTCAAGGAATGCAAAGGTCGGATCGTCGATCATTGACCGAGTGTGCGACCGCCACACATGTATAAGATTCAGCCCAAGGTCTTGGTAAAAATATTATGGAAAAAACATGTATATATCCTTTAGGATAGTTTGGAAATAGACCAGTTTTTGAGAAATACATGTACATATAATTTATTATAGAATATTGTAATTTATTTTTATCAAACACTGTTGATTCCACTTTTGATAAAAATAAATTACAATGTCTTTAAACCTCCACAATGTTAATGCCTTAACTATAAACAACGTACTATAGAATAGTTTGAGAATAGACCAGGTGCTGAAAAACAAAAAGATATACATAGGAATAGAACAGGTTTTGAAAAAAAAGCATATACATAACCTTTAGAATAGTTTGAGAATAGACCAGTTTTTAAACAAAAAAAAAAACATGTACATATCCTTAAGAGTAGTTTGGGAATAGACCAAATCTTAAAAAAAAACATGTATAGCATATGTCCTATATAATAGTTTGGCAATAGACCAGGTTTTTGAAAAAAAAAAACACGTACACATCCTTTAGAATAGTTTGGGAATAGACCGGGGTTTGAAACAAACGAATTAATGGAAAAATAATATTTACTGACGTTAAAATTAAGATACGGTGTTTGACCTCTCAACATTTTTTTGAGATTGTCAATGTCAATGAAGTGGTTGCAACTTATTATTTAACTAATTACAATATACAACTCTTCGATAACAGGACTTTATATATTGGATAGTCAATGTGGGCTTTGCATAGATTTTCATATGGTTTCGGCAACTAACAGGAATTGAAGTGAACAAGTTGTTATTCCCGGGATACATCGATTGAATTGCATTGATTTGCTTTATTGTGTTGTTTGTTTTGTACTATTTATTTATATTTACAACACTGCTTATGTACAAGTCAATGTTTAATTTTTTATGTCGTTTTTTAATTATTGTATATAAAAGGTAATTTTGCCGTTGGAATAAAATTTAAAAAAAAAATTGTGAAAGGCAAAGTAAATGCGAGGCATATCCAGGAAGTAAGTGTACTGAATTTTTGTAGGTTACAATTTTTTTTTATTTAAACAAAAAAATTACGTGGTTACCGTAGTACATATGTAAGCTATTTTTCGACATAGTCGCCATTCCTCTCAATGCAGGTGGTGAAGCGGGGTATCAACTTTTTGATGTCTTCCTCGAAGTAGTTTCCCGCCAACTCTTCCGTCAACTTCTCCACCTCCTCCTTTACCTCCTCGTCGGTTGAAAACCTTTTTCCACCCATGTGCAGCTTCAGGGAGGTAAATAGATAGTAATCTGGAGGTGCTAGGTCAGGGGAATGCGCGGGATGGTTCAGGATATCCCATTTAAACGAGGCGAGCAGTTCCTTCGTGGCGTTGGCCGTGTGTGGTCTGGCATTGTCGTGCAGCAGGCAGACTCCCTTTGTCAGCATGCCTCTCCTCTTGTTCTGAATCGCCCTCCGCAATTTTTTTAGGGTCTCACAGTATCTTGCAGAGTTGATGGTCTCCCCTTGAGGCATATATTCAATTAAAATTATGCCTTGACAGTCCCAAAACACGGATGCCATGATTTTCTTGGCTGAAATTGAGGTTTTGAACTTTTTGGCGGAGGGTGAAGAGGTGTGACGTGACCGTTTTTAAACTCGCGACACCACTTGTACACACTCGTACGATTCATAGCTTTATCACCATATGCAGTTTTCACCTCATTATAAACCTCAACCGGAGGTTTCCCTTCCAAACGAGATAACGGATGACACCGCGTATTTTGCACTTGGCGGGAGATTGGGTTGACATTTTTCACGAAACGTATTGTCGCGTCAACACTTCTCAACGTACTGACCTCGAACCGGTCTCGTTGTGGAGGGGAAGAGTCAGGCTACACGGAAGTGTAGCCAACATGTCGAAAATAAAATCCATCCGGTCGTGAGAGCCTCAGTACACTTACTTTCTGGATACGCATAGTACATATGTGCGAGTTATATAAATTTACAAGTTGAAGAATTCTGGTATAAAAGTAGGTTTTTCTTAAAAAATGCTGATTTGCAATCAAATATCATATCCAGATCGATTTATTTTTTAATTCATAAAATACAGCTCATTAGCACCACTAAAAAATCTGGTGGATCCGATATGACAAAAATTAATATGAAGTCTATTTCATCTCATAATTGGCATCGGTGATGCTGTTTTTGATATTTACGATAAAAACAAAAACACAGAATGATAAACCCAATAAAGCTTTTAATTAATAACTTCATCGCGATTTTCGTTGTTAACTATTTCCGGTTGGGGGCTTTATTTTTTATTCAGTAATTGACATACCAAATTAATATATGAATACACAGTCAATGAAAAATTAATGAGATACACGGCAAAAATAAAAACATGTTATTTAACCTTTCCTTCCCTGTGTTGGGTATCTTCTACACGTTGCTTCTAATAACCATCAATATCTCTATAAATATAAAAAATACAAGGTTAAGATTTTGGGTATTCCTCCATAATATATTTACGCATTGATTTAAAAAATAATATTAATAATAATCAGAATTTATCGACTACATTGAGGTGTTTTGTAAAGATCGAAAACAAATTCGCATTTAAACGCGGCGAGTGCCTCGTCTTGACGATAGGTGAATAGTATGCGGGAAGCGCGACACTATATTCGCATCTCACTCTTGCATACTAGACTGATTTGCGAGGAGCTGAATTTTCTCAACGTCGCAAGCAAAGGCGTATGCGCCGGGGTATGCGACTGACGTTCCGCGCCACTAGTAGCCTCTAGGCTTGCGAATAGGTTAGACGTACGCCCGTTCCGTGAGCGTTTTTTAATGTTTTCAGATGGTTTTTTAATGTTTTCAGCAAATTAATCTCAATTATTATAATTTTTAACTTCAATTATAATTAATTAAGGGGATAATCTATGAGTGTTCTTATTTTTCCGATTTAAAATCGCTAATTTTTTATTGCGTACTCACTACCCAACACCGTAACACGCGTATTATTTTTATCACCGTAAGGGAAGGGTTAAGGTGGACACTCGATTTTTATGGATTTGGGTTAGGGTATTAGTTGATTGGTTAGAAGAATCATGGTTTTGTGTAGGTGATAACTTTATTTTGTTTCAATTGATTCACCCTACTGAGAGTGTTTTGTTAAGAATTTGCTGTGTTAAAGCTTTGTTAAGGGTTGTTTTATTTTTCTATGTTTTCCACCGTTGTAACTGTAAGGATTTTACTAAAGTTAATTTTAGTATTTAGGAATTGTATTACATACAATGTATTTATGACTTATATTACATAATGAAAATATATATTTTTTTTTTATCCACTTTGCACGGATTTCTCCTGTTACACAAAGAGGGTCTGCTTCTAGCGTTAGCTTTTTGTTAGGAATAATATCAGCCAGGATTCTTCTCATACTGCGAGACGGTACCGAGAATATATCAACCGTGTCATTCAGTTGGTTCAATATCTCTATACCACGCGTGACTGAGTGTTTAGCCATGATATTCGTTCTGTAAGCTGGTACGTAGAACAGAGGGTGATTCCTTGCACGGCTATATTTATTGGGTACATATAAACTTAGCGCTTCTAGAATCGCGGGACAGTTAAAGGAAATTATTTCGGTCTGGGAAAGGAGAGAAGCAAGACTGCTCATACAATTTCTACAACTTCTCTAATTTTTTGCATTTCCTCCTTTCAAAATATTATAAATACTTGATCTAATAATACTTTCCTTGGCCTTCCTTTACTACGTTTTCTATTCACATTTGTGTTATATATTTCATTAGTCTTTCTTCATTAATTTGCTGCCCATATTCAAACCATCTCATCTTATACTTTAAGTTTACATTTATCCCTGATCACTTCATTCCGTATTCTGTCATATGAAGTCTCCTCGTATATTCTACTCAGTGTTCGCATTTAAGCAGCATTTAATCGGCATCTTTCAATATTTTCCACGTTCACGTTTTACTTCCATACACATATATCAATTTTGGTACTAAAATACTACTATGAACGATCATCTTAACAGATTTTGATATTGGCTAGTTCGAGTTAATATGTTTTAGTGCCTCATTGGCTTTGTTTTCTATCGCTACACACCATTCGATATCTCGTTTGCTTGTATTGGATTATTTTCTAAACTTTCTTTAATATTTCGCATAATTCACTAGTAACCCTGCATGAGATTTAGTGGGTGAACAAGGGAAGGTTAATTAATGCTGGTAAAAATGTAATAAAAAAGTTGACGTTTAAAATGCAAGTAGCCGATTTTGAACAAAGTTAAATGTATTTCTATGTGGATAAGAACCGATCCCTAATTCCCAACAAACCCACATCAGCCCATAGACACGGACCGATCAGAGAATTAATCCCACCCTACCTCAGCTGGTCGGGCCAGCATCCCTGCCAGACTTCTGATTGTGTCAAAAAACCTGGAAATCGCCGTTTGTACCATTCAGTCCAATAACACAGCTTTAATCAATTGGTTTTTGTGTCCGACTGCCACGTCGCTGATTGGGTAGATATCGAGGCCCAGATTCGGAAGATAGAAGTCTTTGAAGATAATGGGAGTGACGTGGAAGAGGGAACAATGAAAGGAAAATTGCCTTGTCTTTTTGGCTTGTTAAAGTAATTTGGTTTCAAAGGATTGCCAATTTTTTTTTCATTTAAACGTTTTGTTATATTCTTTAATCTTTTAAGTTTTGTTTGAAGTAAACATAAAGTCATTTTATTAACACATTTAAAAAAATACATATTAGCGAGAGTAATCAAATAGTGAATTTGTGTCATTTGTATTTCGGAATCCCGACTTAAAAACTCCGGGATTTGGTATTTCAAATTTTTTTTTTTTTTTTTACCTGGCGAGTTTATTGCCATGTGGCAATCTCTTCCAACCAACCAGAAATATGTTTTATAGACTTAAAGTATTAACCAGACTGGAATCCTTGTTTTGAATTGTCATCTCAATAAAAAATTATTATAGAAATACATGCACTGAGAAAATTACTTGAGATAAGACAACTTATGATAGAACAAAGAACGCAGTGATTAAGGATTAATGTGAAAGCTGATGTTTTGAATAAGATGCAGAAAAGTATTCTTAATTAGATCGGGCATATATTTATAATGAATAAATTAAGAATGACAAATGAAATAAATATGTCACGCAAACGTGAGTTGAAGGTGGCTAGAAGAATACGTAGGAAATAAAGGTTGGGTATAACAAATGATACTTTGAAGGATACACTATTAAGTAAGAGAGATTGTGAGAGTTATATGAAAATGTATAGTATGGATTTAGAAAAGGCGAATAATTTTACATTACTTGTTTTTTTTATTAAGTGTTAACATAAGTTGTTTTTTTTTTTCAAATTTAAAAATTAGCACCAAAAGTAACAAAATGGTTAAAATTATACGTAATTCGAAAGAATATTTTCTGTTCTACAAGTCCTGTTATTTGCTTTTAAGTTACATATATTATTTTATTTGATTACAAGCCTTCAAAATGGAATGTCAAGTTTACTTTCGTCTACTTGACATTCCATTTTGGTTCCAGTCAATTGTCGAACGTTGATTTTTGTTGTTTTCACTCAAAACATGTGGAACCCAATCGCCAAACTTGTGGACTTTCCCATTGATTTAAGATACCGGTACAGTCATGTGACTACAATTCATCTGCTCAGCCAATTCTACGGTGGTTTGAAGGGGATCTCCATGAATAATACGGTTTAAGCGGTCGTCATCAAAGTCTACTGGTCATCCGGAACGCTCCATGTCTTTCAGGTCGAAATAATCATCTTTGAAACTTAAAAACCATCGACGAGCTGTCCTTTCATTCATAGCATCTCCATCGTATATTTCGCAAATATCGCGAGCAGCTTTGGCAGCTTTATTCTCTCGATTGAACGCGGACAGAAGGACGTGTCGAAAATGCTCATTTTCGTCTACTTAACATTCCATTTTGAAGGCTTGTAATCAAATAAAATAATATATGTAACGTAAAAGCAAACACAATATCTCGTAGAGCAGAACATTTTCTTTCAAATGACGTATAATCTTAACTTTTTTTGTTTTACTTTTGGTGCTCATTTTTAAATTTGAAAAAAAAAAACGGACACAACTTATGTTAACATCCAATTTATAAAAATTTCTAGCATTACCTCATTTTTAAATTAAATCTGTCAATAATAGTGTGTCGAATATCTTGTTAGAAATCTCTTGAAGAGTATCTAGTCAATTGTTCTTTTATAATAATTATTCAAAACAAACAAAACTTGACTGAGATGACAGTGGTTTAAAACAAAAAAAAACTAACCTCAATTTAGAGAGTCAGAGTTTTGGTTATAAATTTTGATTAAAATGTTTTAATTTTGAATCGAGAGAATCAAAATGTTGTGATTTACGGGCGAGAAATACATTTCAAAATGTTTGTCCTAGAGGATTTAAACGTCAGGAAATTGGAAAAATATCTCAATGGGTTATTAAAAGACGCTGCTGTTTTGTTAAAAAAGAGTGGAATTCCAATTAAAGTAGCTTTCGTCCACTTGTTCTGTTACTCCTTGGGAAATCTACTTGAAATACTGAAAACGGAGAATATTACAGCGGTATGAAAGTAAAGCTTCTTATTTCCTTTAAATAGAAAATGTTGGATTTTAAGTAACTTAAGAAGAGCTTATTGTAGTTTGATGCCGTTAGGAGAAACCTTTTAGCTAGGTTAAGTTATTACAAAATAAACCTTTTATTTATCAATAAATTTCCATAACCGGATAAGCAAAGCAATTTATATATTGTTACTTGCATTTTCTCCAATTTTACTTTATTTTCCTTTTCGAATTGATGAAATAAAGAAACATATCTTACATTGTTGTTTATAGTAAAGGCATTAACGTTGTGGAGGTTTAAAGATATTGTAATTTATTTTTATCAAACAATGTTTATTCTACTTTTTTGTGACGGTATAACCTTACCGGTTTCAAGGCTTTCCCCTCATCTTTAGGGGAGCGCAAACAAGACTAAATGCCGTTTGAACTGGTATCGATATACACGCTTCAACGGTTGGAGGCTGAGGGGTGAGGGAGGCATGGGACAATTCCGGCCAAGAGCGGAGAGATTTTTGGGAAATAACTGTTCAACAGATGTTCGGATTGGTGTACTGACTTAGAAATTTCTAGGGCCTCTAATCTGTCCAATTTATTTCCGTTACTACTGATATGTGATCATTTGGCATCATCGATAGAAAAAGTATGGTTTTCACGGTGACAATGATTAGCCATTTCAGAATAAATTAGAGAATTTGTTAAGGCGGATTTGTGTTCACGAAATCTCTTTTCAAAAGATCTTTCTGTGTTTCCTATATAGAAATTATCACAGTCAGCACATAAAAGTTTATACACATCACTGTTGCTAAGTATTCCAATTTTGCTTTTCCCATTAAATAAGAGTTTCCGGAGATTAAAATTATTAGTAGTCCTCTCTCGCTCTCTTGTATTCAAAATTCAATTCTCGTATTCTTTCTTCGGCTACAACCATCGTATGGGTTTTGGCCTATTCATACTATGATCCCCTTTTTTCGCTTACCTTATCCTATCTATATGGAGTCCGCTGCTTGGACCATTTTCCTCCACCTCTCTTGATCTCATATATTTGTCATAAAGTCTATAAATTCTCACTTCACATCATTACACATACATACTTAAATCACAAGCTATCACACACATAAATTCAAGCGCAACACATTGTAAACAACGATATCACAATCTAAACAACTACATCTATTCATCACATACTCTTTTTTTGCCCTAGTTTCCCTTTATTTCAATATCTTCTCTTATCTCTTAGTCGCAGGTTTAATTGTTATATTTAAATGGTCATAATAAATGAAAGCTTTTTTTATTTTACAATTCTCTTTTATAATTTTAGTTTCTTCATATAAAGCTCTAATGTAAATCTTTCAACTAGCACTAAAAACGGTTTTAAGGAGAGTTCACTCTCTTAACAGTACTGTTCATTCTCCTTTTTAAAACAGTTTTAAGTTCGGTTGATAGTCTTTGTCATTTGGCAGTAGACCAAATGACCACTTCTACACGAAACGAGTATTGATTTTTATCCCTTTCTGTCAATCCGTCCGTTTTCATTCCGAAACCATTTTCTTTCTCACTTTATCTTGTTAAAACTTTTATAATAAAATTAATAACTGAATATATTCTGTATTTTCATTTATAAGAAAAAATAATGTTCCTCAAATAAATATTAAAATAAGGGATTAAAACAAAAAATTGCTTTCAAATTAAACCACGCATAAAATATAAATGCAATTTTTTAAAATGATTTTATTTCAGCCCAGTTTAAAGCTTATGAGATATAAACACTTTATTTCAGCCCAGTTTAAAGCTTATAAGATAGAAACACTTTATTTCAGCCCAGCTTAAAGCTTATAAGATAGAAACACTTTATTTCAGCCCAGCTTAAAGCTTATAAGATAGAAACACTTTATTTCAGCCCAGCTTAAAGCTTATAAGATAGAAACACTTTATTTCAGTCCAGCTTATAACTTATAAGATAGAAACAATTTATTTCAGCCCAGCTTAAAGCTTATAAGATAGAAACACTTTATTTCAGCCCAGCTTAAAGCTTATAAGATAGAAAAACTTTATTTCAGCCCAGCTTAAAGCTTATAAGATAGAAACACTTTATTTCAGTCCAGCATATAACTTATAAGATAGAAACAATTTATTTCAGCCCAGCTTAAAGCTTTTAAGATAGAAACAATTTAAAACTTTTTGTTCTTGAATCTTCGAAAATACTTTATGGTGCCATGTTTTATGTAAAAAAGAAATAAAATAAATAAATAAAACCCTTATTTTACATTTTTGTGTCCACCACTGATTTATTTTGAATTAACTACCGGTTTCGAAGACATCCGCCTTCATCATCAGGTTAAGATAAACTAAATTGCTCACAATATATTTCCTCTGCAAGTGTAAATAGTATAAGATGAATGAGGTAGGGGGAGAGAAGTGGGGAGAGTTGTGATTCAATGGTAAATGGGACGCGGAAAATACTATTTACACTTGCAGAGGAAATATATTGTGAGCAATTTAGTTTATCTTAACCTGATGATGAAAGCGGATGTCTTCGAAACCGGTAGAAAACTCAAAATAAACAACTGGTGAACACAAAAATATAAAATAAATGTTTTATTTATTTATTTTATTTATTTTTTACACTTCATAACTGTTTATTTTCATATGTGTTCGTATTATGGTATGGAGTAATTAGAGAACAACAATATAATAATTGTATAGTTGTATTACGGTATGGAGTAATTAGAGAACAACAATATAATAATTGTATAATCGTATTACGGTACGGAGTAATAAGAAAACAACAATATAATAATTGTATAGTCGTATTACGGTATGAAGTAATTAGAGAACAACAGTATAATAATTGTATAGTCGGATTACGGTATGGAGTAATTAGAGAACAACAATATAATAATTGTATAGTCGTATTACGGTATGGAGTAATTAGAGAACAACAATATAATAATTGTATAGTCGTATTATGGTATGGAGTAATTAATATATATATATATATATATATATATATATATATATATATATATATATATATATATATATATATATATATATATATATATATATATATATATATATATATATATATATATATATATATATATATATATATATATATATATATATATATATATATATATATATGTGATTTTTTGTTTGGTTTTAGCGAAGGGTTATATATGTTTATTTTAGGTTTTCAGTTACTTCGCGAACTGTAAATATTGAAACTGCTGAGGGATCTCCAGGTAGATCTGATGTCAGAATCCAATATTTACAGTTCGCGAAGTAACTGAAAACCTAAAATAAACATATATATATATATATATATATACTATATATATATATATATATATATATATATATATATATATAT